>CM065589.1:479271391-479606978 GCA_033119425.1 Bufotes viridis | reverse complement strand
ACAAATGGAAACTTATGAGTCAGCATTCTAGTACTATGTTAACTCTAGATGCTGTATGTCCTGATCGTGTGTAGACAACCATCATGGACCTGATTTTATCTTTTGCACTTTAACAAGTATAGAATTATGAATTCTCTTAACCTGGTTTGCATGTTTTGTATTCTCGCATGTGCTCAGCTTATTTATGTATTGTCAATATTTAGACATAAAAATATTTATTTAAATAATCTTTTTAAAAAGACATTTTATCTAGCGTTGTTCGGCTTCATTCACAAAACGAAATAATTTTACTTTATTTTCTTATTTTTTATTTTAAATTAAGTGTGGTTTGGGGCGGCTATGTTGTGGTTCACGCTGTAGCACGGTGTGGACCGCATGTGGCCTTCCCTTGTCAAAAGGTCTTGTGTAGTTGGCATTGTACAGGACTGATTGATGAACCTACGAAAATTTATATATTTTATTTATTTTTATATTTTTTGTTGTCACACGGATTTAGGATCCAACACGGTGTTGTCTGTCGTTCTGGGAGGGATGGCTGACTTCCGTGTTGACCTCTCTACATGGTTGGGTGTGACTGGCGTTATACTCATCCGTGTGGAAATCCGGTTTTGTGAATGGAGCCATGTAGCAACATGTAAATATGTATAGGTACTTTTCTTGTTTATGTTACTTATTGGCAATTATGTAATGAGGATTTGCACATGCTAATTATATATAACCACTGTTTTAAGATTTTTAGTATAAACTGTGTACTATATGATGTTCTTGGAGACATGTCACTGGTTAGAGAATTCATATAATCATAGTCATGTAATCAATCATATGTTTGTATCTGTGTGGCGGAAGCAATGCTACAACATGCAAATTATTAAAAAATTGGACGCTATCGAAGATCCATGCTGTTCAACATTGTTCCTTTTTTTTGTTTTATAGTTCTGATAACAAGATTTGATTGTAAAGAAATTTTTGGAATTTGTAAAAGTTTATAATTTTGCTAATTTGATAAATCAAACAAGGTTTTTTGTAGTTATTATTACTCTGTTCAAGTTTTGTATTTTAATAGTTAATTGTTTGATGAAAAAATACATTTATTATTTACGATAATTTGAAATTTATGTTACTACATAAAATAATTTAGTTACTAGGAAAATTAACCAAAAAATGTATTTTAAATGTAACTCTGAACTATTAAAATGCTTTGCTTTGTACTTAATATTTAATACACAACCCTTACCAATGACTACTACTATCGTGATCCATTTGAGTTATGTGTAGGCCTCATACTACCCCATTTCTATATACCTGCAGATGCTGTATGTCAGGATACTGATGAGTTTGGGAACGGACTCTAGGGGCCTTTACTTAAAAAAAATGTTTAACAATTATAGTGAAAACTTATAATAAACAATATAATTACAAATAAATAAAATAAAAAAATTGAACAAATCTTAATAGGGCAATGCCCTCATATTTTTCACAATTTTTTAAAGATCCCCCACGGCCTTGGCATGCCTCTCCTCCATTTCTCGCATGCCGTTCAAGAACTGGAGCTTGATCTCCCACAGCTTCCGGAGATGCTGCTCCCGGAAGGCCTTCATCCCAGTCTGGTGCTCCCTCTCCATGTTCTTAATTTTTTGGTCCATTTCTTTCAATACTGTAAAAAAATAAAAACAATAAATAAAATAGACGGTGTCGTTTCAGAAGAAACCACAGGATGTTGGCTTGAAATCTGATTGGCTGTTGGTGGCTCCACCCACTTTTTTGAATTTTAATCCCAGTCCTCCAGTGACCAACTTTGCAAAGTTTGAAGATTGTGCCAATAAAAGTCTAAGAGCAGCGGCAGTTTGAATTTTTCCCATTTAAACAAATGCCTGAAATTTGATTGGGCAGTGTAGACTCCGCCCACTATTTTATAAATTTTAATCCCAGTCACCTAGTAACCCACAGTGCCAAGTTTGTGGACCCTGGCTTAAATACCGTGAGAATAACAACTTTTTAAAGTTTTCACACTGAAGTCAACAGTGAAAATTTGATTGGTTGTTTATGGCTCTGCCCACTTTTTAATGTCCCACAAATTTGACACAAATTTTCAGGGTGACCCCATGACTAAGTGACACAAGTTTGGTGACTTTAACTTGAAAGCTGAAGGAGTGACAAAACTTAATATTTTTCCTATTAAAGTCGATGGGACAAAATGGGGTCGCCGAGGGCTGCTCCAGGGGCCCGGAGGGTGGGATCGGTTAACAAAGCACAAGCAAAGTTTGTTAATTGTACTCCTAAAACTGTGGGAGGAGTAGCGTATAGAAAATTGCTAAATTTTCATTGGCCAATGGTATCTCCGCCCACTTTGGGCGCCCCCCCCCCCCCAAATATACCCGTTTATTCGGGTTGACACCAAAAATATCTGGTCCGGGTTTGGGGAATAATCATGGCTGCTCGGTATGTCTCAATGGGAATGTATGCCTCGGTGAATCAGTACGCCTGTAACTATAGGTTTCAGGGAGGTTTTCTTTAGAAATTATTTTGGGCCTGGGTATTATTATTCAGAAACATTGGGTGGGACAGGTCACACCTGTACTACATCTTGCGGTTTTTATAACATTGTGGTTAAAAAGGCTGGTAAAATACAGTGTGGCTAGGCAATTGGAACGCTGAACAATCCTAGAGGGGAACCAGACCTCTGGAAGAATGTAAAGAGTGCTGAGCTAGTACTTTTTTGATATCCCGCTTGTACTGAACTGTAAGTGTGGGACTATAGGTTCTCCGATATGTGTGGGCTGAAGAAAGATTATTAGTAAAGATTTAACAAGCTTATTGTTTGCTCCAAAAAAGTGTGTCTATGGTGAAGACTAAACTGACACGTGTGTGTGTGTGTGTGTGTGAACAGTGGGTGAGTGAAAACAGCCACAGCACATACTTACACTCCTTTTGGGGGTTGGTGATGAGTTCTTCCTCCTCATCCTCCTCGTCCCCATCATCAGCCACTTGAGGGGGTGAAGATCCACCCTCCGCTCCTGCCTCTGACTCCTCTGGGGGGCTAGGGGCATGCAGTTGCCCTGAGGGTCCGGCCTCCTCCTCCTCCTCTGACGCAGAGACCTCCCACACCTGGTGTCTGGGAGGCCTGCGCCTGACAGCAGGCAAATGAACACCTATAATAACAAATTTTACTACTTTTAGAAAAAAATCTAAAAACAAAAATGTACATATGTTTTACATTACTTTTCTATCTTTATTCCAATACTCAGTAATCATTATACCTGGCCATTTTTGGTCCCGGATCTTGCGGATTCTTTCCGGGTGCCTTCTCTTCATATCTGACCATTTTTTCAAAATGGCCAGATGCTTATGCTTCCCGTCATAGTCCCGCCACAGCTCATAGCCGAGCCTGCGAACAATGTTGTTCTTCTCGGCATGGGAGAGGGTCAGGTCGTAGCCCTGCTCCAACATGCGCTGCAGTATAAAAAAAAAAAAAGCATATAATCAGATTTTATAACGGTAACTTTATATCTAATATTTCATTTTCTAACACTAATAATTTTTGGTTTGGTGGTTGAGATGATGAATAAATGTTGGTGATTATGGCTAAGGCAGCGCATGGCGAGAGGTTTCCCGGGCTTAAACTACGACATGCAGAGCTTTCAGTTAGACTGTCTCTCGCCGTGCGCTGCCTTGCTGCTGCCGTACCGCTGCCCCCGCCACCATTATAGTCAATAGGGACGAAGCGTCATTCTAGGGGCGTAGGTGAACTAGCGGCAGTATGCATCCGACAGGCTGTTCATCTTCCTGGAATAGTCAGACGTACTCCCCTGCTGCTAAAGTTAAAGTCGCCTAATCTTATTTTTTTTTTAAATTTGGAATTGTGTTTAAATTGTATGTGTGTGTAGTATGAGATATTGGATATTGGCCATCTGAGGAGAGATGTACCCGTCTAGTGAAGTGACGGTACAGTATGGGGTGTAAGGCTGGTTCGCCTCCCCGTGGTGCACCCTGGGTAACGCTAAATGAACCAGCAAATACTGAATGTCAAACATTACTTCTCCTGGCCAACGGGAAACTTATTAGAATCTATATACTAGGCATCCTCAAACGGTTTGCTGCGGCCCTCCAGCAAACTGCGGCCCTCCTGCTTTTTCTAAACTAAAAATCACATCATTCCATGACAGCCTACAGCTATCATCCTATAGAGGGGCATCGTGGGAGTTGTAGTTTTACAACAGCTGGAGGGCTGCAGTTTGAGAATGCCTGCTATAGACTGTGTATGTGTGTGTGTGTTGGGGGTGGGGGGTGGTCAGAGGTGGTGTGGGTTTGAGGGGGGGGTCTGGTGGTATGTAGTGGTGGGTATATAGTGTGAGGCGGAAGATTAGATGTGCAATGTGAATCATATATAGATTTATCTGCTATCCGTTTTTTTTAACCATTGGAAAACATGGTGTGGTGTTAAACAGGCAGGATATTCTCAAACCCACATGCGGTTGTGCATATATATAGGGGAGCACATCCTGCACTTGTAGTCCGTTGCTGATGGCAATCAACAGCAAAAAATGCATACAATGGAAGATGCCAGCAACGGACTACAAGTACCACAAAACCCATCCTACATAAGGTAACAATTATGTGGATGTGGAGAACAATCAAAAACTTAATAGCAAAGACTGGCTGGCATCTTCCATTGTATGCATTTTTTTGCTGTTGATTGCCATCTGCACGGCATCAGTCTGCCTTCTCACACATCGGGTCCCCGTCACAGCAGCACGGTGACCCGATGCGCTCGTTCACTAACCGCAAACCACTTCTATGTCGCGGTCAGCGCTGACCGCGACATAGAAGGGCTTAATCCGCCAGCATCCTTTTAAACAGCGATGCCGGCGGATACAGCAGGGGCCTGGCTATCAGAGACTGCCGTACCCCTGCAGTGATTGGTCAGGCGTAGCTCCTGCACACGCCCGATTATCTTGCCGTGCATGCACAGCGTTTTGCGTTAAGGGGTTAATGAGAGTGAACTCCACAATGCCCGCCCCTTTAATAGTGGCCCCTGCCCCCCATGCATGTAGCAGTGTAGTTTTGTCGTCATACATCATATGACTGAATATTTAAGGACCTGAAAACTATTTAAACCTGTGATCACTTGTTATGGCAACCTGGGGACATGCCAGCTTCTATTGGCTGATAAGGGACATGTGGCCGTGTGTATGGCAGTTGGGGGCTTGTTTTGGCTAATGCAGGTCATTTTTGGGGAAATATCTCAGGAATAATACGTCCTAGAGAGCTGAGCCCCGGTCTAAAACCTTCCCAGACACCTGATGTACCCGTCTGTCAAAGTTAGTGAAGATCGGTCCAGTCGTTTGGTCGGCCATAAATAACAGACAGACAGAAACTCATTTATATATTTGTGGTCAGGGCTACAGACACGAAAGCCGTAGAGCCCTAGTGGGATAAACACCGAGACCCACCGTAACTGCAATACGCATCTTACCTAACTAAATGGCTAGTGGTGTGCCTGTAGCCATGTACGTGGGTAGGCCTATAAAAAGGGGGGCATACCCAGTAGAAGTGAAAATAGAAAGGGAGGGAGGGTGGGGCAACTGAGAAAACGCCCGCCCCTAGGTGGGGCTGTGCCTGGTTTAAGTAGAGCCTCCGCCCCTCCCACAAATGCAGCCTAATCAGACTGCCATACTTGTGGTCAGGGCTACGGACACGAAAGCCGTAGAGCCCTAGTGGGATAAACACCGAGACCCACCGTAACTGCAATACGCATCTTACCTAACTAAATGGCTAGTGGTGTGCCTGTAGCCATGTCCGTGGGTAGGCCTATAAAAGGGGGCAAAAACCAGGCATGTAGGGTGAAAAGAGACTTGAATGGCCTGTACAAAGAAACCCCTGATCCAAACTGCGAAGCCATATCTCCCACGAGAGTTCGGGTACATAAGTCAACCATAATGATGCCTGCATCCATCCTGCGGATAGAGCCAGGACAGAATGCTGAATGTCGCAGATTCTGCCCCAATGCACGAGGGAGGAACTGGGAAACGCTTCAGAAGGAAGCGTGGACGATACTAACTAAACCTGAAGACTTGGTTGTGTTGCGAGCACTGACAAATTCCCCCTAGCCTTATGAGACCGGAGAACTGAGAGCCTAACTGTCTAGACTATGCAAAGAAGGGCCCGAAGAATACCATGTAGGCCAGGCGAGGATGTAAAGCAATAAGCTAAGAACGTAGTATATGGAATCCTGTCGATGCCCTCACGCGAGTGAAGGAGTGCGATTGCAGTAAGCTGCTGGCGATTTAGTTCGCAGACCTGGCTGATTGAAAAGGTAACCGGCATGGTAATACAAATGACAAATATGAGGGGTAAACAAGAAAATAACTAAAAAGTGACCTAAAGAAAGTACGGGCGGGATTACACCATGGGCCTGACCGATGTGATATGCGATACTTAAAATAACTACATTTCCTGAAAAAACCTGACAGGCGAATATCGTGAACACGAGACCAGACCAACGTGGCCGGTGACACCTAATGACGAGTGTCATTTGGTACGAGAACCTGAAGGTAGGTGGCCGATGACACCAATGACTTGAACTCTGGAAATTGAAGTCTGGTCCTGGGGGGGGGGGGGGAAAGCATCGCCAGACAGGTGATCTGTCGACCAGGCAGGAGTTTGTGAGCTGGCCACATTGTTTATTGAACGTGAAGAAAAATATAAAGCGGGCAACCAACTATGGTGATTGAAAACGTAGGAGGAAGAATGCAACAAGTACAGACAATAGGTTTAAAACAGAAGCCCAAGTGTGACATAAATAATTGTATGTGGATGATTGGAATGTAATGGGCTAAGGACGTTGAGTTAGAGAACAAGGGCCTAACAAAATGAACAAGAGCTATGACACCCGGGGGTGGCCCACGCTCCAATGACAAAAACGATACGTTGTATTGGGCGGCAGTGGCGCCACCGCCCATCCTATTTGTACCACGATTAAAGGGATTCTTTCACCCCCAAACCCCAATTTTCACTACTTACATCATTATTTGGTAAACAGTCCCCCCATTATATAGCCACTTACCCCATCATTTTTAAACTTACAGATGATGAGAAAACGATCTTTATAAGACCTGTCAATCAATAGTGAAGGAGCCCAGGGGCGGCGTCATACCGGCCGGAGCCCAGGCCGCGCGCTCATCAGACTTTTCTACTACGCCCCCTTTCACCCAGGCGGCCCGCCCATTGTGATGCGCTCGGCCTCGTCCAGAACTGGCCAAATCCCGCGCCTGCGCCGGTACACTATCGCAGTACGGGCCCCGCGCCTGCGCACTGGATTCCCGATTACTGGCGCAAGCATCGGGCTACCCTGTGCGCAGGCGCGGGGCCCGTACTGCGATAGTGTACCGGCGCAGGCGCGGCATTTGGCCAGTTCTGGATGAGGCCGAGCGCATCACAATGGGCGGGCCGCCTGGGTGAAAGGGGGCGTAGTAGAAAAGTCTGATGAGCGCGCGGCCTGGGCTCCGGCCGGTATGACGCCGCCCCTGGGCTCCTTCACTATTGATTGACAGGTCTTATAAAGATCGTTTTCTCATCATCTGTAAGTTTAAAAATGATGGGGTAAGTGGCTATATAATGGGGGGACTGTTTACCAAATAATGATGTAAGTAGTGAAAATTGGGGTTTGGGGGTGAAAGAATCCCTTTAAGTTTATTAGTATGTTTCTGGAATCAGCTTCCTGTCAGCCGAGCATAATCCCTGCCAAGCACTAAATTGTCCGCAGAGAGAACGGAATGGTAACAAGGAGTGACCAGCAAAGGAAGCAATGCAGAAATGATGAGCAAACGGAAAGAATCCATGCGGCACCCAAAGTCCGCCAGAAGAAGCATGTCCAGAAGAGGGACAGTGTAGTAAAGACTAAACCCAGAGAGTAAGCATATCCGACTATCCGGTGAAGGTAGCCGTGCAGTAAAAGATTCTCCAGCCGAGGGAGCAGTACAAAATGGTGAATAATAAATTATGTTTGCCGAGGGACTAGAAGAACAGGAGAGCGCAATGCAAAGGACTGCCTAGTGGGTGGAGCCGTACAGTGATACCGCCTGTGGTATGCAGAACGAATGCATATGTACATACGATACCTAACTGGCAGACCGCAGGAAGTTATAACTATGACAAATGGCCTCAATAATATGCGTACTAATTAAAACCGAGGGTCTAGCCTGAATACCGGACAGGCTAATGTTACTGAAAAAGTCGCCTGACCCGCATGGCAGGTGACCCTGACCAGGCTGAGCTTGGTTAAGGAAGAGTACACCTGGGGAAGCGTGGCAGACAATGGATGCACCACCGACAGACTTTGGAAAAAGTGGCCTGCGCCCTGATGAACAAAGAAGCAGATATGGATGTGAGACATTTGGGCCAAATCAACCTGGATGCACAGAAGTTCAACCCACCAGGTAGGACGAAAAACAGTCATCGGTCCCCCGAAACCATGGGGCCGAAGCAGTCATCGTGCCCCCGAAGCCATGGAGCCGAAGCAGTCATCGTGCCCCCAAAGCCATGGAGCCGAAGCAGTCATCGTGCCCCCAAAGCCATGGAGCCGAAGCAGTCATCGTGCCCCCAAAGCCATGGAGCCGAAGCAGTCATCGTGCCCCCAAAGCCATGGAGCCGAAGCAGTCATCGTGCCCCCAAAGCCATGGAGCCGAAGCAGTCATCGTGCCCCCGAAGCTATGGAGCCGAAGCAGTCATCGTGCCCCGAAGCTATGGAGCCGAAGCAGTCATCGTGCCCCGAAGCCATGGAGCCGAAGCAGTCATCGTGCCCCGAAGCCATGGAGCCGAAGCAGTCATCGTGCCCCGGAGCCATGGAGCCGAAGCAGTCATCGTGCCCCGAAGCCATGGAGCCGAAGCAGTCATCGTGCCCCGAAGCCATGGAGCCGAAGCAGTCATCGTGCCCCGAAGCCATGGGGCCGAGCGGTCATCGTGCCCCCGAAGCCATGGGGCCGAAGCAGTCATCATGCCCCCGAAGCCATGGGGCCGAAGCGGTCATCGTGCCCCCGAAGCCATGGGGCCGAAGCGGTCATCGTGCCCCCAAAGCAATGGGGCCTAAGCAGTCGCCGAGCCCCCAGCCATAGGGGCGAAGCAGTCAGCGAGCCCTCAAAGCCATGGGGCCGAAGCAGTCAGCGAGCCCTCAAAGCCATGGGGCCGAAGCAGTCAGCGAGCCCTCAAAGCCATGGGGCCGAGCAGTCATGGGGTCCCCAAGCCATGAAGCAAAAGCGAACATGGGGCCCCCTAAAACCTGAGGCCAAGTAATCATAGGGGCCCCCGAGCCATGAGACCCGAGCCACCATAGGGGGCCCCCATAGCCATGAGGCCAAAGCAAAGCATTGAGGCCACAGAAATCACAAGGACCTCAAGTCATGAGGCCAAGCAGCCAAGGGGCCCACAAGGCATGCGGCCAAGCAGACATGGGGCCCCTAGCGCCATGAGCCCAAGGCAGTCATGGGACCCCCAGAGCCATGAGACCAAAGCAGTCATGAGGTCCCCAAGCCGTAAGGCCAAGGTAGTCCTCGAGATCCTGATGCCAAGGGGCCGCAGCGGTCATCATGCCCCCCGAAACCATGGGGTCGGAGCGGTCATGGAATCCCTGCTCCCTGAGGCCAAAGCAGTCATGGGGCCTCTGCGGCCATGAGACCAAAGCAATCAAGGGGCCGCCGCGGCCTTGCGGCCCAAGCAATTAAGGGGCCCCCGGGGCGATGAGGCCGTCCTAGATGTACGTGATGGGTTAAGATAAATAAGAGTGAGCCCAACATGATGGAAAAAGCAACAACTAGGATGATTGGGACATCTAAAAGTGGCCTGGAAAGGAACGTGATTGCTGACAGGTATGGACAATAGTAATCCGAACGACAGACATAAGCATAAAAACCGAAACCAGCCATAAAACTTAAAAATGCAAACGTGGAATATGAAACGGAGAAGAGAGAACAACCAAAACCTGAGGCATTGCGATTTGCAAAGTCAAGTCCCTTGTCGCGACAAACAATGAAAAATTTGAAAGAAACAGTAGTGAGTAGGAAGCTCAAACCCTAATGACCCACTGGCCCCAGCGAGGCTGTTTATTAAACTGGGGCAGTGGGAGCAATCTTAGTGAATACAAACCAGAAGTAAAGGAGAGCAGACAAAAGATTTTTTTTTTTTTTTGCTTGCAACTAGAGAAAAGACCCACTTGATGTATACACGCAGAAAAACCAGATGTAAAGGAAATGACCATTGATGCCCGTCATGTTTGACAGGAGAGTGGCACCGGAGCCACCAACTGCCTCAGTGTGACAATCGAGTAAAACAACCGTGACGTAGAAACTGACGGGAGAATGTGGCTTGAATGGTAGCATGGTGTGCCAGCAGATGGGTGACTGTGGAGCTGGAATGAGTAAAACCTAAAAAACATGGTATAACCAAAATGCAGACCTGAATGTGAGCGGAATAAAGATAGCATCGCGACAGCGAACGCATGGACGCAGTTCTAGCAGGGAATGGAGTGTAGTACTAGATGTAACAGCAAACGTGTGTACTCAGCTAGAGCGTGAAAGGAGTATTAACTTTCTGTAACAACAGACGTGAGATGCGGCCATGGATGGGCGGGAACATTGAGACGTAAACGTGAAAGTAAAACCCGGAGTCACAGCGGTAGTGTGAACCCCAAATCTGGCAATAGGCCGAACGTAAAATTTGGTATGACCGCAGCCTGCAGTGAACGAGGCAAAAACAAACTAACGGTGACATGAACGCGCTCTTGCAATGGGCCTAAGCAACAGTGGACGTGTGACACCAGTCTGAGTGTGGTGCAAGCAAACATATGAAAGCAAAAGCGGTATGAATGCAAAAAACAGGATGACAGAAAAATAAATAAATGCACAGAGAATAAGACAGATTTACCCGCTGTTGTGACCATGCGTGGAGCGTAAACGTGATGCGAGAGCGGATGAGAGCACCGCTCAGAAAATGAGCATGTTGAAAAAGCAGACATGAGAAGGCAGCGTCTTAATTGACAGGGCAAACCTGGCGTAAAGAGTTGAAGCATACACGCAGCCCTGATTGCGGGGGAGGGGCAGGTCACATGGGAAGTATTTGCTATAGCAAGAGCCGTAACAAGCAACAGCTGCATCCAATCTCCAACATAACATCACATGCAGCCCAGGTAAACCTTCCTTACCGCACACAGGCTGAAGTAACTTTTCAAAGCAAAACAACGTGAATGTAAAACACGTGAGATAGAAGGGGAACTAAATCAGATTACCTAACAAACAAAGTGAAAGGAATTGTTTAACTCCGACAAAACAAACCTGAGAAGCTGAGGCGGATGATTTTGAGGCGATGCCTCCCGCTCGCAAGAAGAGTCAGATTCCAGCCGGCCCGGAGAGACGGACACGGCTCAATTAACTTACATAAATGGCGCACGCGTCCCTACGGTAGCCACGGGCAGATGAAAAGCTCCATTCCAGCTCCAAACTGTAGTAAAAGAAACCTCCTAGCAGAGGAGAGTGCACCCTGCTGACACACCAACATCTCCTGTGCAACTGAGAAAACGCCCGCCCCTAGGTGGGGCTGTGCCTGGTTTAAGTAGAGCCTCCGCCCCTCCCACAAATGCAGCCTAATCAGACTGCCATACATATATATATATAAGAGATTAGTAGATATTAATGATTTGGGGCAATAAGTATTGTTTTTGAATGCCAACAATACTTGTTTCCACAAATCATTTCTATGTAAGCACTGCAGTAAGCAAACTATGTGAAATTAGATTTTATATGTATTGCAAAAATTTGAGAATGTTTTATCTCCATAAACATACATTTGAATGTTACAAGCGTGTCACATGTACTTATAGCTGTAATGTAATGTTCAATAACTTACTTTGATCAGGATATCTTCCTCCTCTCTGGTGAAATTGTTGCCCACCATCTTTTTTCGCATTGATCGCATGCACCACAACAAAACGTGTTGTAACTGCTCCCAGGAAGAAGCCACGCCTGTATGTGCGCGTGCGCATAAGCACGTGCACAAACACGCGCACGCGCACATACGAATAAGTTAAGTTACTGCCGCCTAACTTGAATAATAACATCTGTACGCACACAAATATTTTTATGGAAATTATTCGCATTAAAGTCGCTTTGTATGGATACAGAACTACGAATATGATTGGCTTGTTCGAATTAGCGAATATGGTGAATGCGAATATATCGCTATATTCGCTAATTCAAAAAATGCATTTGCAATAGTAAATTTGCCTATTGACAGCTCCAAGTTGGATGCGCAATGCGAAATTATTATTTTTTTTCACAATGAACGGAATATGAGGTTGAAGACGACTAAGTATTCTGATTATTGAAAAAATAATGGTAATTTTTTTTCGCAATGCGTATCCAACTTAGAGTATTCGTTCATGTTTGCAAGCCAGTAGGAGATATGCCTTTATATTAGAAGTTCAATTCGCGTAATGCGAATAAAATATTTGCATATTATCGCAATTATTTTAATAATGACGAATATTCGATTTCGGTGAATATGTTACGAATATTCATTCGAATATTTGCGATATATCGCGAATTCGAGTATGGCACCTCCCACTCATCACTACTTAGAATCTCATGTTTATCCCCCTCATTTGAACAGAAATGCATTGTGGGAGGGTTGGAATAAGCGCAAAACTGTACAACACATATCTTACCATCCAGAAGATAGATGTAGCATTTTAAATCTCTGAAAACACCTGAAATACTAGTCCAAACTCCGTGTCAGGGCATTTCTATATAGTTCCTTTAATTTGTTTTTGTTTTTAAGTTTTGAAAAGCAGCATATACCGTATTTTTTGCCCTAAAAGATGCATCTGCCCATAAGACTCACCTAGGATTTTTATGAGAAAAATAAGAAAATAAAAAAAAATATTTTGAACCAAAAGGTGTGCTTTTGGTGGGTTTTGAACTAATGGTGGTCTATGGATGACACTGTTATGGGGGATCTGTTAAGGAAACTGTTTTGGGGATCTCTGGATAGCACTGTTATGGGGATCTGTGGATGACACTGTTATGGGGGGATCTGTGGATGACACATATATAGCATCTTATGCTTTATGTCATCCATAGATCCACCCCATAACAGTGTCCCTGTAGTGTGAATGACCCCAATACAAGGGGTGGGGGATTCCATCTGGTTTTATGATGAAATGACAGCAGGGCCCGTGCAGTGACTGTATTCTATTACATGGGCCCCGCTCACTGTATATAATCTTATCCATAACTGTAGGGATTGTTACTATATAGAAATCTGGGTAATCAGCATCTGTGTTACTTACAAGCGCTTGGTAGCAAAGAGGAGGGAGGAGGCAGGCCCGGGAGAACAGGCGCTGGCAGCGTGACTCACAACATCATGTGCCTGCGCCACCCACTTTATAAATGAAGCAGGCGCGCGGTCACATGACGTAGTGACTCACGCTGACAGTGCCCGCACTCCCGGGCTGCCTCCTCCCTCCTCTCTGCTACCGAACGCTTGTAAGTAATACAGGCGCTGGTTACCCAGGATTTTTATATATTAACAATCCCTACAATTATAGATAAGATTATATACAGTTAGCGGGGCCCATGTAGTAGAATACAGTCACTGCACGGGCCCCGTTGTCATTATAAAAGTAGATGCCGGCCCCCAGCCAATCCTAGCCTTCAGCTGATACGCGTCATCACGGTGTGGTGTATCATTGTAAATTCAGCAAAATGCAGCATTCGCCCCATAAGACGCACTGCTATTTTCCCCCACTTTTGGGGGGAAAAAGTGAGTTTTTTTTTTTTTTAACAAAGTTTTATTGGGAAAGAAAAAGAAAATACAGTGAATAGGTACACATCATGGCGGCATAGTAAGGTAAAGTAGAGGGTACGCAGACCCACATATTGGCAAGCATACATGTCTCATGATAATAAGAGCTCATTATTATTATCGAAGGCTCAATACATCTATTGAATCATGTTCGATAGGGTCCTGTGTATCCATGTGAGCGAATGATAGCCAAGATGTGCCTCTTAAGACTATTGTCCCTAAGACAAAATCAGTAAGTCCTTAGTATTGTTCAAACACATAGAACCAATGGAACAAATAAACAAACAAACAGGGGGAGGGTAAGGGTAATTGGGGGAGGGTAGGACTAGATAAGGGGGAGGTGACGTGAGGATAGGTCCAAAAAACACAGAATTTCAGTAGTGGATAATGATTATAGTATATCATTATCAGTCAGCATTAATTGTGCAGAGCGGTATGATCGCCAAGAGGACCACGTTGACTGGAATGAGGCTGGAGACCTCGACTCCCAGCTGGCTATCTGTTCCAGTCTATAGATGCTGTCACATTTGGATAGCCAGTGAGGGATCGCCGGGGTGTCTTCTGATTTCCAATTATATGCAATCAATTCTCTAGCCGCAACTAATAGAGTGGAAATCAGGGTTTTTATGTTTTTATTAATTTTCAAATCCGAGAACAAACCTAGCAAACACAACTTAGCTGTAGGGTTGAGTTGGACCTTACAGACCGTGGAAATCGTAGAACATATTGCTCTCCAGAACGGCAGGATTTTTGGACATTCCCACCATATGTGGAAAAGAGTACCTATATTGGCTTTACACCTCCAGCAGTGTGGGTCCACATTGGGGTAAATTGAATGTAGGCGTTCAGGAGTGTAATACCATTTAGTTAGCATTATACATCTAGAGATTTTGGGGGAGGAGGCCAGTAGGATTGATTTTTCCCTAGGGGATAATTGTTGTTTCAGATCCACTTCCCACTTATCCAAAAAGGTGAGTTTTCCAGGGTTCTTACGGGAAAGCAGTATCGCGTATAGCGTAGAGATTCTTTTTTTAGGTTCAGCCCTAGCTAAGGCGGAAAAAGTGAGTTTTATAGAGTGAAAAATACGGTATGTGTCTTACAATATGTAGGTCGGAGGACAAAATTATCTGTGAGTGATAACATGACGTCTTAGGCATAAATCCATGTATTTCCATCTCCACACAGTTCCAATAAAAAAATTTGGGGGGTTGAATTTATTAAAACCAGCATATACATGTCTAATAATATGCAGGGTAGTGGAGGAAAATATCTGTGAATGATAACGGGACATATTAGGATTAAATCTGTGTATTTCAATCTCTAAACAATCCCATTTCAATCTTTTGGGTTTAATTTATAAACTGCATATACATGTCTTGCAAAATGAAAGATAGTGGACAAAATTATCTTTGTGTGATAAAGACATATTAGGCCTAAATCCATGTTGTTTCATCACCAGGCACTTCAAGTGTTGGTGGCATAGGGAGTAGGGGGAAATAATTGCATAGAGGTTTGAATATAATCAATAACCCATACACCCCCCCCCCATAAAAAATAATAATAAATACATAATTTGATTAGAAACGTGTAGAGACAAAAATAAAGGAAAACAGATTGAGGCATACATTCATTATCACTTTCAGATACTTTGTGTGCTGCCCTGTGTATTGGTGTAGTGATCATGTATATATGTTGGTTTGAATATAATCTTCCCCCAAAAAAATGTATTGGAAATGTGTGGAGACAGAAATAAAGGAAAATGGATTTAGGCCTAAATTCGTTATCACTTGCAGATAATTTTGTGCACTACCCTGTGTATTGTTGTAGTAATCACATATAGATGCTGGTTTTATTAAATTTAAAAATTCCCAAAACACTTAAATTCCAACTGTGTGGATATGGAATAAATGGAAACGGATGATTGAGGCCTGATGCTCAATTTCACATTATCACTCACAGGAACGTAGGTGCCCTCGCCTGTGTATTAACATAGTAAAATAGTATATAAGACCGAAAAAAGACATTTCTACATCCAGTTCGGCCTGTTTCCTACAAGTTCTACTGATCACCAATATGCTGGTTTAATTAAATTCAATACCCCCTACCACCACCAAAAGAAAATAAAATTGAACTGAACTGTGTGTGTAGTTACTGAATGGATTTAGCCCTAATATTTTGTTCTCAATCACTGTTTTTCAAACTAAAGCAAAAAATGTTTTGATCAAATGTGAGATGACCTGACACAGAGTTCTAACTAGTATTCTATATCCTATGCTAAATTGATGGTAGGACACATATTGTACAGTTTTACCTTATCCCACCACCCTCCCCTCCCCAAAAAATAAATAAATAAATAAATGAAAGGATTTCTGTGAAAATTGGAAAAAAATAAAGGATTTCCTAGCTGGTAGCTGCTTTTGAGATTTGCAGTTGCAGTTGTGCTATCAGGGACAATCAGCCTCAACTCCTCTCTTCGCACTCCCTGACAGCTTCCCTGCCTTCTTATTCTACACAGGCAATTCTTATTTTTATAATCCTATTCTTTCCCTTCACTCTCCCTGGCAGTAGAATACAAGCTTGATTTATTTCTGACTGTCCCTGATTGTTTATTCACTCTCCCTGACTCCCTAAGATTGTTTCCTGGCAGCCACTGTAAGATCCAACCACCCTCAATTACAGCCCAGCACAGAATGGCATTCGCTCGTTCTGCTAGGCTACCTACCTGCCTGCTGCAGCACTGATTGGCTCATCCAGGCGCTCTTTCAGCCAATCAGGCAATCAGGGCAAGTCCCCCTCCCCCCCCACACACACTTACTCTCAGGGTCATTTGAGAACCCTTCTTCTACCTCTCTAGTGTTTTTTTCCCCCGCTATGTGCACTATAATGGCTCTATAAGCCATTTTAATGATTTTATCTGAAACTAAACTGAAAAGATTCGGGTTTGTCTGCCATCTGAAAAATAGCAAAGTTCGGACCGAACCTGGTTTGGTCCAAACTGGTTTGCTTATCCCTACTACAAAACATAAGCTTACACAAAAAAGGTAAAAAAAAATGAGGTTATATCAGACTCTTTGAGGGGCTATAGCTAGATATAAACACACCAATAGCTGATCTCAGGGAGACCAGCTACAAAATATGCTGCAGAGCTTCATTTAAGAGTCTCAACACAGCAATCCGAAGTGCAGAGCTCCCTGGGAAACAGTAATATACAAAATAAATGTGGAGCCCCAGTTATGGGTCAACAACACAATGAAAGCCAGATATCCCTCAAAGGAAGGAAAACCAAGCAAAGAGGTGTCTCCATTACAGAGATCACCAAATCCACCATATTAAGTGGCCCCTATGTCAAGATCCCGCTTTATTACAAGCTTTAAGGATGTGACGGGGAAAACCTGAGCCAGTTATCCATCCACAGACAGCTGTTTCGGGGTGTTGCCCCTCATCAGTGCGGAGTAGGATTCTGGCTAACCGGGAGCAATGCCTCGGAGACTACTCAAACACACCAATAGCTGATCTCAGGGAGACCAGCTACAAAATATGCAGCGGAGCCTCATTTAAGAGTCTCAAAACAGCAATCCGAAGTGCAAAGCTCCCTGGGAAACAGTAATATGCTAAATAAATGTGGAGCCTCAGTTAAGGGCTACAACACAATGAAAGCCAGATATCCCTCAAAGGAAGGAAAACCGAGCAAAGGGGTGTCTCCATTACAGAGATCACCAAATCCACCATATAAAGTGGCACCTATGTCAAGATCCCGCTTTTTTACAAGCTTTAAGGATGTGACGGGGAAAACTTAAGCCAGTTACCATCCACAGACAGCTGTTTCAGGGTGTTGCCCCTCATCAGTGTGGAGTAGGATTCTGGCTAACCGGGAGCAATGCCCCGGAGACTACTCAAACACACCAATAGCTGATCTCAGGGAGACCAGCTACAAAATATGCTGCGGAGCCTCATTTAAGAGTCTCAACACAGCAATCCGAAGTGCAAAGCTCCCTGGGAAATGGTAATATACAAAATAAATGTGGAGCCCCAGTTATGGGTCTACAACACAATGAAAGCCAGGTATCCCTCAAGGGAAGGAAAACCGAGCAAAGGGGTGTCTCCATTACAGAGATCACCAAATCCACCATATTAAGTGGCCCCTATGTCAAGTTCCCCCTTTTTTACAAGCTTTAAGGATGTGACGGGGAAAACCTAAGCCAGTTATCCATCCACAGACAGCTGTTATAGCTATAGTTAGATATGAAGCTGAAAGGCCTCCTGATGTATGCAGAACTCTGACAATGTGTGCCGCACATCCCTAAGGGTTATATTATTATGTATTTGCTTATCTCATTTACACATGTTAACACATCAATTTAGTATACACTCATCAAAACATGTAGGGTACTAGCCAGAGGCTTCTAGCATAATGGTACCAGTTTATGGCAAACATTAATGCTTTGTAGTGTGTTAGAAATGTTTGTGAATACAAATAGTTCTTTAACCCCTTAAGGACCCAGCCATTTTTCACCTTAAGGACCAGGCCATTTTTAGCAAATCTGATATGTGTCACTATATGTAGTAATAACTTTAAACCACTTTTACTTATCCAGGCCATTCTGAGACTGTTTTCTCATCACATATTACTGAGTCAATTTTTATTTATAAAAAAAAATACCAAATTTACCAAAAATTTTGAAAAATTATCAAATTAGCCAATTTCAATTTCTCTACTTTTATAATAGATAGTAATAACTCCAAAAATAGTTGGTACTTTCCCCATATATTTACTTCATGTTTGGATCATATTGTGAATGCTATTTTATTTTTTAGGGACGTTAGAAGGCTTAGAAGTTTAGAAGCAAATCTTGAAATTTTTCAGAAAATTTCCAAAACCCACTTTTTAAGAATAAGTTCAGGTCTGAAGTCACTTTGTGGAGCTTACATAATAGAAACCACCGAAAAGTGACCCCATTTTAGAAACTACACCCCTCAAGGTATTCAAAACTGATTTTACAAACCTTGTTAACCCTTTAGGTGTTCCACAAGAATTAATGGAAAATGGAGATGAAATTTCAGAATTTCACTTTGTCAGATTTTCCATTTTAATAAACTTTTTTCAGTAACAAAGCAAGGGTTAAGAGCCAAACATAACTCAATATTTATTTCCCTGATTCTGTAGTTTACAGAAACACCCTCTATGTGGTTTTAAACTTCTGTATGGGAACAAGGCAGGGAGCAGAAGGAAAGGAATGCCATACAGTTTTTGAAGGCAGATTTTGCTGGATTGGTTTTTTAGCACCACGTCCCATTTGAAGCCTCCCTGATACACCCATAGAGTAGAAACTCCAAAAAAATTACCCCATTTTGGAATCTACGTGATAAGGTGGCAGTTTTATTGCTACTATTCTAGAGTACATATGATTTTTGGTTGCTCTGTATTACACTTTTTGTGAGGCAAGGTAACAAAAAATAGCTGTTTTGGCACGGTTTTTATTTTTTGTTATTTACAATGTTCATATGACAGGTTAGATCATGTAGTATTTTTATAGAGCAGATTGTTGCGGACGCGACAATACCAAATATTTGTACTTTTTTTGGTTGTTTTACATAATAAAGTATTTCTGTAAAAAAATCATGTTTTAGTGTCTCCATATTCTGAGAGCCATAGTTTTTATATTTTTTGGACGATTGTCTTAGTTAGGGTCTCATTTTTTGTAGATGCCGGTTTGATTGGTATGATTTTGGGGTGTGTATGACTTTTTTATTGCTTGGAATTACACTTTTTCTGATGTAAGGTGACAAAAAATGCCATTTTTTTTACACTTTTTTTTTTTTTTACGGTGTTCATCTAAAGGGTTAGGTCATGTGGTATTTTTATAGAGCAGGTCGTTACAGAAGTGGCATTACCCAACATATGTACTTTTTTTAATTTATTTAGGTTTTACACAAAAATATCATTTTTGAAACAAAAGAAAACATGTTTTAGTGTCTCCTTAGTCTGAAAGCCATAGTTTTTATATTTTTTGGGCGATTGTCTTAGTTAGGGTCTCATTTTTTGCAGAATGAGATGATGGTTTGATTGGTATGATTTTGGGGTGTGTTTGACTTTTTGATCGCTTGGTATTACACTTTTTCTGATGTAAGGTGACAAAAAATTGCTTTTTTAACACCTTTTTTTTTTTACGGTGTTCACCTAAGGGGTTAGGTCATGTGGCATTTTTATAGAGCAGGTCATTATGGACGTGGCAATGCCCAATATGTATACTTTTTTTTATTTATTTAGGTTTTACACAATAATATCATTTTTGAAACAAAAGATAATCATGTTTTAGTGTCTCCATAGTCTGAGAGCCATCGTTTTTATATTCTTTGGGCTATTGTTTTATTTAGGGTCTCATTTTTTGCAGAATGAGATGATGGTTTGATTGGTATGATTTTGAGGTGTGTTTGACTTTTTGATCGCTTGGTATTACACTTTTTCTGATATAAGGTGACAAAAAAATTGCTTTTTTGACACCGTTTTTTTTTTTTTTTTACTGTGTTCACCTGAGAGGTTAGGTCATGTGATATTGTTATACAGAAGGTCGTTACGGACACGGCGATACATAATATGTCAACTTTTTTATTTATTAAAATTTTAAAGAATAATATCATTTTTGAAACAAAAAAAAAAATCATGTTTTAGTGTCTCCATAGTCTGAGAGCCATAGTTTTTTCAGTTTTTAGGCGATTGTCTCAGGTTGGGTATCATTTTTGCAGGATGAGATGATGGTTAGATTGTCACTATTTTGGGGTGCATATGACTTTTTGATCGCTTGCTATTACACTTATTGTGATGTAAGGTGACAAAAAAAATAGCTTTTTTGACATTGTTTGTATTTTTTACAGTGTTTATCTGAGGGTTTTTATTTATTTACGTTTTACAGAATAACAACAATTTTGAAACTAAAAAAATCATATTTTAATGTCTCCATATTCTGAGTGCCATAGTTTTTTTTATTTTTTGGGCGATTGTCTTAGTTATGGTCTCATGTTTTGCGGAATGAGATGACGGTTTCATTGGTATGATTTTGGGGTGCGTATGACTTTTTGATTGTTTGGTATTACACTTTTTGTGATGTAAGGTGACAAAAAATGGCTTTATTTACATAATTTTCATTTTTTATTTTTTTACGTTCACCTGAGAGGTTAGTTCATGTGATATTTTTATACAGCAGGTTCTTACAAACGCGGCGATACCTAATATGTCTACTTTCTTTTTATTTATTTACGTTTTACACAATAACATAAAAAAAGACATAGTTTAGTGTCTTCATAGTCTGAGAGCCATAGTTTATTTTATTTTTTGGGCAATTGTCTAGTGTAGGGGCTCATCTTTTGCGGGATGAGGTGATGGTTAGATTGGTACTATTTTGGGGGGCATACACCCTTTTGATCGCTTGGTATTGCACTTTTAGTGATGTAAGTTGACAAAAAAATTGCTTTTTTTACATCGTTTTTCTTTTTTACTGTGATTACCTGAGAGGTTAGGTCATGTGTCATTTTTATAGAGCCGGTCGATACGGACGCGGGGATACCTAATATGTCTACTTTTCTTTTTTTCCAATTTTAACATTTTTTTTTTTGTTACTTTATTTTGGGAAATGGGCGCTATTTTTTACTTGAAACTTTTAATTTTTTTTGTAACTTTATTTTTTTAACTTCTTTTTTTACTTATGTTTTGTACATCTGTATTATGCTGTATTGAACTGTCACTGTCTTACACTGTAAGACGCTAACAGTGCATAGGAGACCCAGCCCTGGGGCTGAATCTCGTGGGCTTCCGTAGCTAGCAGTCCCGATGAATGTTCAAGGCACCAGGGCTGCCATAGCAACCATAAGGTCCCCGTCACCGCAGCACAGAGACCCGATGGGGATTTAAAAACTGCCGCAAACCTCCTGTATACAGGGGGTTAATCCGCCGGCGTTGGTGTTTTTACCGATGCTGGCGGATACAGCAGGGGTCTGGCTGTCAGTATCAGCCAGAACCCTGCTGCTGATCACGGCAGCGCGTGTGGGGCAGCGCGTTAACCCTAGGAAAGGGAATTCTTGTCCTAGTGCATTAAGTAGCCATAAGTTAGGATGAGCATTCTCGTCCTAGGTCCTGGAGGGGTTAATGGTCAATGCAAAATGTCAAATAGAATTCATTAGAAATGAGTGAACCTCGATAACTTCACACGCTACCGTGCATCTCCAAGTGTATTTCTGTCCGTTAAAGGGTATATTACACAAAGTGTTAAAATACAATTGCTGAAGGCATAATCCTACATATTTTTTCACACGCTACTGTGCATCTCCAAGTGAAAATCTGTCCATAAAAGGATACCTTTCATCCAGGGCCTAAATACTAGGCCTACAATTGATATTCCCCTAAATCAGTGGTTACTGCTGTGCCTGGATTAGTGCAATACGGTACATAAATAAATAGGCAGATAGTGTTAGGTGCCTGTAAAAAAAGGCCTGAATTTGAAATCAATACATTGGGCCAAATATTTTTTTTTCTTATTGTGGTGCTTGGTGAACGGTAACAATAAGGAAAACATCTAGTAAGGGACACGACGCGGTCGTGGTGGTGTTAGTGGACTTTCTGGTGCTTGGAAAGGACGTGGCCATTCTGCCACAGCCACACGTCCTAGTGAACCAATCACCTCAGGTTACAGTACCCGCCAGAATTTACAGCGATATTTTGTGGGGCCCAATGACGTTCTAAGGATGGTAAGGCCTAAGCAAATACAGGCGTTAGTCAATTGGGTGGCCGACAGTGGATCCAGCCTTTTCACAACATTATCTCCCACCCAGTCTTCTGCAGAAAGCCACAGGTGGCACCTGAAAACCAAGCCCATCAGTCTGTCACATCACCCCCATGCATATCAGGGAAACTGTCAGAGCCTCAAGTTATGCAGCAGTCTGTTATGCTGTTTGAAGACTCTGCTGGCAGGGTTTCACAAGGGAATCCACCTAGCCCTTCCCCAGTGGTGGAAGACATAGAATGCACTGATGCACAACCACTTATGTTTCTTGATGATGAGGACATGGGAATACCACCTCATCGGAGTCCGCACGTCTCTGATGATGACGAAACACAGGTGCCAAGTGCTGTGTCTTTTGGCAGTGTGCAGACCGAACAGGAGGTCAGGGAGGAAGACTATGTGGAAGACGATGCAGGGGACGATGAGGTCCTAGACCCCACATGGAATGAAGGTCGTGCCACTGACTTTCATATGAAATTAAATTCAAATCGTGTGAAACTAGAATAAATGGAAATGGATGGTGGAGGCCTGGCGCTCATGTTATTACTAAGTGATGAGCAGCATAGGCAATATTCATTTTCACAATATTTTGCTAATTTTTGGCATAACATTTGCCATAAATTAGCAAATTCGAGAATTCGTGATCTCCAGTTATTATTTTCTTGATTATGAAAATCGGCAATGTTCTATGCACGTATTGCGGCCGCAATACAGGCGTGGCTCACTGTTGCTACATTTTTCAAGCTGTTAAACACTAATCCCTATTACAGCACAGTAATTCCTATCACACTACCCAACACCCTGCACTGGAATCAGCTACACTATATCACTATCTAACCTACACTGACTATCTCCCACTAACTATCATTATTATATATATGAGCTAACTAAATATCTAATGTAATTGAATAAGGATCCAGATTACTCGGCAAAGCACAGAGCACAGCAATGACACTGCTCTCTCTCTCAGAACTACAAAAAACAGCAAAAAATGGCTGCTGAGGAGTTTCCTATATAGTAAGGGGTAGGCAACTTTCCTATTGGTTGCTAGGGATTTTGCTAAGCTTAGACAAAGATATTTCAGCCTTCTCATTGGCCCACAAGCAAGAAGCAGTGAGGGTACTGATATTCGTGATAAAAATTTGCGATTAGAATATTTGCGATCAATACTAATCACTAACGGGTAAATTGTTGCACTACCCTGTGTGATGTGCTGATCACCTATATCACCTATTTGCTGGTTTAAATAAATAAAATGACAACCGTGTGGTGTTACAGTGAACCAAAATGGATGATTGAGGCCTGACGCTAAATTTCATGTTATCACTCACAGGTTAATTGTTGCACTACCCTGTGTATTGGTATACTCATCACCTACGAATGTAGCAGAGTTAGTACTCAAACTCTTAACTCAAATATACTAACTAATCGTTATATCCCTAATAGCAATTACTGAACACAGACTGCCATGTTCAGAACCGTACCAGACATTTGGATGTCCATGTACTGAACCCGAACCCGGATTTTGGCGCCAAAGTCTGTGTTCGGGTTCTTTGTTCGTACTTTAAATAAAGTTTGTTGAAAGGCTGCAGCGCAGCCAATCAACAAGCGATTAGGCTGTGGGCACTTGGAAGCCATCACAGTCATGCGTTGTATTGGCATGGCTGTGATTGGCCGACGCACCATGCATGCATAAATGCCGGATCACATGGTGTGCCGCTATTCTGCTCTGACTAGTGTAGGGACAGGATGCTGCTGCAGGCAGGGAGAGTGTTAGGCTTTTATTATTTTTGTGTGCTGGAGACATGTAGGCATTATTGATGGGTGCAATACAGCTCCTTTGCACCAGTGATATAGAAATACCATACTTAATCATGCTGTTCAGTCTGACTGGGACCAGTGTCAAGAAAATATAATAGTTAATCAGTCTGCTAATTGAGTGTGTGAGACATACCTATTTTTTTGGGTGAAAAAAACTTTACTTGCCAATATCAAAGGATATATAAAAGTTATTTAGCCAGTTAATTGGGTCGGTGTGTCCTACCTTTTTTTTTTTTTTTGTTCAAAATACACTGTACTTGCCAAAGTCAAAGTGAATATATTATAGTTACTCAGCCTGTTAATTGGGTTGATGTGACCTACCTACAGTATATTTTGGGTTGAAAAAACACTGTACTTGTCATCGTCCAAGGGATATTTAATAGGGATGAGCGTAGTTCGGGTTCGTACCGAATATTGGGGTGTTTGGGACAAGGACCCGGACCCAAAATTTTCAAAAAAGTTCGGGTTCGGGTCCGTTGTTCGGCGATTTCTTTCCGCTTTCTGAAGGCCTGCACAGCAGCCAATCAGCTAGCGTTTTACTTCTTGCCCTAAGAAGCTATTACAGCCATGCCTACTAATGGCATGGTTGTGATTGGCCAAGTGCAGCATGTGACCCAGCCTCTATTTAAGCTGAGGTCACGTAGCGCCGCACATCACTCTGCTCTGATTAGTGTAGGGATAGGACGCAGCTGCTGTGAGGGCGAGATTAGGCAGGGAAAACTCAGCAAAAACATCTAATGAAGTGATCGATCTACAGCTGTGAAACATTCAACTTCTGCTAGTTAATTGCTCACTGGTTTTTAGGCTGCACAGAGCGTTTTTCTCTCACTTTTTTATGGGGAGATTGGTGGCCATTTTGTGTCTTGTGGTGCACCAACACAAGCTGCCACCAAGTCCATCAGTCCATCAATTCTAGTTTTTTTTTTTTTGGCTATATCCAACATCAGGGGCTTGGATGTGCTTATTGTCACCCCTAGAAACTCAGGATAGAAATTTCAATATTTTATTGAGGGGTTAAATTCAATTTCCAAAATAGCAATCCCCTAAATATGGTGTTCCAGCTGTGGCTAGCCAAGTGTAATACTGTCTGCTGTCTGGCAAAGGATAGATTTTTTTAATGTGGTGAAATTCAATTGCCAAAATAGCAATCCCCTAAATCTGGTGTCCCAGCAGTGGCTGGCAAAGTTTAATAGTGTCCGGCAAAGGATATATTTTGTTCTGGGGTGAAATTCAATTGCCAAAATAGCAATACTATAAATCAGTGGTTTCAGCTGTGGCTGTCAAAGTTTAATAGTGTCCGGCAAAGGAAATATTTTGTTCTGGGGTGAAATTCAATTGCCAAAATAGCAATACCGTAAATCTGGTGTCCCAGCAGTGGCTGTCCAAGTTTAATAGTGTCCAGCAAAGGATATATTTTTTTCTGGGGTGAAATTCAATTGCAAAAATTGAAATACCGTAAATCTGGTGTTCCAGCTGTGACTGAACAAGTTTAATACTATCCGTCAAAGGATAGATTTTGTTCTGGGGTGAAATTCAATTGCCAAAATAGCAATAACCTGAATCTGGTGTTCCAGCTGTGACTGGACAATTTCCCTAGTGTCCGTCAAAGGATATATTATTTTCTGGGGTAAAATACAGTTGCAAAAATAGAAATACAGTAAATCTGGTGTTCCAGCTGTGGTTGGACAAGTTTAATATTGTCAGTCATAGGATATATTATTTTCTGCGGTGAAATTCAGTTTCAAAAATAGAAAACCCATAAATCTGGTGTTCCAGCTGTGACTGAACAAGTTTAATAGTATCCGTCAAAGGATAGATTTTTTTCTGGGGTGAAAATTAATTGCCAAAATCGCAATACCCTGAATCTGGTGTTCCAGCTGTGACTGGACAATTTCCCTAGTGTCCGTCAAAGCATATATTATTTTCTGGCGTGAAATACAGTAGCAAAAATAGAAATACAGTAAATCTGGTGTTCTAGCTGTTGCAGGCCAAGTGTTAATCTGTCCGTAAAAGTGTATATTACACTCAGCGTGCATCTCCAAGTATATTTCTTTCCGTAAAAGTTTATATTACAAAAAGTTTTTCATTACAATTGCTGAAAGCATAATTCTGTAAATCTGCACGCACTATTGTGCATCTCATAGTGTATTTCTGTCCGTAAAAGGGTATATTACACTCAAGGTGTATATAAAAGTGCTGAGAGGGTCATCCTCCATAACTTCACACGCTACCGTGCATCTCCAAGTGTATTTCTGTCCGTTAAAGGGTATATTACACAAAGTGTTAAAATACAATTGCTGAAGGCATAATCCTACATATTTTTTCACACACTACTGTGCATCTCCAAGTGTAAATCTGTCCATAAAAGGATACCTTTCATCCAGGGCCTAAATACTAGGCCTACAATTGATATTCCCCTAAATCAGTGGTTACTGCTGTGCCTGGATTAGTGCAATACGGTACATAAATAAATAGGCAGATAGTGTTAGGTGCCTGTAAAAAAAGGCCTGAATTTGAAATCAATACATTGGGCCAAATATTTTTTTTCTTATTGTGGTGCTTGGTGAACGGTAACAATGAGGAAAACATCTAGTAAGGGACACGGACGCGGTCGTGGTGGTGTTAGTGGACCCTCTGGTGCTGGGAGAGGACGTGGCCATTCTGCCACAGCCACACGTCCTAGTGAACCAATCACCTCAGGTTCCAATACCCGCCAGAATTTACAGAGATATTTGGTGGGGCCCAATGCCGTTCTAAGGATGGTAAGGCCTAAGCAAATACAGGCGTTAGTCAATTGGGTGGCCGACAATAGATCCAGCACGTTCACAACATTATCTCCCACCCAGTCTTCTGCTGAAAGCGCACAGGTGGCACCTGAAAACCAAGCCCATCAGTCTGTCACATCACCCCCATGCATATCAGGGAAACTGTCAGAGCCTCAAGTTATGCAGCAGTCTTTTATGCTGTTTGAAGACCACCTCATCGGAGTCCGCACGTCTCTGATGATGACGAAACACAGTTGCCAAGTGCTGTGTCTTTTGGCAGTGTGCAGACCGAACAGGAGGTCAGGGAGGAAGACTGTGTGGAATACGATGCAGGGGACGATGAGGTCCTAGACCCCACATGGAATGAAGGTCGTGCCACTGATTTTCATAGTTCAGAGGAAGAGGCAGTGGTGAGACCGAGCCAACAGCGTAGCAAAAGAGGGAGCAGGGGGCAAAAGCAGAACTGCCGCCGCCAAGAGAGTTCGCCTGCTACTGGCCACCGCCACCAGGGACCGAGCACCCCAAAGGCAGCTTCAAGGACTTCCATGGGATGGCACTTCTTTAACTAATGTGCTGACGACAAGACCCGAGTGGTTTGCACGCTGTGCCATCAGAGCCTGAAGCGAGGCATTAACGTTCTGAACCTTAGCACAACCTGCATGACCAGGCATCTACATGCAAAGCATGAACTGCAGTGGAGTAAACACCTTAAAAACAAGGAACTCACTCAGGCTCCCCCTGCTCCCTCTTCTGCTGCTGCCTCGGCCTCTTCCTCTGCCTCGGGAGGAATGTTGGCACCTGCCGCCCACCAAACAGAGGATGTGCTACCGACACCACCACCTGCGTCACCAAGCATCTCCACCATGTCACACGGCAGCATTCAGCTCTCCATCTCACAAACCTTGGAGAGAAAGGGTAAATTCCCACCTACCCACCCTCGAGCCCTGGGCCTGAATGCCAGCATTTCTAAACTACTGGCCTTTGAAATGCTGTCATTCAGGCTGGTGGACACAGACAGCTTCAAACAGCTGATGGCGATGGCTGTCCCACAGTATGTTGTTCCAAGCCTCTACTACTTCTACAAGACAGCCGTGCCTTCCCTGCACAACCAAGTATCAGATAAAATCAAGTGTGCACTGCGCAACGCCATCTGTGGCAAGGTCCACCTAACCAAAGATAGGTGGACCAGTAAGCACGACCAGGGACACTATATCTCCCTAACTGGTACAGTAACGCTCTTACCCCCGGTATTGAGGTTCGGCTTTCAGGAGGTGTTATACTTTCACTCCCGTTTGTTCAGCCTTCTCTCCTTTAATTTGCTGTAGCACGTGGATCGCCCGACCGTAGTTCCAAAGTCCAGGCTTCCTTGTTCATTCAGCGTATTAATCGTTCCGCGGGGCATATTAATACGCTGAATGAACAAGGAAGCCTGGACTTTGGAACTAGCCGAACCTCAATACCGGGGGTAAGAGCGTTCCTGTACCAGCCGGCAGACTCAGGTAGGAGAGACACGTGTCTCATTGTTTTGCAGCGGGACGCCGCTGATGTGGAATATAGCGGGACTCCGCTAATACAACCTGCAAGATTGAATGGTGAGACTTTTTGAGGATTTTAGTTATAAAAGCTGGACTTTAATAAGGACTGTTAAATATGAACACTGGACAATCTATTATCATTATTATTAATTAACAAATGGTGTTACTGGATCGATTTTAGAGGGACATTGAGACTACAATTAATTATCATCACTATTAACCAAAAACGGTGGCATTGGATCAGTTAAGGAGGCACTGGATATATATTGCGTTTTTGCACTGTTGGATTGGCTTATTTGCACATGCACGCTATTTGCACAACTATTGCTGGACTGCACAATTGAGGATTTAGTTTTCGTTTAGTGTCATTTTAGGAGGATTATTTCACTATTAATAGTATTGTTCATAACAGACAGACTATTGGAGGAGTTATATCTATAGGTCCTGTGAATATCTAGTGGATTGATGGTCAATAGAGAACTAGAGACCAATCCCTAGTTTATTTCTTCTGGAGACTAATGTGTATATAATTTGGTTTTAATAATAAAAACTTTGGATTTTATCATTTATCAATTCACTCTTTTATTCTCAATATCCTTGGAGTGCCAGTATATTGTTATATTTTTGATACTCTTTTTTGTGGTGGTAAGGGTGTATCCACCATACTGAGAGCACCCGATTTGTTTTCCTTTGTGAATCCTGTGCGTCACTTTTACTGTCATGATGCCTCTTTTGCTGCTATGGGACCTCTCTCCTCTCTCTGTCTGGGTGTCAGGGGCCTAAATTTCACGTACTTGCTTGCTGTCTTGGTGGCAGACATTTAACACTTTTTACTGTCTAATGACCGCCCCATTGTCTGGGTGTCAGGGGCCTATATGTCGTTTAATCATTTGTTGTCTTGGTGGGAGATATTAAACTGTTTTTACTGTCTAATGACCACCACATTGTCTGGGAGTCAGGGGCCTATATTTCTTTTAATTGCTTGCTGTCTGGGTGAGACACATTAAACTCTTTTTACTGTCAAATGACCTCTCCTCTGTCTGGGTGTCAGGGGCCTACATAAATAATAATGGCCTGTTCCATTGCAGGTTGACCTGAGGCCTCGGTTGCTGGTACGGGGCCGCTCTCCTCTTTGCGGGTGCCATGGCCCTGAGTCTGTGAATGAGGCCTGTGGCACTGCATGCAGACATGAATCCTTTTTGGCTGTGATGAAAACTTCAACTCCCATAGCAATCCCACCTGATGCCACCCCAACCTCCTATTCCACCTCATCCTCCTCCAAGTTGCCAATTGATATTGGTTAATTTTTATTTATTTTATATTATTTTAAGTCATTTCCCTATCCACATTTGTTTACCTACATTTTGCTGCCGTTTGCAGCCCTCTAGCCCTTTACTGGGCTATTTTACAGCCTTTTTAGTGCCCGAAAGTTTGGGTCCCCATTTACTTCAATGGGGTTCGGGTTCGGGTGAAGTTCGGATCCCGAACCCGAACATTTTCGGGAAGTTCGGACAAACATAACGAACCCGAACATCCAGGTGCTCAACTCTAAACAGGAGAAGTGTACACATACAAGAATGTGTCATGCATGCCACACCACATGTTGCCATCGGGAACCGCACGTAGGGCGACCAGGTATCAACCCCCACATGCAGCAACCAGAAACAGAGCCGCTGGCAGCAGCATGCCGGGACACCACACTAAGGGGGAAAACAAACACGCATGCCCAAATCAAACGTGTTGCCAGCGACAACCGCACGTGAGGCTACCACGTAACAACCCACATGTGTGGCAACCAGAAACCACACCGCTGGCAACCGCATGAAGCGCAACAAGTCACGACCAAGCCCATAGTCGTGACAGGTTAGCAGTCCCTGCTGAATGATAGGAATTATAAAATATTTAAATTGACTGTTTGCTGCCCTGGACTAAATGCAGGAAATATTTCTCTATTGGCAATACTCTTGCTACTGCTCCCAGGCCCTGCTGCTTCATGCCCTACTCCCCCAATAGCTATGCCACTGCTTAGAGTAGCCCTAGAAAGAAGTGGCCCTAGAGAGCTGCACAATTCACACAACCCTTCTGTCCTATGGCCAACCCTTTCAACTGCCCTTCTAAGAAGTGCCCCTGGACAACTGTCCAATTAACCTCTTCTCCCCTACCCTGAGACTAAACCCCCCCCTCCCCCAGACCAATCCTTAGGATCCCTCCAGTAAGAAGTGGCCATGGACAATTGCCTAATTAACACTGTATACAGACCCTAACCATTAGTATCCCTAAGCAAGAACTGGTCCTGGACCATTGCTCAATTAACCCTTCCCCCAGAAAAACTTTTATAATACTCTCAGAAATAAGATGCCCTGGACAATTGCCCAATTATGTCGTCCAACCAACAGAGATTCAGACTAACCTTTAGGATCTCACTAGTCAGATATATCTTTGGATAATTGCCCAATTAAAAGCACTGCCCCCTCCCCCCCAACACTAAAAACCTTGTTACCAATAAACTGAAAACGCGTTTAATGTTTAAAGAAAATGTTTATTAAAATATACTCTTTAAATTGATTTTGATGTAACTTCTTATCTGTGATGTTTCGATGTTCAGCTGCTTGTCTCTATGTAGATACCGTGGCGTATCAGATGTTTTCCCGATTTCCATGCATCATCCCAGGAAGAACATTATAAAACTCTGTTAGCTGCTGTTGTCGATGATCTAGAAAACCATGGACAATAATTTTTAGTTCACAAAAATTCCAGGATATATTAAGAAATAAAAAAATACAATAAGAAATCCTTGCACCTTATTTTGGGGATCACTGTTTGAGGGCGCTGACATCTGCCATTATACAATCGCCATCCTTATCAAATTGGTAATCTGCATCAATATCAGCCATTTCAACATCGTCGGGGTACTGCCGTTCCCTGACCTCCATTGGTTCATCTGTTTCCTCGTTTGCATCCGTCATCTCGATGTCTTCTGAATATTCTCTTCCCTCTATCTCCATATCCTCTATTTCGTCCATTTCCACTCGTCTTCTCTTGAGCGGGACGTCCTCTTCCACTTTAAATCTCTTGATCAGAATGAATTCCACTGCTATCTCTACTCGGAACCGCTTTCGTGAGCACATGGTGAGCCAGGCGAAGACTGACACAGGTTCAAGGAATTGAGCCGGTATTACCCACTGTGGTAAGGTGCAAGGTACTGTGGTCGACGGGAGGTACGTGTCACCGAGGTTCCTGGCCTCGGTGAGGTAAGAGCCGGATTTTTGGTGTGTCAGCAGCAGCTAGTGCTGCTTGACACCTTGCTATTTAGTTTGGCTGCAAAGCCAATCCGGGCCGGCTCTTACTGGGAGTAGGCAAAGAGTTGGGTGGGTGCCTACTCCCCACGGTCCAGGCCGGGTTTTCCAGGGCCTTTATAACACAGCCAGCAGCTGGGTGTGGAGGGTGTGATTGTCCTGGAGCTGCTGTTAGACTGTTTCACTTGTGTTTGGAAGTTCTCTGGGCTGGAAGCAAGAGCCCAGCAAGGAGGAGTGCAGACGACCTGAAGCCTGACGGCGACTGTCTTACGGCTGGACTGACAGCCAGGTGTGAACCTGCATCTAAAAACCTCCCAGGTGACTGGAGCCTGTTTTGGACTGTCTTGTTTTTCCGCTTGATTTCTTATGTGTGTGAATTAACACCAAGAGACTGTTTTATTTTTGTGCAAGTGTGAATAAAACACTGTTTATTGCACTATCTGGACTCCCTGTTTTGCCTCTATACTGCACCCGCACTGCTATCTACCAGAGCGACTCCCCACATTTGGTGTCGGATGCGGGCATGCGCAGTGAGGCTGGCGTGACCGCCGAAGTTTGTTTTGTTTTGCTGGGCACAAGTGCATGGCATATATTAAGCCAGCAAAGCTACAAGTAGGAGTTGCTGGCAACATGGAGGCGGCTGTGAAAGCTCTCATAGAGGCTAACGTGCAGCAGCGGGAGACCAACCAGCTACTGTTACAGCACGTGATGGCGTTACAAGCTGCAGGAGCGTCCCACCACGACCATGATGCCCGGAAAGCGGTCCGTGCGGCGATCCCAAAGATGACCCCTTCGGACGACGTTGAGACATATCTGGCGGTCTTTGAGAAGGTAGCCGTGAGGGAAAAGTTACCCCGTGACCAGTGGGCCGAGGTGGTCGCTCCGTTCCTGGCATCCGGCCCCAGCAAGTTTTTTTGACTTGGCAGATGCCCAGGCTGCTGATTACCCCACGGTGAAGGGGAGATCCTGGCCAGATTGGGGGTAAACGTGTTGGTCCGGGCTCAGCGGGTCCACCAGTGGGACTTTAAAACGGCTGAACCCGCCAGGCCGCAGTACTATGAGTTGCTGCATCGGTTGCAAAAGTGGCTGCAGCCTGATGTTCTAAGTCCGACTGCTATGCTGGACCGTCTACTGGCCGACATGTTCTGGAGGGCCCTGCCTTATCCCCTCCAACACTGGGTCGGCCAGGCGTCTCCCGTAAGTGCCCTGGAGATGGTCGACCTGGTGGAGCGTTACGAGGCCACCAGAAACCTGCAGGGGAATCTTGCTGGGAAGGGGTCAGTCAAACCCCGGAGGCCTCCGCCCCAGTTCCGACGTCCGGCGACAGAGAGGCCTGCACGGAATATACCCCTGCGGATCCGCCTCCCGTGGTATGCTGGAGGTGTCAGGAGCCAGGCCACATCAGGGCCGACTGTCCGCATCGGGATGAGCCGATGGATGTGAACTATGGCTATCGCCACTCCCTGTATGCACGGAAGCTGTGTGCAACTGGCACCCGTGAGGGGCAGGACAATAACCACCTGTGTCAGGTAGAGGTGGGAGATTCTCTGGCGGTGGCCCTGCTGGACTCCGGGAGTCTAGTCTCCTGGTAAGGGCTGCCCTGGTACGGCCTGTGGAGTATACCGGCCGTAAAATCGGGGTCCTGTGCATCCACGGAGACCTAAAAGACTACCCCACTGCACTAGTGACTTTGTCCACAGCGGCTGGTAAGTGGACCCACGAGGTGGCTGTTGCTACCAAACTCCCGCATGAATTGATACTTGGGAGGGACTTCCAGGTTTCCCGGCACTGTGGCCGGCGATAAAACTGTCTGATGGACCCGAGACAGGGGTAACCCTAGGAGAGTGGCCTGATACCACTGGAAGGCCAGAACCCTGGGAGCCCGAGTCTGAAGGGCCAGCGGTAGGGGTGACCACTGCTCCAGCGGTAGAGGGGGAGACAACCCCACTGGAGTGTAATGGTGGGAGACACGGAGGACTTGCCACCGGGACCTGAGTTGGCAGACCTCAATGTCTCCGGGGAAAATTTTGGGACCGCACAACACCGGGACCAAACCCTAACCAGGGCCTGGGAAAGTGTCATAATAATTGATGGTAAACCCCAGAAACCTGGGGCTGAATTAATGTTTCCGCGATTCATTGTTCTTCAGGATATGTTGTATCGAGTGAACCAAATCCGAGGTGAGCCTGTTGAACAGTTGGTGGTGCCCACAGCGTATCGCAAGCTGGTCATGGAGCTTGCCCACCAACATGTTCTTGGGGGACACCTGGGGTGGCAGAAAACGCAGGACCGCATACTACAGCGATTTTACTGGCCCGGTTTGTTTAAGGAAGTAGAAGAGTATTGTAAGTCCTGTCCCACCTGTCAGATAAATAGCCCCCAGCCACATTTCCGTAGTCCTCTGGTACCTCTTCCAATTATTGAGGTCCCGCTTTGAGCGAATCGCTATGGATCTAATTGGGCCTGTACCAAAGTCTGCCAGGGGCCACCAACACATTCTGGTAGTTCTCGACTATGCCACTCGATATCCGGAGGCGGTGCCTCTGCGACATACCTCAGCTAAGCTCATTGCCAAAGAGTTAATGGAAATGTTTTCCGTGTGGGCCTGCCAAAAGAGGTTCTGACAGACCAAGGGACCCCTTTATGTCCAAAGTTATGAGGGAACTGTGTAAATTGTTGCGTATAAAGCAGTTACGGACGTCCGTTTACCATCCACAAACAGACGGTCTTGTCGAGAGGTTTAATCAAACTTTAAAAACATGTTAAAAAGGGTGGTGTCTAGAGATGGGAAGGACTGGGATCTGCTTCTGCCCTATCTCATGTTCGCAGTGCGAGAGGTGCCCCAGGCCTCTACTGGGTTCTCGCCTTCGAACTGCTTTATGGCAGACACCCTCGGGGCCTGTTGGATATCGCCAAGGAAGCGTGGGAACAACAGCCTGTCCCCCACAAAAGTGTCATTGAGTATGTCACCCAGATGCAGGAACGGATGGAAAGGGTGTTGCCGCTGGTCCGGGAGCATATGGAGGCAGCGCAACAAGCCCAGAGTAGGGTGTACAATCGTCAGGCTCGGGTACGGAGCTTCAACCCGGGAGATCGGGTTTTGGCCCTGGTGCCCACCCTTGACAGCAAGTTCCTAGCCAGGTGGCAGGGCCCCTATGAGGTTATTGAGAAGGTAGGGGAAGTAAATTACAAAGTACACCAGCCGGGCGGCGCAAGCCGGAGCAGGTGTACCACGTGAATTTACTGAAGCCGTGGAAAGACAGGGACACGGCCGACGACAACAGCCCCGGCCAGGGCTTCTAGGTGACAAGGGTCCAGCCCCACAGTTCGAGGCCTGCGAAGCGGTAACCACGGTAAAAATCGCAGACAGCCTGTCTTCCAAACAAGTTCAGGATGTCAGGGAGTTCGTCAGTCGGAACACGGATGTGTTCTCGACCTCCCTGGCCGCACGCTCTCATCCAACATGACATCGTCACTGAGCCTCAGGCCAAGATCCGGTTAAAACCCTACCGGGTACCCGAGGCTCGGCGACGGGCCATCGCGGAGGAAGTGCAGTTAATGTTGAAGCTTGATGTCATTGAGGAGTCGAAAAGTGAGTGGGCCAGTCCCATAGTTCTAATACCCAAGCCGGATGGGACGTTGCGGTTCTGCAACGATTTTCGCAAATTAAATGAAGTGTCCAAGTTCGATGCGTATCCCATGCCCCGGGTAGACGAGCTTGTTGAGAATTTAGGGCAAGCCCGTTATTTTTCTGTGCTAGACCTCACTAAAGGATACTGGCAGGTACCCTTAACGGAGGCGGCCAAGGAAAAACCGCTTTGTTACTCGCAGGGCCTGTATCATTACAAGGTGTTACCCTTTGGCCTGCATGGCGCCCCGCCACCTTCCAAAGGTTAATGGATATTGTACTGCGACCTCATCGTCGGTACGCTCGGCCTACTTAGATGATGTAATCATCCACAGCACCGACTGGGAAAGCCATTTGCCCAAAGTGCAGGCGGTTGTGGATGCCCTGAGGAAAGCTGGACTAACCGCCAATCCAAAGAAGTGTGCGATTGGGTTGGAAGAGACCAAATACCTGGGATATGTTATTGGCGGGGAGTCATCAAGCCGCAGGTAACTAAAGTAGAAGCCATACGTAACTGGCCCCGACCGGTCACTACCAGGCAGGTAAAATCGTTCCTGGGGATTGTAGGGTACTACATGAGGTTTGTGCCCCACTTTGCCACGATAGCAGCACCATTGACAGACCTATTGAAGGGACGAAAGTCCGGAAAGGTTCACTGGAGTGAGAAGGCAGAAGAGGCTTTCTCTGCATTGAAGTCGGCCCTGTGTGGGTCCCCGGTTTTGGTGACACCCGACTTCAACAGGGAATTCATAGTACAGACGGATGCCTCAGAGGTAGGCCTCGGTGCTGTACTGTCTCAGGAGGTCAACGGGAAGAACATCCCGTTGTCTTCCTGAGCCGTAAGCTCAGTCCCGCCGAGACCAGGTATAGCATAGTGGAGAGGGAGTGCCTGGCTATCAAGTGGGCACTCGAATCTCTCCGCTACTACCTGTTAGGGAGGAGGTTCCGTCTGGTGACCGACCATTCCCTCTCAAGTGGATGAGCCAGGCAAAGGAGAGGAATGCTCGGGTCACCAGGTGGTTCCTATCCCTGCAGAACTTCAAGTTCTCCGTGGAACACAGGGCAGGCCGCTTGCAGGGTAACGCAGATGCCCTGTCCCGCGTCCACTGCCTCACATGTGTTCACCCCTCAGGGTTGAACAAAGGGGGGTATGTGGTAAGGTGCAAGGTACTGTGGTCGACGGGAGGTACGTGTCACCGAGGTTCCTGGCCTCGGTGAGGTAAGAGCCGGATTTTTGGTGTGTCAGCAGCAGCTAGTGCTGCTTGACACCTTGCTATTTAGTTTGGCTGCAAAGCCAATCCGGGCCGGCTCTTACTGGGAGTAGGCAAAGAGTTGGGTGGGTGCCTACTCCCCACGGTCCAGGCCGGGTTTTCCAGGGCCTTTATAACACAGCCAGCAGCTGGGTGTGGAGGGTGTGATTGTCCTGGAGCTGCTGTTAGACTGTTTCACTTGTGTTTGGAAGTTCTCTGGGCTGGAAGCAAGAGCCCAGCAAGGAGGAGTGCAGACGACCTGGAAGCCTGACGGCGACTGTCTTACGGCTGGACTGACAGCCAGGTGTGAACCTGCATCTAAAAACCTCCCAGGTGACTGGAGCCTGTTTTGGACTGTCTTGTTTTTCCGCTTGATTTCTTATGTGTGTGAATTAACACCAAGAGACTGTTTTATTTTGTGCAAGTGTGAATAAAACACTGTTTATTGCACTATCTGGACTCCCTGTTTTGCCTCTATACTGCACCCGCACTGCTATCTACCAGAGCGACTCCCCACACCACATTCTACATTGTTATATCACAAGAAGTTGACCTCATCAGGATTCTACACATTATGACATCACAAAAAGTGTGGCCAGACTAGGCATTGATTATGACAACATAAAGATTATAGTAGCTTTGCCAGACCTGAAGATTCTACATGATGACATCACAGGACATCGCAGAATTTTCAGTTTTCGTACCAGACAGTAATCAGTCATCCATTCGTAATTCCACTATGGAGCCTTATGATGACCGGTGATGATATTTAGGCTCCTATCTTTTGTGTCATGTACTGTCTGCTCCGCTGTGTACACAGCTCCGCGGTGGAGAATGGATTACATGCAGTAACTTGTAGAGCACGATTATATTACAAGCCGATGTTAAAAATGGCTGATGTTGATGATTATTACCAATTTGACAAGGGTAGCGATTGTATAATGGCAGATGTCAATGCCCATTGTTTTCTAGATCAAGGAAGAACGCAGCTAATGGAGTTTTATATAATATCCTACTTGGGATAATGCATGGAATGAAGGATAGCATCTTATACGCTACCTTATCTACATAAAGACACATAGCTGAACATGTACATATTGCATCAAAAAATTACAGCAATATATTTCAATATACATGCTCTTTTAAACATTAATGTTGTTTTCAGTTTCTATGCAAGTAGGCTTCATTTTATTGTCCAGGGTAACTTCTTGCTAGGGAGATCCTTTGGGTTGTTCTGATGTTCTGTGGGGAAGGGGGCGGGTTTAATATGGCATCTTATTTCTAGGTAAATTGTAAGGGTAGGACTACGGTTGGTTTATTAGGCAATTTTTCTGGGCCACGTTATCATCAATGGATCCTAACAGTTAGTCTTAGGAGGGAATAATTGGGCAGTTGTCCAGGATCACTTCTTACTAGGGAATCCAAAGGGTTAATGTTGGGTAGGTGTTATTGGGATGTTGTCCAGGATCACTTCCTACTCTGGGGATCTTTGGGGTTAGTCTAAGGCCTTATTCACACGTCCGCAATTCTGTTCCGCATTTTGCGGAACAGAATTGCGGACCCATTAGTTTCAATGGGGACAGGCGATGTCCCGGCCGGGTCCGCAATTGCGGATCCGCACTTCCGGGTCCGCAATTGCGTTCTTGAAAAAAATAGAGCATGTCCTATTCTTGTCCGCAACTGCGGACAAGAAAAGGCATTTTCTATGAGAGTGCCGGCGATTGCGGTCGCAAATTGCGAACGCACATCGCCGATGTCCGTGTTTTGCGGATCCGCGGATCCGTGGATCCGCAAAACACGACGGACGTGTGAATTAGGCCTAAGGCGGGAAGGGTTTATTGGTCAATTGCCCAGGGAAAAAGTAAGTGTTGGCCTTAGAAGATGGAGGTGGGGAGTCAATAGTTTAATTCTCCAGGGTCACATCCTTCTAGTGGGATCCTAAGCATAGTACTCTTTCAAAGGATCCCATAGATTCATTGTGTCTTGTCTATGGTCTAAAAAGGAGCCATTGTAAAGTATATTGGGGACAGTAGAAGTCGGGCAGTGTTTTCTTAGTTTGCACATTGAAAGGTCTTTAGGCGGTCTAAGTTTTGAGTCCATGTGTGATCGTATGTGTACATAAAATAAGCAGAAATGTACGATTAAGGGCCCGGTATGACGCATAATATCATGTTACCAGTCACAGATAATGTGGTGCCCTACCCTGGTGTACTGATCACTTATCTGTTGGTTTATTACCCCTTAAGGACCTGTGCCATACATGTACAGCGCAGATATCCGTGACTTAAGGACCAGCACCGTACATGTACATGTACATCTCCTGCACCCGCCCGATCCGCTGAAGGGGTCTGGCAGTCACTGATAGTGACAATCAAAGTGTCATCTCATTTTCCATTAATTCTTGTGGAACACCTAAAGGGTTAACAAAGTTTGTCAGTTTTGAATACCTTGAGGGGTGTAGTTTCTAAAATGGGGTCAGTTTTGGGTGGTTTCTATTATGTAAGCCTCACAAAGTGACTTCAGACCTGAAATGGTCCTTGAAAAGCGGGTTTTGGAAATTTTCCAAAAATTTAAAAATTTGCTTCTAAACTTCTAAGCCTTCTAACATCCCCAAAAAATTATGTAATTCACAAAATGATCCAAACATGAAGAAGACATATGGGGAATGTAAAGTAATAACTATTTCGGAAATAGTACTATCTATTATAAAAGTAGAGAAATTGAAGTTTGGAAATTTTAAAGTTTTTCAACAATTTTGGTAAATTAGGTATTTTTTTATAATTAAAAAATAATTACTGTATATTATAAAAATAAACATCTAGAACTATTTGACTGTTACTGTGTGTGGAAACAATAAACAGATTTAACCCAAGTATGATGTTGTTAATCACTGACTGATATGGTTTTTTAAACTTAAACTAAAAAAATTAAATTAAATACAGTGTGTGAGATGACTTCTCACAAGTATTTTATATGCCGTACTAGATTGATGGTAAAACACGTGTTGTACAGTTTTTGCTTTTTCTCTCTGCAGCCTTAACACTGCAGATCACCATCTCCTCCTCACCTTACGCCAATATTTCAGGCTTAAGGACACAGTAGATGGTATAGGGCACAGAACATCGTATAGGGCAGTGATAGGCAAAGTGCTGATCTCCGGCTGTTGCAAAACAACAACTCCCACCATGCCCTGCAGTGGGCTGATAGCTGTAGACAGTCTTTGCATGCTGTGAGTTGTAGTTCTGCAACAGCTGGAGAGGCGCCCTTTTCCCATCACTGATATAGGGTACAGAACATAGTATAAGATATAGTAAATGGTATAGGGCACAGTAGATGTATGGAGCACAGTACATGGTATAGAGCACAGTAGTAGTGATGAGTGAGCACCAAAGTGTTCGGGTACTCGGTCCGAACACATAGCAATATTAGTGCGCTCGGCCGAGCACCCGAGTATAATAGAAGTCAATGGGAGACAACCAGGCACCAGGCACTGATCGGATGAGAGGAGGGTGCCTGGTCCATAGGAAAAAGTCAGAAAGTAACAGAAACATCACCGAAATGGATCTGGAACAGCATGGGCACCATGTCTGGGTGCATCTTGGACTCCAATGTCGCTGCTGGGAACCATATTGTCCCAGTTGTCGGACACTTTTACATAGCGACAAAATCACTCCCCCCTAACTAAACAAAAAAACATTTTTAGAGGTAAAATTGTTAGGAAACATTCTTTCCTGTATATTCAATTGTATATACAGTGCAAATGCGCCAAAAATTGAAAGAAAGAAGCACTCCGATACAGCCTGTATATCACATAAAGGAGGGCCTAATTCACATGGTGCTACAATTGTTCAGGTACACTACTGCACTCATAAAGCCTATTCACTAAGTGAAAGGGCTGGCAAAAATTACAAGGAACCGGCACTCCAATTCACCCTTTATTACTCATAAAGGAAGGCATTATACACACCCTTGAAAAATTATCAATGATGGCCTACTGGTGACCCTCAAAAACATTTGGAGCAAGGGCGTGCTGGTTATCCTATAAAACATTATAGTTGAGGGCCTGAAAGGTAAGTGGACCCTGTAAAAAATTGTAGAGATGGCCTGCAGGTGAGCGAACCCCATAAAACATCGCAGGGATGGCCTATAGGTGATCAGACCGTATAAATCATTGGAGGTGAGGGACTGAAGATGAGCGAACCCCATAAAACATTGCAGTGATGGCCTACAGGTGAGCAGACTGTATAAAGCATTGGAGGTGAGGGCCTGAAGCCTAGAGAACCCCATAAAACATTGGAGTGATGTCCTACAGGTGAGCAGACTGAATAAAACATTAGAGGTGAGGGCCTGAAGGTGAGCGAACCCCAAATAACTTTGCAGTAATGGCTTACAGGTGAGCAGACCCTATAAAGCATTGGAGGTGGGGGACTGAAGGTGAGCGAACCCCATAAAACATTGAACTGATGGCCTACAGTTGAGCAGACCATATAAATCATTGGAGGTGAGAAACTGAAGGTGAGTGAACCCCATAAAACATTGCAGTGATGGCCTACAGGTAAGCAGACCATATAAATCATTGGAGGTGAGGGACTGAAGATGAGTGAACCCCATAACACATTGCAGTGATGGCCTACGGGTGAGCAGACCTTATAAATCATTGGAGGTGAGGGACTGAAGGTGAGCAAACCCCATAAAACATTGCAGTGATGGCCTAAACATAAGCAGACCGTATAAAGCATTGGAGGTGAGGAACTGAAGGTAAGCAAACCAAATAAAACATTGCAGTGATGGCCTACAGGTGAGCAGACCGTATAACGCATTGGAGGTGAGGGCCTGAAGCTTAGCGAACCACATAAAGCATTGCAGTGATGGCCTACAGGCAAGCAAACCGTAGAAAACATTAGAGGTGAGGGACAGAAGGTGAGCGAACCCCATAAAACATTGCAGTTATGGCCTACAGGTTAGTAGACCGTATAAAGCATTGGAGGTAACATAGTAACATAGTATATACTGTAAGACCGAAAAAAGACATTTGTCCATCCAGTTCGGCCTGTTTCCTACAAGTTGATCCAGAGGAAGGCAAAAAAACCCTGTGAGGCAGAAGCCAATTTTCCACACTTAAGGGGAAACATTTTTTTTTCACGACTCCAATCAGGCAATCAGAATAACTCCCTGGATCAACGACCCATCTCTAGTAGCTATAGCCTGTAATATTATTACACTCCAGAAATAAATCCAGTCCCCTCTTGAATTCCCTTGAGTTCCATAGTCTCAATGCTCTTACCGTGAAGAATCCTTCTCTATATTCGTGTACAAACCTTCTTTCCTCCAGACGCAGAGGATGTCCCCTCATCACAGTCACAGTCCTGGGGATAAATAGATGATGGGACAGAACTCTGTACTGACCCCTGATATATTTATACATAGTTATTAGATCTCCCCTCAGTCGTCTTTTTTCTAAAGTGAATAACCCTAATTTTGATAACCTTTCAGGGTACTGTAGTTGCCCCATTCCAGTTATTACTTTAGTTGCCCTCCTCTGAACCCTCTCCAGCCCTGCTATGTCTGCCTTGTTCACAGGAGCCCAGAACTGTACACAGTACTCCATGTGTGGTCTGACTAGTGATTTGTAAAGTGGTAGGACTATGTTCTCATCACGGACATCTATGCCCCTTTGATGCAACCCATTATCTTATTGGCCTTGGCAGTAGCTGTCTGACACTGGTTTTTACAGCTTAGTTAGCTGTTTATTAAAACTCCTAGATCCTTTTCCATGTCAGTGTTACTGAGTGTTTTACGATTTAGTTTGTACGGGTGACTTGCATTATTCCTTCCCATGTGCATAACTTTACATTTGTCAGTGTTAAACCTCATCTGCCATTTCTCCGCCCAAGCCTCCAATCTATCCAGATCCCTCTGCAGCAGAAAACTGTTCTCTTCAGTGTTAATTACTTTACACAGTTTGGTGTCATCTGCAAAAATAGATATTTTACTGTGCAAGCCTTCTACAAGATCATTAATAAATATATTGAAGGGAATAGGGCCAAATACTGACCCCTGAGGTACCCCACTAATGACAGTGACCCAATCTGAGTGTGTACCGTTAATAACCACCCTTTGTTTTTTGTCACTCAGCCAGTTACTTACCCACTTACAGACATTTTCTCCCAGTCCGAGCATCCTCATTTTATATACTACTAACCTTTTATGAGGTACAGTGTCAAATGGTTTGGAGAAGTTGACATCCATTGATTCGCCGCAGTCAAGTCTAGAACTTACCTCCTCATAGAAACTGATTAAATTCGTTTGGCATGACCGATCCCTCATGAAGCCATGCTGATATGGCATTATTTGCTTATTTTTATTGAGATCCTCCAAGATAGCATCTCTTAGAAACCCTTCAAACATTTTACGAACGAACAACAGATGTTAAACTTACCGGCCTATAATTTCCAGGCTCTGTTTTTGGACCCTTTTTGAATATTGGCACCACATTTGCCATGCGCCAATCCCGTGGAACATTCCCTGTCAGTATAGAGTCCGTAAATATCAGAAATAAAGGTCTGGCTATGACATCACTTAATTCCCTTAGGATACAGGGGTGTATGCCATCCGGTTCTGGCGATTTGTCTATTTTAATCTTATTAAGTCGCTGTTGTACTTCTTCCTGGGTCAGACAGGGCACTTTTAATGGGGAATTTACTTTTACATTCTGCATTTCATCTGACAGTTTATTTTCCTCAGTGAATATAGTGGAGAAAAAATATTTCATAGTTTTGCCTTATCCTCATCGCTCTCTGAAACACCGCCTTCATTACTATGTAGAGGTCCGTCTCCTTCAGATTCATATAGTTGAAGAACATTTTAGGGTTAGTTTTACTCTCTTTGGCAATTAATCTCTCGGTCTCTAGTTTGGCAAATTTTATTAGTTTACATATTCTATTTTTTTCCTTATAATTTATCAGTGCTTCCTGGCTCCCCTCCTGTTCTAGAGATTTATATGCTTTCTTTTTGTCATTTATTGCTTTCTTTACGGTTGTATTTATCCACATTGGTTTCTTATTGTTTCTTAGCCTTTTATTCCTATCAGGTATGTACCTCTCACAATTAGATGTTACAATGTCCCATTTTGTTGTTGTATTTTTATTTTTGAGGACTTTATCCCTGTTAGTTAGGCCTATGGCCTCGCTTAGTTTGCTAAATTTAGCTTCTGTAAAGTTTGGTATTTTTGTTCCTCCCTTTAGAAACTCTCGTTTAAAGGATAATTGGAAGGTTATTACTTTATGGTCACTATTTCCTAGGTGTCCCCCAACCTGTACATCTATTATTCTTTTTTTTTTTTTTCTTTTTAAATTATTTTTATTGTTTATAACAGAAAATAACATACAATGTGTCAGTGTATAATTGACAACGTGAGATCAAGCAGGTATCTGATGTAGTACATAATCACGACAAACGTGGCGGTCGGCCTTAGAAAAGCGTGGGACGCTACGCTGCTAAGAAGGGAGGTAACGGGCTGGCACAGTAAGTCAGCGTAGGGAACATAAAGCCCATACCAATGCGCATGTCGAAGCGTCAGTTAGTCTAAGGGTGAGCCGGGCCCAGTGTACTGTTTCTAACAGGAAGATAAGCAAGTAATAATACAAATAACAAGAACATAAACAAAATAGATAACAAAGTAGGGGGGGGGGAACAGGACACTACAAGACGAGACAAGACGTACGGGAACAAGGGGGAAAGGTGGGGGGGGCGGGGGGGGGAAGAGGGAGGGGGGGGATCGGTAGTAACAGACCACTAACATCCTGACCGGCGGTCAGGGTTACTAGGCGTCTATGGCAGGCATCAATTGTCGGTAAGTCGTCCAGGGGGCCCAAATCAGGTTGAAGGCGTTATGGGACTTAGATTCCCAGCTAGATAGTTCCTCTAATCTATAAAGTAGGTCAACTTTGGCAATCCAGTGAGCAATCGTGGGCGGGAATGACTCTTTCCATAGTGTAGGTACCAGTATACGGGCTGCCGCTAATAAGTGCCTAAGTAGTTTCATGGTATGTCCAGAAAGCCTGCCAGGGAAGAGTTGAAATAAGCAGATCTCTGGAGTTAGTGGTAGGTGGGTCTTAAGTAACGAGTTGATTCGGGCCATGATTTGTGTCCAATAAGGAATAATACGAGGGCACGTCCACCATAGATGGTAGTAAGTCCCTAGGTGTTGGTTACATCTCCAACCATTTGGGTTATAGCTAGGGTTATATTTGTTCAATAATGTGGGGGTCAGATGCCACCTAGTTAAAATTTTATACCCACTCTCCTGCATCCTAATACAACGGGAGGTCCGTTTTGGGGCCGCAAATAGTAGTTTAGTCTCTGCATCACTAAATTTACGTGAGAGATCAGTCTCCCATGCCGCAACGAAAGAGTGTTTTAGTGGTTCTGGCGGTGACACCAGCATTTTACTATAGGTCTAGATGATCTTCCTAGGGGGTTTAACCTGGGCTAGGGAAGTCTCGAAATGTGTCAGGGGACGGTGTAGGTCGGCGTGTTTACATACTAACTTGAATGAGTGAATGAACCTATTGTAAACCAAATGTGGCATTGGGGAGCATTTAAGATAGTCCGACAGGCTGTCTCTCGTAGGAATAGTCCCAGCAGACAGGAGTGTATCGAGTTTAGCATCATTAAGGCTAATATCTGTGGGAACAGATGAGTTATAGTGGTGATCGGAAGTTAGTATAAGGTCTCTAACTTGTTGCACATCTGTTATTCTTTCAGGTCTATTGGTTAATACTAAGTCCAGTATGGCCGTCCCGCTAGAGGGGTCCTGAACCAGTTGGTAAAGGTAATTGTCTTTGGCTACTGCCAAAACCTGTTTCCTTTATGGGATGTACAGCTTTCAGTTTCCCAGTCTAGGGCCTGAAGCCGAGCGAACCCCATAAAACATTGCAGTGATGGCCTACAGGTAAGCAGACCATATAAAGCATTGGAGGTGAGGGACTGAAGGTGAGCGAACCCCATAAAACATTGCAGCGAATGCCTAAAGGTTAGCAGACCATATAAAGCATTGGAGGTGAGGGCCTGAAGCCTAGCGAACCCCATAAAACATTGCAGTGATGGCATACAGGTGAGCAGACCGTATAAAGCATTAGAGATGAGGGACTGAAGGTGAGTGAACCCCATAAAACATTGCAGTGATGGCCTACAGGTGAGCAGACCATATAAAACATTGAGGTGAGGGCCTGAAGCCGAGCCAACCCTACAAAACATTGTAGTAATGTCATATATATTCTGTATGGAGGAGGAGGCGGAGAAGGAGGCGGATGAGAAAACAAGATTCAAACATATAACCTTTTCTTGTCGTAAAAGGGGTGCATCTGAATCTTGTGGATTGAGTACATTATAAAGCATACATTTAAATTGTGTTTTTATTCCTCATTAGCTCAGCTTTCCTCTGGTGGAGTGGAGAAGTCAGGGACAATCCAGGTCTTGTTCGTGTTTATCTGAGTCAACCTGTCAGCATTGTCAGTGGAAAAGCGAATACACTTATCTGTTATAATGCCACCAGCAGCACTAAATACACGCTTAGACAATAGGCTGGCGGCAGGGCAGGCCAGCACCTCCAAGGCATAGAGCGCAAGTTTGTGCCATGTGTCCAGCTTAGACACCCAGTAGTTGTAAGGCACTGAGGGATCATTTAGGATGCTGACACGGTCTGCAATGTATTACTTCACCATCTTCCAAAACTTTTCCCTCCTTGTAGCACTAGGCCGCGATTCAGGGTGAGGTTGCTGGCGGGGTGTCATGAAAGTGTCCCATGCCTTGGAAAGTGTTGCCCTGACTCTGTTGAAACTACTGTTTGTTCCCCTTGTCTCCCTTCCTCGGTTGCCTAAGGAAGTACAGATTCTGGCGGCCGCATTGTCAGATAAAACATTTTGTAGCAATCTGTCAACAAGTGCCTTCTGGTACTGCACGGTTTTACTCGTCCTCTCCACGACAGGAATGAGAGATGAGAAGTTCTCTTTGTAGTGGGGGTCGAGAAGGGTGTACACCCAGTAATGTGTGTTACCTAAAATGCGTATAACGCGAGGGTCGTCGGAAAGGCAGCCTAATATGAAGTCAGCCATGTGTGACAGAGAACCAACGGGCAAGACGTCGATGTCAACTTCAGGATGACTCTCCATACCCTCATCCTCCTCCTCTTCTGTCCATCCACGCTGAACAGATGGAATTAAAGTTCCATGGGTACTAGCCTCTGTAGCAGAGGCAAGTGTCTCCAGCTCCTCCTCCTCCTCTTCATGGCCCAATTCGCGCTGAGAAGACGAAGTGGGGGAGGTCTGGCTATCACTGTGTCATCTCCTTCCCCATTACCTCGTCTGCCACATTCAAAGCATCCTCCTTAATTGTGAGCAGCAATCGTTTGAGTAGACACAGCAGTGGGATGGTTACACTGATAATAGCGTTATCGCCACTAACCATCTGTGAATTTATCAGTTTTTTAAAACTTCACATAGGTCTGACATCAATGCCTACTCCTCTCTTGTGAATAGTGGCAGTTGACTGGAAAGGCGACGACCAAGTTGCAGCTGGCATTCCACAACTGCCCTCTGCTGCTCACAAAGCCTGGCCAACATCTAGAACGTAGTGTTCCACCACGTGCTCACCTCGCACAACAGTCGGTAAGCTGGAAGCCGCAAGCGCTGCTGCAGCGTTGACAGACCGACTGAAGTTGTGGACGACTTTCGGAAATGGGCACACAAGCGGCATGCCTTCACTAGTAGCTCCTGCAAATTGGGGTAGGTTTTGATAAACCGCTGAACTACTAAGTTTAAGACATGGGCTAGGCATGGAATGTGCGTCAGGTTGCCGAGCTCCAAAGCCGACAAAGTTACGGCCATTATTTGTATATTGAGTGGCGAGAGCCACAGCTCGGTCTTGTCTCTTATACCCTGCCACAGCTCTGCGGCGGTGCGCTGTTCGTCCGCTAAACAGATCAGCTTCAGCACGGCCTGTTGCTGCTTACCCACAGCAGTGCTACCCTGCTTCCAGCTAGCACCTGATGGCTGACTGCTGTAGGAGGTGGAAGTGGAGGAGGAGGCGGCAGAGGAGGAGAAGTGGGGGTTGGAGCCAGTAACATAGCTGCTGGAGGAGACCCTGATGGACATAGGGCTTGCAATCCTAGACGTGAGTAGCACCTGTGCCACCCCAGGGTACGACTCACTCCCGGCCTCCACAACATTCACCCAGTGTGCTGTCAGGGAAATGTAGCATCCATGGCCAGCAGCACTTGTCCATGTGTCCGTGGTAAGGTGGACCTTCCTGTGCGTTGGTCAGGGCACGGGTGATGTTCTGGGAAACATGCTGGTGTAAGGAGGGCACGGCACACCGTGAAAAATAGTGGCGGCTGGAGACTGCATACCGAGGGACGGCCGCCGACATCAGTCTGTGGAAGGCCTCAGTGTCCACAAGCCTAAATGGCAACATTTCAAGGGCCAGTAATTTCGAAAGCTGTGCATTTAGTGCTATGGCCTGTGTGTGGGTGGCTGGGTATTTGCACTTGCGTTCAAATGCCTGTGACATTTGGACACTGTGCTGGGACAGGGAAGTGGATGTTGTTGGTAACAGTTCATGCGAAGGTCCAGGTGCAGGGTGAGGGGCATCTGGGCCTGCTCCTTCGACACTCTATTGGCTTCCAGTAAGGTACTGGATACAGAAAAATAAAGATTTTTGGCACTACAGTAGGCCACAGATAATGAAATTTGTACAATACACACTGTATTGGCTTGCTGTAATGTACTGGATACAAAAAAAAATTAATATTTCTAGTACTACACTAGGCCACAAATGATGAAATTTTTACACTACACACTGTATTGGCTTGCTGTAATGTACTGGATACAGAGAAATACAAATTTTCGGCACTATACTAGGCAACAGATAATGACATTTTTACACTACACACTGTATTGGCTTGCTGAAATTTACTATATTTGGAAAAATACAAGTTTTTCGGCACTACACTAGACCACAGATAATGAAATTTTTACACTCCACACTGTATTGGCTTGCTGTAATGTACTGGATACAGAGAAATACAAATTTTCCGCATTACACTAGGCCACAGATAATGAAATTTTTACACTACACACTGTATTGGCTTGCTGTAATGTACTGGATACAGAAAATACAAATTTTCGAAACTACACTAGGCCACAGATAATGAAATTTTTACACTCCACACTGTATTGGCTTGCTGTAATGTACTGGATACAGAGAAATACAAATTTTTGGCACTACAGTAGGCCACAGATAATGACATTTTTACAATACACACTGTATTGGCTTGCTATAATGTACTGGATACAGAAAAATAAATATTTTCGGCACTACACTAGGCCACAGATAATGAAATTTTTACACTACACACTGTATTGGCTTGCTGTAATGTACTGGAAACAGAAAAATAAAGATTTTCGGCACTACATTAGGCCACAGATAATTCAATTTTTACACTACACACTGTATTGGCTTGCTGTAATGTAGTGGATACAGAAAAATAAAGATTTTCGGCACTACACTAGCCCAGAGATAATGTAATTTTGACAATACACACTGTATTCGGATGTAGTTCTATATTGGATACAAATTTGTCCCAAATAAAATGTATTCTCTGTGGGAATACTGTATATACGGTTGCGGCAAAAACCCACACACAGATGTACCACTATGGCCAAAATATAAATCACTCTCTGCTGGAGCAATTAATATAACGGTTGTGGATTGAACGCACAAACAGAGGTGGCACGAGTTAGGTTAATTTCCCCAGAACAAATAATTTCTCTGATGGTGCAGTGTATATCTCAGTAGCAGGCACACTGTAGTGAATAAGTTCCTTATTATATAATGTCTGCCCAACACACTGCTTTATGATGGTGCAGTGTATATCTCAGTAGCAGGCACACTGTAGTGAATAAGCCCCTTTTTATAATATCTGCCCAACACACTGCTTAATGATGGTGTATTGTAGATGTCACTAATCTGAAATCTTTCTGTAATTTAGAAGTTAAAAATGCGATTTTCAAGCCCTGCACTATCTGTCCCTTCCTCGTGACGCCTGTCCCTGATAGTGCAGAAGCAAACCCCTTCTTAAAAAAAAAAGGTGCTGCACTGCTTTCAAACACACACTCTAGTCCTTAAAAGGTTTTTGTAGTGAAATCAGTAAGTTTAGAGCAAAATGCTATCTGTCCCTACCTACTGTCTCCTCTCCCTGACGCTGAATGAGCTGAGTGCCGGACCTTAGCTACTATATGAAATGGTATCACGTGTTCCGGACAGCCAATCAGTGTGAGGATTACATCTAAAATGGCTATGGCCTCACACTGAGGGCAATTACTTACCTGGACCTTCATTGGCTGCTTAGAAGGCGCCAATCGTGCGGGAGGAGACTTGAGCAATGTAAAGAATACATGTGGTGCTCGGCCGAGTAACACCGAGCGCCGAGAATAGTGATGCTCCAGCCGAACCAATACTCAGCCGAGCATGCTCGCTCATCACTAGTTGTCTTTATATGAGACACAATAAAGATGTTTTTGTACTGCATGTGTGGTGTTTGTAATTTGGTTCTGCTTCTTCCTATACCAGCATTTGTTTGTATAAACACTGACAGGCGCCTGCTCCCATTAATGCATACTTTTTGGATGATCATTCAAAGAACAAGCTACTGCTTCTTTCTATACAAGCTTGTGCAGGTATAGACATGGGTTGGCATCTGCCCCCTTGTGGCATACTTTTTGGATACTTGTTCAGAACAAGCCACTGTTTCTGTGTATAAATATGGGTAGTTACCATTAAGGAATAATTTGTGGACCAATCTTCTTTCCAATATCACCGCTTAAACACCAACAGGCAAGCAGCAGTGACCTGCTCATCCTGCGTCACATGTGGCATCACACATGACACAAGGGGAGCAGGTCACCATTGCGGTCTGTGATTGGCTGCAGCGGTCAGGTGTTACCCTGTCGATTGATGTTGTCCTCAGCATACGTGGGAGCGTAAGTGCCAGCCTGAGAGCCCAAAAGATCGGATCCAGTGGCGGGGATCAGGTAAGCATCATCCCCACCATGGGATGGGCAGTTCTGGGACACTATTTTAGTATTACCATAGAAAATTCCTTTAATTACCACAATGGTGTAACATGTTGCACCTATAAAAAAAAAAACACAATGTAAAAATACAGGTGTTTCAAGATGTATTTTGTTTTTTTAGAAAGGAACACATAATCTACATGTAAATCTAACATCGATGACATGTTTATGCTTATATATACACTACAGCTGCACAAGTTAAGAACACCAAGTTTAACAAATTACACATTCAGTAGACGATGTGGTTCAGTCCCACATTAATTAACAGCATTCAGAGCACAACAACAAAGTTTTTACTAGACAGCAAGATACACTTTTTAAACAACAACATTTCATGTCTTGGTGATCATGCCAAAAGTGCAAGAACTGAAGTTTTATGTATTCCAAAAGAAATCACTCTTTCTAAATTGAAAACAAATGAAAAATGTGACTAAGAACAAAAACTTAAAGTAAAGGCAATTTGTACCGAAAATGTTAGAGGTAGTGCTGAGTGGTGCTGGGAAGGCAGCCAGGCTTCAGCTAAGATAACGAAAGGATTCAAACACAAAGCTGCTTTACCTCAATGAAAACGTTTTATGAGACAACAAGAAGAATAAAGGTCATGGCAGCTAAATGCCTGTTAAATGTTGAAAGCCCTGTTTTATTAGTAACACATTAAAGTTGATGCCATTTTTGCTTATGTATTTGGCCCCTTGCTTATTTTACAAATGAGCCTGTGTATTGAGAATGTATTGTGAATGCTCAATGCAGCCATTCATTAAGAGTTTTTTTCAGGACTCAATTGGTCATGCAGAGCCAACTTAATTACATATAACACATCTGCAGGAGAAAGTTTTTATATTAAGTTTACTCATTTATATGGCACTGACATATTCATTGCACTTTACAGACATTACCATTACTTGCTGTCCCTAATGGAGCTCACCATTTAAATTCCCTATCAGTATGTCATTAGAGTGAGGGAGCAAACAATGGCAATTTATATAAGGTCATTCTTGAAATGATAGCGAATACCAATTTTGCGCATCTGACTTATAAACCAGTTTGCTGCTGTCCAGAGTCTAACTGAAAAAAAATGAGGGTAGTGTTTTGCAATTATAAATTATGTGGATCAGTCAGTCTGAAAACTTGTGGCGAGATGCTCCTCTTCTGAAGATTGAGCTTTCACCGTCAAGTAAAAATTGTTACTTTGACTTCCATCTAGTACTTACATATTAATAAATGTTACAAAATGAAATGTTAAGGGGTTTGTCTCATCTTTTTAGTGCTTCCACTGGTCGGCAATCTGCCTCTTCTGCACAACTAACAAGCAATTGAAAATATAATGTGTAATAAGATTCCATAAAAAAAAAATTTAAAAAATTATATCACGTGGATAAAATTACAATATTTAAAATATGAATTATAATCTAATAAAAGCCTGACAATGAAAATAGCAATATTAAAACTATTTTAAGTTACAAAATACCTATATTTGGACAATTAATAGCATACTGTACAACTCCTGGCTGCATTTTGAGTAGAACACAATGGGCAGCTTGTTTAAAATAAACTGGTTGTTATTTGAACCCTATGGATTATATATTTCATCAGTTCCATACTAGGGTTGTCACAATACCAAAATTTTGATTCGATTTCAATACCATAAAAAAGTATTGTGATACTCAATATTATTCGATACCACGCGAAAAAAATAAAACACCACAAAAGCTGAGTGCATTCTGCATTTTATGGAACGTCTGGCCCATAATCGAGCAGTCCTATCCTATTTAAGGGGGGGACAAGGTGACTAAAAAATGGTGAATCGCGCAGTTTTTATATATTTTTTTTCTGTTACGGTGTTCACCGCATAAGAGATATTTTTAATATTTTAATAGTTTGGACTTTTCAGACGTGGCAAAATGTTATATGTTAATTTATTTATTGTTTATATATTTTATTAGTAAAATTGGGAAAGGGGATGATATATACTTAAAAAACTATTAGCCCCCTTCTAGGGGTAAGAGCCTGGGATCTTTGAATCCCTTGTCCTATTCACACTCATAGAGCTCTATTAGGGTGAATAGGACTTCACACTCTGCCTGCTGCCATGTGCTTTGTGCACACAGCAGCAGGGAGATTACCATGGCAGGCAGGGCTTCAGTGGCGTCCTGGCTGCCATGGTAACCGATCGAAGCCCCGCGATTACACTGTTGGGGCTCAGATCACAACTGCCACTGCACCACCAATGAAGAGGGCGGAGGGGACCCTATGGCCACTGCCACCAATAATTTAATACTGGGGGGTTGGGGGCGCACTGCACCACCAATGATTTAATACTGGAGGGCGTGGGGGGGGGGCACACTGCTCCACCAAAGAGGAGGAGGGGAGGGGACCCTGTGGCCACTGCCACCAATGATTACAGGGGGGTTGTGGGAGCATTGTGCCACAAATACAGGAGGTGGGTGCCGGTGGCAGAATCATATAGTCGGCACCCAACCTTTATGACAGGGAGCTGCGATCAGCAGCAGTTAACCCCTCAGTTGCGGTACCTGAGGGGTTAACTGCCGCTGATTGCAGCTCCCTGTCATAGAGCTCGGGTGCCGGCTATGTGATTCTGCCGCCGGCACCTGCCTCCTATATTTGTATTATTGGTTTAAAATCATTGATGGCGCAGTGGCCACAGCCCCTCCCCTTCTCCACCCATGTTTCCTCTCATTGGTGGCAGTGGCAGCAGCAGCACAGGGAGGAGGGAGAGACTCCTTCTCCACTGTGCTGCTGAGGGAACATGAAGCGCACTGAGAGCCGTGCGCTCCATATTCTCTGATACTAGGCTGCACAGTTGCGCAGCCTAATATCTGTAAAAGGTAAATCCCGGTATTGATAATTCGATACCTGGTACAATTCTATTCCATACATGATCAGATTTAATGTTGTTATCAGTTAATAATGATTATGATCAGATTCAGACATGCACAGCGGCAGACACAGACAGCAGAGGGCCCCTGTGCAAATAATATACCTAGGCACCCCCCCACAACCACACATATGGATATAAACATATACGTGTAAATAAAAAACATCTAGTTAAAAATTATGCTTTATTATATGCAAACGGGGGCATAACCATAACACCTAGAGGCTCTGCTCTCTTTGTAACTGCTGTGCCCTTTGCACTTTGACAGGGTCAGGTATGATGACATTTTTATTGCCAGGCACTGTCAGGGAGCGGCAGTTGCAGAGAGAGTGGAGCCTCTAGGAGTAAAAGCAATGCCCCGTTGCTCCTAGCGACTCATTGGCATATATTAAACCTTCATTTTTCTCAGCAATGCGGACACATATGAACATGAACATGGGATCAACACAGATGCATCCAGCTGCCAAGTGGACATGCAACAGGTCAGCCAGCTTTGTAGGTGCAAATCTGATGACAGATGCCCTTTAAAGGTGCTGTCTGGGTTCAGAGCACCAGCGCCGCTATTGCAACAAGACTGATACTATCTTTAGTCTATTGCTCCCCAATACATAGTCTCAAATATATAACTTCTCTCTGTACCACTAAATGTGAAAAAAAATGGCGTTCTAACACTCTGAGCCCCGACATATTTCACTGACCCGGTGTCCTATATGGGATCGGAAACATGTTTACCCCATATTAATAGTCCTACCAAATTGCTATCAATAGTAATAATGGTCTTCAAAGTCCCACCAATAGTAATTCCCTCCCAGAGAAGCCTTATTAGTAACATTGCCTCCTACAGTGCCCCCAATAGTTATAATGCATTACAAGAGTGTCCACATTAGTTTTAGTGCTCTCCTTATTGTGCCCAATAATAATAATAATGCCCCCATAAAGCCCTCAATAGAAATACCCCCCATAGTACCCCCAATGGTCATAAGGCTCCCTATAGTGCTCTCAGTACTAAAAAGGCCCCCTATAGGGCACCTCTTATAGATATAAGACCAATTTATAAAGCACTCCTATGGAGCCCTCAGTAGTGGCAATGCCCACCACCAGTGCCCACAGTATTTATAATGTTCCCTGCAGTGCCCCCTGTAATTAAAATGTCCCCTGTTGTATCCCGTATAATTATAATCTTCTCTGTAGTACCCCGATAAATTATAATGCCTATACTCTCCTTACTATCTTCTATACCATGCAGTCCCATGAAAATAACACCAGCCCTCTCCCTACAGTCTTCTATATCATACAGTCCCATGTAAATCACCTCTCTTCCTTACAGACTTCTATAACATACAGTCCCATGTAAATAACTTAAATCCCTTCCTATCAACACCAGTCATCTCCCTCCAATCTTCTATAACATACAGTCCGATGTAAATAACCTATCTCTTTCTTACAGTCTTCTATAACATACAGTCCTCCCTTCAGCCCCTCTAACATACAGTCCCAGTTAAATAACATATTTCCTTCCCACTAAGTCGGGAGGAGGTTTAATAGGGGGAGAACCACATCTCCCAGCATTTCTCTGGCACTTACATTCATTCCATGCCATCACAGCTCTCCCCTGCTGAGCACTGCCTTTTTCTGCACTGGTCACATGATGGTAACCTCATCACAGGTCCTACCACCACTTCTAATGTTGAAAAGATCACATGACTATGATGTCATTGCAGGTCCTTCAGCTATGGAATTTAGGCACAATGGGCAGCAGACACACAGTGTGCCTGGAGTTTAGATACTACCGATACACAGTAAGTCCTGAACCAGCTACACAGGTACACTAGAGCAGAAACCTGCTTTAAGCATTTGAGCTGTTAGTAACAGCTGGTTCTTAGAGCAGAAAAACTTCAGGAGTTATCACCCTACCGCAACTGCATCAATGCCTAAATACAGTGTTGCAGAATGAGGACCTACACTGCTAGTCGTCAAAATACAAAGGAGAATCAATAAAGGGGTTTTCCAGACAGCATCAACATCCTTTAAAATAATAATTTATAAAAGTAGCTATTTTTTAAGTTCTGGACTGTGGTCAGATGACCATGACCATGCAGCTCTTTCTATGTCTATGGGTGTGTCAATGCAGTAATAAGAGCAGAGAAAAGCAAATTGTTACATACAGTGGGATGCGAAAGTTTGGTCAACCTTGTTATTCGTCATGATTTTCCTGTATAAATCGTTGGTTGTTACGATAAAAAATGTCAGTTAAAAAATCATATAGGAGACACACACAGTGATATTTGAGAAGTGAAATTAAGTTTATTGGATTTACAGAAAGTGTGCTATAATTGTTTAAACAAAATTAGGCAGGTTCATAAATGTGGGCATTGTTGTCCTTTTATTGATTCCAAAACCTTTAGAACTAATTATTGGAACTCAAATTGGCTTGGTAAGCTCAGTGACCCCTGACCTACATACACAGGTGAATCCAATTATGAGAAAGAGTATTTAAGGGGGTCAATTGTAGGATACAGAAAGCTGTCTCAGAGATTTCAGCTGTCTGTTTCCAAAGTTAGGAACATATTGAGGAAATGGAAGACCACAGGCTCAGTTCAAGTTTAGGCTCGAAGTGGCAGACCAAGAAAAATCTCGGATTGACAGAAGCGACGAATAGTGAGAACAGTCAGAGTCAACCTACAGACCAGCACCAAAGACCTACAACATCATCTTTCTGCAAATGGAGTGACTGTGCATCGTTCAACCATTCGTCGCACTTTACACAAGGAGATGCTGTATGCGAGAGTGATGCAGAGGAAGCCTTTTCTCTGCCCACAGCACAAAAAGTGCCACTTGAGGTGGGCTAAAGCACATTTGGACAAGCCAGCTTCATTTTGGAATAAGGTGCTATGGACTGATAAAACTAAAATTAGTTATTTGGGCATAACAAGGGGCATTATGCACGGAGGAAAAAGAACACAGCATTCCAAGAAAAACACCTGCTACCTACAGTAAAATATGGTGGTGGTTCCATCATGCTGTGGGGCTGTGTGGCCAGTGCAGGGACTGGGAATCTTGTCAAAGTTGAGGGACGCATGGATTCCACTCAGTATTAGCAGATTCTAGAGACCAATGTCCAGGAATCAGTGACAAAGCTGAAGCTGCGCCGGGGCTGGATCTTTCAACAAGACAAGGACCCTAAACACTGCTCAAAATCCACTAAGGCATTTATGCAGAGGAACAAGTACAACGTTCTGGAATGGCCATCTCAGTCCCCAGACCTGAATATAATTGAAAATCTGTGGTGTGACGTGAAGAGAGCTGTCCATGCTCGGAAGCCATCAAACCTGAATGAACTAAAGATGTTTTGTAAAGAGGAATGGTCCAAAATACCTTCAACCAGCATCCAGACTGTCATTGGAACCTACAGGAAGCGTTTAGAGGCTGCAATTTCTGCAAAAGGAGAATCTACTAAATATTGATTTCATTTCTTTTTTTGTGGTGCCCAAATTTATGCACCTGCCTAATTTTGTTTAAACAATTATAGCACACTTTCTGTAAATCCAATGAACTTCATTTCACTTCTCAAATATCACTGTGTGTATCTTCTATATGATATTTTTTACTGACATTTTTTATCGTAACAACCAACGATTTATACAGGAGAATCATGACGAATAACAAGGTTGCCCAAACTTTCGCATCCCACTGTAAAGGCAGGGCCTGTTTTAGACAAAATGTGGCCCCAGGCAAAATCAAAAGTGGGGTTTCAAATCTTTTAATAATGTACTAACAACACAGGTACATTCTGTTGATTCTGGCCCTCCCTCACAGATTTACACCCTATAAAGCTCCTCACACAGATCTGCACCCTCATGACCCCAGAATATGCCACAGCCTGTACTATGCTTCCAGGCTTATTTTTAGTATATCCCAGTTCAGGCAAGTAGATGGCAGCACTGAACTGTGATATAGTAATTTCTATACAGAATAATGGAGCAATTTCCATTATTCTGTAAAAGTTGCAGTCGGATGATTGAAAGTTGTGGTCCACTTGGTGACCTAACTAAAAGTAATAAAAAAAAAGTAAACAAAATTCTGAAATTATAAAAATAAACTAAAAAAGTTAAATCACCCCACTTTCCCCAAAATAAAAATAAACAAAAAGAAAATAACATTATAGGCATCGCTGCATGTGAAAACGTCCGTACTATTAAAATATTAAAAAAATTAGCGCATATGGTGAATGGCGTAACAGTAATTTTTTTTAAAAAATAGTCTGATTCGCTGCTATTTCATCATTTTATCTCCCAAGAAAATTGAATAAAAATTGGTCATCATACACACCCCAAAATGGTATTATCAAAAATGACAGATCGTCCCTCAAGAAAAAAAGTCCACACACATCTCCGTAGACATAACTATTAAAAATTTATCAAGGTCAGAATATCGTGAAGAAAAAAATATTTCTTTACAAAGTGAGTCCTGATGAGACTTACTGAGGCAGGGTGTGATTTGATAATATTTTACATTTTGCTCCATTTTTTTTCAATAAAAGCAAACTTTTTACTATTAGGGACATCCTGAGCATTTAATTTTTATTTAGCCTCTATTTTTTAAATGTTTCTGTCTGGATTTGAACTCACAGCCATCTACATTAAAGGCAAGAGACCTTAATCACTGAGCTATAGAGATCCATGTTATATTACTTTAACAATATTATGGCTAAAAACCCTCATAGTACTTTCCCACACATTATGTATACATATATATATATATCAGAAGTATCATATATATATATATATATATATATATATATATATAGTTATTACATATTTATTTGTGCCATACATTTTTTTACAATTACTAAAAAAAATACTTCTGCTGTACCTAATGCAGAGAAACTTATATGACGTTTTTCAGCAATATTTTATTTTTGAGCTCTATAGCTCAGATAGAGGCTAAATTAGAGTTAAATACACAGGGTGTCCCCAAATTAGGGTTACATACACAGGGTGTCCCCAAGATACCCCCTTCATGTTCATAGCACTGACTTCATATATGGAAACAGCAATATATAGAGTCAGAGCTGGGATCTAAAGCAGGTCCCAAGAGTCCCAACTGTTCTGAATCAGGGGGCCCTGAGCAATTGCCCAGTTTGCCCACCCCTAATGCCACCCCTGAATAGAGGATGGGGTGAAAAAAAATGTGATTTTTTACATTGTGAAAATAGGTGCGAAGAGTCCAAATAAACTGCTTTATAGCTTTTATAAATCTTTGAATTTTAGACTCTGTGAGAAAAAAACATTGACAATGCTGGCAAAGTACAGCCTTTTAATGATGCTGTTTTGGCCAGAGATGTGAAGAGATCTTTTGCAAATGGAAGAAAGAGTAGATTGAAAACCAAGAAAAAGATTCTCTAAATCACTTATGCCTAGTGTTTTGTATAAGCACAAAGATGCATAACGCACGTCATATCTCTCAATAAATGATGCTGGAGGCTCCAGTTCTTTTCCCTACTGAGAAATGGTTCTGACATTAACAACTGTACTTTTGGGATTATTTAGCAATAGGGGAGAAGTTTTAAAATTGCAGCGTAATCACAACTAATACAAATAATCACAAAAGCCTTGTATTCACTGAGTACATTTCTAAAGATACAAAACAGTTCATTAGCAATATTTAAAAGAATGTTCAGTACAATACCATAAATAAAAAAAGTCACTCATTACTAATAATTACCCATAAATACATAACATTTCTTTGTGTAATCAAGGATGTGCTGTAGAACTGAATGAGGGAGGAAAGACTGCAGTAGCAATTGTTTTTCCCGCCATCACTTTGCTTTGACTTTGTGATAGGCCTTTGCAAAATAAAGCCTGTGAACATGTTTATCATCCATTGGTGCTCAGCCCTTAAGGGTACTAGTAAGCTTGTAGAAAGGTAGTTTAAAGTGTAGTGTACCTAAACTAGTGAACAATTTTATTAAAACCTATCCTAAATTAATTACATTTTTGTATTAAACTTTTTTTTCTGTTTTATTACATAATAGGCACCTCAAGTTTAGGTATATATACTGTAGCTCTTTGGAAGCCGTACATTCGTACATCACTAACAGGAGGCCCTGCACTGATATGCTTTGCAGAGCTTTTAGCAGAGCATGTGGGTGCAGACTGGAGCTCTGCATAGCACATGGCTTCTCCTGCCTGTGCCTGCTCTGATAAAGCCTGGCATAGCCCATCAGACATGCTATGCCAGGCTTTAGCAGAGTGGCGCTGGCACAAGCAGCAGTGATGTCTGCTACTGCCATTCTAGTGCTCACTGCAGCCTCACAGTGAAACTGATGTACAAGTGTGCGTATTCCAAAGCTCTACTCAACACCTATCTATTTTCTAAGGCATGTTTCACACTTGCATTAAAGAGATCCAGCAGGCTGTTCCAGCATTGCTGGTAGCAAACACATTGCCATCCGCCCCCATTCACTATAATTGGCATCGGTGGTGATCCAGCCGCAACTCGGCAAATATGCCGAAAAGTGGCCGCACAATAACTGCTGCATCTGTTTTTGCCCGCTTCTCGGCATGTTTGCTAGGTTGCTCTCCGCCAGTCCCCATTAAAGTGAATGGGGCCGGAAAATGTCAGTTAGCATCTGGCAGTGCAATCCAAACATCTCCAGCAGGCTTCTCCGCTGCTTGAACAATGTGCCGGAGATGTATATCACAAATGTGAAACAAGCCTAAGTAAAACAAAAAAAGTATTAAAGGGCTGTCATATGTATTGCCGTCTGCATCTTGTTAGCTAGTGACACAATCCCCATTAATCTTTTAGTTTATGTATAGAATTATTGTGACTCAGTATTAAAGGGCAGTCTAATATATCGCCGTCTGCATCTTGTTGAACTGCTGACATAATCACCATTAATCTGTTAGTTTATATATAGAATTAATGTGTCTCAGTATTAATGGAGGGTCTAATATATCGCTGCGTGTATCAACTGCTGCAACATTCATAGTTAATCCTTCACATTACTGATACAGTTACTGTACAATATGGACAACAGACAGTTGCCTTTATGGACTCCAAAAGAACTGCTGCATCTCTCACTGCCCTGACTCCCTATCCAGCAGTCAGGTGTCACAGCTTGGTGGTAGTTTGCCATGACACTTTTGCCGTGCATGCTGGTTGCAGGTGGCAAAGTGTTATATTGCATGCGTGTGTGCTATCCCTTTAAGGCTGTTGCCCTTCCTTTCTGGTGTGCACGGGGTTAAGGTGTTAGCTAGGTGGAGCTGGGTGTGGTCTCAGGTCTCTTCTTATACTGTTGCTGTGAGACTAAGATAATTTGTATGTCTGCCTTTGTGTGAGAAGGAGCTTGCTCATTTCTTGGATGCTATCTGAGGGCCATCCTAGTTTAACATCGATGTCATGTGTGATGTCATACCTTTGTCTCCTCCTTGTCCTTTCCCTACCTTATCTGTTGTTATGTTTGCTGTGGGTTTGATTTGCAGATTTGTTGTTATGTCTAGTTTGTAGTTATATGTCTGATCTGTTGTTTGTTGTTGTCCAGCATGTATGCTAGACATTCCCTTGTTTGTCTGTACCTTCGAAAGAGGGTCCCTTGGGTTCCCCGGAGGGAGAACTACAACTCAGTTAAGCAGCGCTGTCTGGGTTGGCCATGCATCTTGCCGCATGGTGTTCTAGGCAGTTACTTCTGCTCATGTGTTTGGTGTTGGTACTGAGTCCAGAATTGTGTGCTTGGGCATAAGGTCTTTTCACAGGATCCAGTGGTTGTGGTACGGATGACTCGTTCCTTTTAGTTGTTGTGGCCAGGTAAGTGACGTTGTGGTCCTGTGGTCTGTTGTCATTCTGCCACAGGAAACGTACCTGTCGAGTTGGTCCTCTGCTTACTGTCTGCTCCTCTTTTTGCTGTTAGGCCTGCAGAGACGCTTGCTCTTCCGTGTCTTGAAAGAACAGGTCATCTCTGACCCTGACCTTATTACCAGGGATCTTCAGTGTTTTTAGTGCTTTAGGTTTACTGAGCATGAGCTGCCCTAACATTAAGGTCCGCCCATGCAGTTAGGAGTAAGGACGAGGATTAGAGATTTGCTATGAGGTGTCCCGCTCCCTCATCCTCACCAGGCCTGGTGGCATTCCTTTCTTCCCTGACATTGTATGGTGGGTTTCCCCCTCTCCCGACCATGACATGAGGGCTCGTTAACATCAGCAGAAGGCAGCTGTCGTTCCTTCCCATCAACTTCAATATTGTCTATTGCTCCTGATGCTCCTCCTCCTCTTTCTTCTCATTACTTGTTTTGAGATCAATCTATCACTGAGGCAATTGCAACAAGATAACAGTATGCTTGCACTCATCCAACGGCCCAGAAGCTGAACATGCACCTGGCCAAGTTAATGATACTCTGGTCCCTTCCTTTCCATATCTTGGTCATGAGTAAGGACCCCGAAATCTGTGTGGTCTGAAACGCGTAGACTCTGCGGCATGTAATGCATAACTTTTAGAGTTTTATGGTCAATAAAGTATCCATTGTTTTCTACTGAGCTGGAGTTACATTTTTCTTCAACTTCCTTTCCATATAGTTGACTATAGAAGTAGTATGTAGTAGAATATGGAAATCATTCTTTCTTTATGCACCCCTTGAAGGGGAGACCAGGTTTTAATGATGACCATCCTCATCTTTTGCCGGCTTTATTTCTTCCAAATCATCCTTTAAATTATCCATGTAGTAGAACAGTATGTAAAATACAGAGAAAAGAGAAGCTAGATGTTCCTGGTGACATATCATCAGTTATAGATGATGTGGAAAAGGAGGAAAAGCAGATGGCAGAAGAAGGGTTCTTTCACCTGTAGGACATGAGAGTGGTTGGAGTTAGAGAAGTGGATTTGCAACTAGGGAGTGGGGTGGGGGAGGCTTTCTTTTTGTGTCACTCTGGGAATGCACCATGACCATTTTTCTCTCCTCTTTTAACAGTTCGTGGATTCAACTACACGTCACCTGCTGCACCACGAGGTACTCTTCATATGTAGTTTCAGGATGCAAGGGTTAAAAATAAGTATAACTTTATTAGGCAAAATGTGCACAGTGGTCAACTATTGGCCCAGTGTGGCCCCATTATGTGATTCTTATACAAAAGAGATTGCGTCACAACAGCAATAGTTTTGCATGTTGTGCCACGCACCTAACCTGCCAAACCAACAACAGCCCCTGTTTGGCTAATATTTTATATGGCAGCTACTAGTTTTCAGGCTCCTGTTCCTTATGGCAATATTCTTGTGGCCATGTTTGGTCATCCACCATGTTCTTCCCATTTGATATTAACCGTAATACATGTTTAAAATGAGATACTATCCGGTTCACTGCATATATTTGTATAGCTTTCGATTTTACACTTGAAATATGGAATCAGTGGTGTACCGCCAATAGAGGCAGACCACGCCATTGCTATGGGGCCCGTGAGGTTAGGGGGCCCGAGCCAGCTGAATGGCCCTGCCCACTTTTCTATGCAATAGCACAGTAGTAGTATCTGCTCTCTAATCTGCTGGTCTACTCCAGAAGAAGCAGGAACAATGTAAACTGAAGCCTGCTCTTCCTATCGGCTCCCTGTCTGTCAGCAAAATTCAGCTGGCCAATAACCAGGGAGATGCTCTGCTGTTTTCTTTGCTTATCGGCCAGCTGAATTTCGGCACTGTGTTCAAGGACTTTGGGCACAGCAGAAAGACGGGCATTTCATTCCAGCTGCCAGGGACATTACAGTAAGTTGAGGAACAGTTCAACAATCACCCAGCTCTGACTGTGACTGCTGTAGCCATGCCACATGCTCCTCCAGTGAGGCATCTCCGTGAGGAAGAGAGACTGGAGAGGCAGCAGTCACCACTCACACACACTGTGCTACCATGTCTCAAGGAGTAGGGTTGATTGTTTGCCATGTCCTGTCTGTGTGGACCTATAATATACATATTGCTGTATATATTAGGGGAGGATTACTGTATAGCTGGGAGTTGTAGTTTCACAGCAGCTGGAGTGCCGAAGGTTGCTGATCCCTGGTCTACAGTGTTAAAAAATAATTTTTGTTCTCTCAGTAGTTTTCCATTTGACAGAACAGAGCTATTTACAATTTCAATGTGTACATTTTTATATTTATTCCCAGTTCGTTTTTTAAAGTTTTTCATTGTTTTTATTGTTTTCAGAACATATAATCCAGGGCCCATTCTTGGTTTTGCATTTTAGTTTTTTCCTCCCATATCATCACCATGACGGCCACACAGGAGATTGACCCATGACCTCTGTGGGGGCAGGAACAGAGAAGAGGTTAAATTGCCCCTCCCACCACCACACCTCAGTGTTCCTGTCCCCACTGTGGCCAGGGGTCAGAGAAGAGTCTCCCTGCGACCGGCAGGGAGATGAAGAGGGGATTTGTGTCCCTGCAACTTTATTATTTTTAAGATTTCGTCGCCAGGAGGGTCCGTGGACGGTCTCCTGGCATACCTGATGCTCCTTGAGCTCCCCCAGTCCGCCGGCGGCCGTGTGCTTATGCTGGGCTGTGGGGTATCGGGAGGACTCGCTCTGGCTAGTCCGGAGCCTGCTCCCGGGCCGCGTCCTCTTCCTCCCCCTCCCCTGTGGGTCGGGCTGTGCAGCGGCCGGCGCGCGCTGCCGCGCCGACGTCAGTGACGTCATTTCGGGTCCGGTCACGTGACGCGACCAGGAAGTAAGTGCAGAGGGCAGAGAAGTTTGTATAAAAGCGGGACAGCCACGGGACGACTGATCTGAGGTCTGTAAGTACGGTATGGTTTACCCCTTCTCCTTCTTTGGCTGTGTTCTGGCTGCATGATGTCTGGACCTGACGCACAAACTTCTATGGAGACTGAAGCTCCTACTCTGCCTTCTGTAAGTAGCCCACTGGGGCTCCCCTTGGTTTTTCTGAATTTCTACTGGGTCCTGACACTTCTATTTCATATCCTTTCAGGCCAAAGAGAGTCAAAAGAAAGTAAAAAAACCGCCTAGATGTATTTCCTGCGCAAAAAGATTGCCTGAGGCATATGAAAAGAAGTTATGTAAAGAATGTATTAAAGATTTCTTACGTCAGGAACAGCACTCCCTTATGGATAACATAAGAACGGTAGTCCAGGAGGAGCTAAAAGCGGCCAGAGCGGCGCCCCCTGTAGCGGTGGGTCAACCCCCCCATAAACGCCCTCGGCAGAGAATTATCTCTTCTTCAGATTCAGAAGAGTTAGACGACAGGGCTCCCACGTCTGTTCAGTGGGAGGAGGAGTCCTCTTTTTCTGAGGGGGAGATTTGTGAGAGCAGCAAAAAATTCTACTTCTCGTCTGAAGAGATGGGGGCTCTGCTAAAGGCAGTCCGAGCTACTATGGGGATAGAGGAGGCCCCTAGATCCCTCTCTATTCAAGACGAGATGTTTGGGGGTCTTAGAATAAAAAAATCTAAAGTGTTCCCCATTAATGAAAATATAAAAGAAATGATTCTGGAGGAATGGGCTGAACCTGAAAAGAGACTGGGCATCTCTAAAGAATTTAAAAATCGATTAGTATTCGACCCGGCTCAATCTAAGTTATTTGAGGGGACCCCAAAATTGATGTGCAAGTCGCTAAGGTAAACAGGAAGACTGCTATACCCTTTGAAGACGCCGCTCAATTAAAAGATGCTATGGAGCGAAAGGCTGACTCCCTCCTGCGAAGATCGTGGGAGGCTTCCATGTTTAATATCAAGAACAATATAACGGCTACATCTGTAGCCAGATCTATGCATTTGTGGCTAGGGGAATTGGAGAATCATTTAAGGGATAAAACCCTAGAGAAGAGATACTACAATCCATCCCCTTATTGAAGTCAGCCACAGGGTTTCTGGCGGACGCCTCAGCAGAGTCTATAAGGTTTTGTGCTAAGGAAGCCGGTCTTTCTAACGCAGCCCGCCGCGCCTTATGGATGAAATCGTGGTCAGGAGACAGGTTGTCCAAGCAGAAATTAGTCTCGATTCCATTTACGGGGGAATATGTATTCGGTCCGGTCCTGGATAAAATACTCGAGAAGGCGGCCGATAGGAAAAAAGGGTTTCCTGAAGAAAGACCCTATAGGAGATACCAGCCCTTTCGTTCCTACGGAGGACAGAATAAAACGTATAAAGGGAAGGGCAAGTCAGGTCGATGGTCCTATACTAAAGGAGGCAAAGGGAGGGGTTTCCTCCTCAAACCTCAACCTAAACCAGAAGATAAACAGTGACGCCATTGTAGGGGGAGACTGGAGGATTTTCTGAGCTCATGGGAACGTATAACAAAAATCCATGGGCCTTGGAAATCATTCGGTCAGGGTACAGGATCGAATTTACCTCCCTTCCCCTCCCAGATTTGTTCTGACAAGAACGTCTTCCATTTCTTCCAACAAAAATATTCTTCAGGGAGTCCGAGAATTATTGAACAAAGGAGCAGTGGTACCAGTTCCCAGATCTCAGGAAGGACAGGGTTACTATTCCACCTTATTCCTAGTGAGAAAGAAGGAAGGAGACTTCCGTACGATCATAAATTTGAAAAAGTTAAACAAATTTATCCTCTACAGGAAGTTCAAGATGGAGTCCTTGAGGTCCATAATACCCCTGATAAAGCACGGGGCATTCATGAGCTCAGTGGATCTAAAGGATGCATACCTGCACGTCCCTATTCATCAGGACTTCCAGAGGTACCTGAGATTCGCAATACCGGACCATCACAATCGGATTCTTCATTTCCAATTCAGAGCACTACCGTTCGGAATCTCTGCCGCTCCAAGGCTCTTCACGAAATTAATAACAGAAATGATAGCTCCTCTCAGACAGGAGGGTCTAAATATTATCCCGTACCTGGACGACTTCCTGATCATAGCAGATTCAAAGGATCTTCTGCTTCAAGATCTAGAAATATTTTTGTTCCGTCTGTCGAATCTAGGATGGATAATAAACAGACCAAAGTCAAGATTGATACCATCCACATCAGTAGAGTTCCTGGGAGTAACGCTGGACTCTCTTTCACAGACGACCTCCTTACCCCGAACCAAGATTCAGTCCATCATGAAGAAGGTGAGACTCTTTCAGTCACGACAGGAATCGTCGGTAAGAGAGACGATGAGCTTACTAGGTCTGCTGACCTCCTGCATTCAGTCAGTCGAGTGGGCCCAGGCTCATTGTCGTTTAATGCAAAATTGGATGTTGTACCGGTGGAACAAGAGAGCAGGATCTCTAGAACACAGGCTTCGTATCCCGACATCAGTAAAGACCTCCCTGTCCTGGTGGACGAAGGAACAGAATCTTTCCCGGGTGTCCCTTGGATCAAGGAACCGGTAATAACGGTCATTACAGACGCCAGCAAGACGGGTTGGGGAGCAAAGGTCGGCCGGGAATACTTCCAGGGATCCTGGAAGCATCAAGTATCCATTCAGTCGTCAAACTTCAGGGAGCTATGCGCAGTGAAGGAAGCTCTGTCTTCAGCCAGGCAACTAATGAAAAATGCCACGTAAAAATTTATTCAGACAACACCACAGTGGTTGCCTACTTGAAGCATCAGGGGGTACCCGATCAAGGAAGCTTCAGACAGTTGCAGAGGATATTTTCTCCTTTGCAGAAAACCATCTCAAATCAATCTCTGCGATGCACCTGAAGGGGGTCCTAAATATAGAAGCAGACTTCCTAAGCAGGCAGAAGGTGGATCACACGGAATGGACTCTGAATCCCGAGATTTTCGATCTAATAATACAGAGATGGGGTCTCCCTCAATAGATCTCTTTGCAACCAGAAAGAATTCAAAACTAGAAACATTCTGCTCCCTGAACGCGGAAGATTGTCCTTGGAGAATAGACGCACTATCTCTAGAATGGCATTGGGAACTAGCATACGCCTTTCCTCCAATGCCTCTGATCCCGAGGGTCATCCAGAAGATCCTACAGGGAATACCACGGTGATACTAATTACCCCTTTTGGCCCAAAAGGAGTTGGTTCGCTCCGTTACAGAGGTTAGCAATAGACGAACCAATGAGACTACCTCTCAGGGAGGACATTCTTTCCAGGGCCCTCTACTACATCCACATCCAAACTTCTTGAAGCTTACAGCCTGGATCCTGAAATCTCCATCTTGAGATTCCAGGGTTTATCAGACAGGGTGATATCCACTCTTAGATGCTCTAGGAAGAAAGTGACGTCAGCAATATATTTAAAAATCTGGAAAAGATTCTGCTCCTGGTCAGGCGAGAAAGATCCGAACCTGAGAGAACCCAACATCCAAAAATTCTAGATTTTCTCCAGAATGGACTTGAACTAGGCTTATCCCCGTCTACTCTTAAAGTTCAGATCTCTGCATTAAGTGCACAGTTTGACACCAACCTGGCAGATCACCGCTGGATCAGGCGTTTTGTGAAAGCCGCCCACAGGATTAGACCAACTTTAAGATCACGTTTACCTACATGGGACCTAAACCTTGTCCTAGATGGTCTTACAGGTCCACCTTTCGAGCCATTAGAGGACTGTTCTATTAAATTACTTTCTCTCAAGACTGCTTTTCTTATAGCAATAACATCGGCCAAGAGATTAGGAGAAATACAGGCTCTATCTATTCGCGAACCATATCTGTCTATCTTTGAAGATAAGATCATTCTGAAGCTGGATCCAGGTTTCTTACCTAAAGTAGCTTCAGACAAGAATAGAGGCCAGGAGATTGTCCTCCCATCCTTTTTCAGCAATCCGACAACTCAGGAAGAAGTGAGATTCCATTCTCTGGATGTGAAACGTATAGTTCTTAGGTATCTGGAGACTACTAGAGAATTCAGAAAATCAGACAGCCTGCTCATCCAGTTCTTCGGAAAGAACAGAGGGTCCAAGGTCTCAAAATCTTCGATCGCAAGATGGATAAAAGATACCATTAAAATATGTTACAAGAATAAAGATCGGGATCCTCCATTAAACATTCGGGCACACTCCACCAGAGCTGTCTCCACTACCTATGCGGAAAGAGCAGGAGCTTCTCTCGAAGATATCTGTAGAGCGGCCTCCTGGTCCAATATCCATACTTTTGTGAAACACTACCGCCTGGACTTATCTAGAGCTTCTGACGTTTCCTTTGGTCAGAAAGTTCTTCAGGCAGTCGCCCCCCCCCCCCATCATTATAATTTTATAACTCTCCTGTGTGGCCGTCATGGTGATGATATGGGAAAACCGGAATTAGACTTACCGGTAATTCAGTTTCCATGAAATCACCATGACGGCCCATATATTCCCTCCCTTTTTTTGTTTACTATTTTGATCTCCTAGTATGAAGTAATGCTAAAGGAGGATTATTCTTTAGTTAGCTTTTTCTGGCACCGATTATCTTGGAAACACTGAGGTGTGGTGGTGGGAGGGGCAATTTAACCTCTTCTCTGTTCCTGCCCCCACAGAGGTCATGGGTCAATCTCCTGTGTGGCCGTCATGGTGATTTCATGGAAACTGAATTACCGGTAAGTCTAATTCCGGTTTTTTCCTCCCAACATTCCAATAGCCATAACTTTTTAAATTTACCATTCACATAGCCATATGAGGGCTTATTTTTAGGGGCATTAGTTGTACTATTTAAGGGCACCATTCAATTTACCATGTCTTTTATTGGAAAATGGGAAAAAAATTCTTTGTGGGGTTAGATTGAAAGTAAAATACAATTCTGCCAAGATCTTTGGGGCTTTCACAGTGTTCACTGTGTGCTAAACATGATGATGTGTCTCTGGACCTCCCAGCTGTCCCCGAATGGTATATGTTAAAGAAAAGAAGGATTGAGCTTGTAGAATTTCATAAAGGAGTCACTTGTCATGATTTGCTTTCACGGCGTTCACTGTGCATTAAAAATGACATGACAAACTTAGTTTGTGGGTCAGTATGATTATAGCAATACCAAGTATAAATAATAGTTTTATTATTTTTTTACACTTAAAAAAATAACCTTTTAAATAAATTTTCTTTGCATTTCCTGATAGTGATACCCATAACTTTTTTATTTTTCCATCTACACAGCTGTTTATTGTGGGGTGGGATAAGATTTTATTTGTACCTTTTTGTGGTAGGTATGACTTTTTGATCACTTTTTAATAATAATAATAAATAATAATAATAATAATAATAATAATAATTTATAAAGTGCCACCATATTTAACAACGCTTTACAAATTCAGAGGATTAATGTACAAAACAAAAGACATCACAACCTAACTGGCGAATATACAACTGAAATACTAGGAGTGAGAGGGCTTTGTTAGCAAGAGCTTACAATCTGTGAGGAATAGGAGGTGACACAAAATTTATTCAATTTTGGGGGACTAAGATGACCAAAAAAAATTGTCAATTTTAACATGGATCCGAAGTCATCTTCGGTACTGAGGTACCAGTTAGTACCAAAGCGGACTTCAGATTCTTGTTTTAAAATTGTTTGAAAGTTTAAAAATCGATGGCCAAAGTTATTCACTGAAGTCTTGTGAGACTACGGTGATAACTCACTTCGCCTTGCCGGAGCCAATACATTTTAATGCTGTGTGGAGACAGATCTCCTTACAGCATTAAACCGCAGTTTGGAGCGAACCGACCAGATTTAGGAGCCGAAGCTCGATTTGCTCAACACTAGCGCTTATTAATAAAGGAGTGGACGACCTCTTTAACTATGACCTCCCTATTTACTGCATGTGAAACTGCAATGCACCATACTGTATGTATACATGCATTTTATTTATGGTGCCCTTTTCTACTTGTTATTACAGCCCACTCATACCTGCAGAGATGATGTCTCTTTCAAGCACATGGAGAACATACAATCTCAATGTAATCACTGCTCAAATTCAAGAAATTAATTGTACAACGGTAGTAGTTGTGCCAGTTGGGAACCCCACTGCTCAAGAGTATCCCCAAAATGAATAGAGTGGCAGATTTGGCTGGTCCCAGCAGTGGGACAGCAACCAATCCAATAGTTATCCCTTATCCTGTGGCTAGGGGATACATTTTAACAACCCGCATATCCCTTTAAGTGGTATCTTCATTTATTCTAACATTGTTCAGGCAATCGTAAATCCTCTGCAGCATTATTATTTTATCATTGCAATCTTTGCAGTCAATTCCACGGAAGAGCAGGAAATAGAAAAGAGAAAATAACAGCAGGCATTCTTGGCAGTGTCTTAGTGTTACTCAATGAAGCATCTAAAGAAAGTACATTAGACACTCTGCAAGAATCACCAACTATGCAAAGACGTTTAATGTAGACAGTAACAAGGGTCCTTGGAGTTGTAGAGTGCATCATAGCTAGAGAAACAATTTTTTACTATATGTTGATGAACAGACTCCTAAGCTTACATGTTCTGCAGTGATTAGTGTTTATCAAGTCTCAGCAAGTAGACGATGTATGACTGAACAACAAAATATATCTGCACTGCAGGTAACTGCAATTTTCTATCTCTGGTGAACTCATTTATAGTATTATTTCGAATTTGTATTCTAGATAAAGTTAAACTTTGTACCTCATACTCTTTTCATAAACTATGACATATTCAGTCATAACCAAATATATGTATTAAAGTTTACACACAAGCGGACTTCAGATTCTTGTTTTAAAATTGTTTGAAAGTTTAAAAATCGATGGCCAAAGTTATTCACTGAAGTCTTGTGAGACTACGGTGATAACTCACTTCGCCTTGCCGGAGCCAATACATTTTAATGCTGTGTGGAGACAGATCTCCTTACAGCATTAAACCGCAGTTTGGAGCGAACCGACCAGATTTAGGAGCCGAAGCTCGATTTGCTCAACACTAGCGCTTATTAATAAAGGAGTGGACGACCTCTTTAACTATGACCTCCCTATTTACTGCATGTGAAACTGCAATGCACCATACTGTATGTATACATGCATTTTATTTATGGTGCCCTTTTCTACTTGATATTACAGCCCACTCATACCTGCAGAGATGATATCTCTTTCAAGCACATGGAGAACATACAATCTCAATGTAATCACTGCTCAAATTCAAGAAATTAATTGTACAACGGTAGTAGTTGTGCCAGTTGGGAACCCCACTGCTCAAGAGTATCCCCAAAATGAATAGAGTGGCAGATTTGGCTGGTCCCAGCAGTGGGACAGCAACCAATCCAATAGTTATCCCTTATCCTGTGGCTAGGGGATACATTTTAACAACCCGCATATCCCTTTAAGTGGTATCTTCATTTATTCTAACATTGTTCAGGCAATCGTAAATCCTCTGCAGCATTATTATTTTATCATTGCAATCTTTGCAGTCAATTCCACGGAAGAGCAGGAAATAGAAAAGAGAAAATAAGAGCAGGCATTCTTGGCAGTGTCTTAGTGTTGCTCAATGAAGCATCTAAAGAAAGTACATTAGACACTCTGCAAGAATCACCAACTATGCAAAGACGTTTAATGTAGACAGTAACAAGGGTCCTTGGAGTTGTAGAGTGCATCATAGCTAGAGAAACAATTTTTACTATATGTTGATGAACAGACACCTAAGCTTACATGTCCTGCAGTGATTAGTGTTTATCAAGTCTCAGCAAGTAGATGATGTATGACTGAACAACAAAATATATCTGCACTGCAGGTAACTGCAATTTTCTATCTCCGGTGAACTCATTTATAGTATTATTTCGAATTTGTATTCTAGATAAAGTTAAACTTTGTACCTCATACTCTTTTCATAAACTATGACATATTCAGTCATAACCAAATATATGTATTAAAGTTTACACACAAGTAGTAATTGACATTATTAGAGATGACAAAATCGATTAGACGCAAATAACCATTTTTTAATTTTAAAAATCCAACAGTGCAATGTGATTTTAAGCAAGCTGTTTGACATTACTAAGATACGGTCCAATCACAGTAGAGAGTGTCACAGCCAGGGAGGAGAAAAATTCATCTTCTCCCTGTCTGTGACACTCTCCGCTGTGATTGGACAGCGCTACAGCCAGGGAGAAGGAGACGCCCATTGAGAAACTGGGCAGTCTCCTCCTCCATTTACCGATGCTATTCATTAGCATATCAGGCAGGCAAAGTGAACGGGGGCCTCAGCGGGGGAACGGAGTCCATGAATTATGCCCTACACAACCCCCTATTTATTTTATAATGTCTGGACCCATGAAAGGTCCTCTTTAAAAGGGGTTCAGGTGCACACTATAGTAAGTATTATAGTGAAGCAGATTATATTTACTCGTGTTTTTAGTGTTTACATGTGTCTTTGTGCATGCCAGTGTTCTGCTACTAATAGTCCCTGTTTTCTTTTAGTGATTTCACCATCACAAAATTCTCTGGCACAGAGTTCCATAGTCTCACTGCTCTTACAGTAAAGAATAACCTTCTAAGTTGGTGTAGAAAACTTCCTCCCTCTAGACATATGCCCCTTTGTCACAGTCCTGGGTATAAATACAGTAGATTATGGAAGGTATCTCTGTATTGACTTTATATATTTATATATAGTTATTAGATCTCCCCTCATCCGTCTTTTTTTCTAAACTAAATAACCCCAACATTGATAATATTTCTGGGTAATGTAGTCCACCAATTCAAGTTATTACTTTAGTTGCCCACCTTTGAACCCAATGAAGCTCTGCTATGTCTTTCTTGTGCACAGGAGCCCCGAATTGTACACAGTACTCCATGTGTGGTCTGATTCATGATTGTAAAGTGGCAGGACAATGTTCTCATCATGGACATTTATGCCCTTTTTGATGCACCCCATGATCTTATTGGTCTTGGCAGCAGCTGCCTGACACTGGTTGCTACAGTTTAAGTTTCCTGCAAACTAAAATACCTTTTTTATGTCAGTTTTAGCCAGTATTTTACGATTTAGTATGTACTGGTGACAGCATTTTCCTTCCCATGTGCATAACCTTACATTAAACCTCATCTGCCACTTCTCTGCCCAAGCCTCCAATATATCCAGATCCATCTGTAGCAGTATACTGTCCTCTTTTGTTTTAATCATTAGTTATACAGCTTAGTACAGTATACACAGCAAAAATTGATATTTAAGTATGCAAACCTTCTACAAGATCATTAATAAATATATAACCCAATCTGAGTGTGTACTATTTATAACCTCTAGTTTCTACAGCAGAGCCAGTTACTTACACACATACACATATTTTCCCCCAGTCCAAGCACTCTCATATTACATATGTACTAACCTTTTATGTAGCACTGTTTCAAATGCTTTGGAGAAGTCAAGATATAGTATATGGCACCCAATGTCTCACCCTGGCACATTCTAGAACTTACCTACTCAAAGAAACTAATTAGATTAGTTTGGTAAGTCTGATTCCTTATAAACCTGTGCTTATACTGCAATATACGGTGCATATTATACACTTATTTTGATTGAGATACTCCAGGATAACATCTCTTAGAAAACCTTTAAACAGTTTTAACATATGTTGGACTTATACTATCCTATAGTTTCCGGGATATGTTTTTGACCCCTTTTTGTATATTGGCACCATATTCGCTAAACGTTAATCCCTGTCTTTATGGAGTCTCTAAATACCAGAAATAAGGAGTCTGTTACATTACTTAATTCTCTTAAGATATGGGGGTGTACATTTATGGCATAGAGATGGCATCGACTCAGGAACTCAGCCGCCAACATCAGCAGCAGGTGTCAACTGTAACATATAGCTAACACCCTTCTTGAACGATGGAGATTGGTGTTTGCTCCGATCCCAGCCTTTTAACTCCTTAGATGTTTCTGTCAGCAGTGACAGTGGCATCTAAGTAGTTTTCAATGGGAGAGAGCCCACTATCTCCCCATCTGGTTTCTGGAATTTAATCAGAGGGTTCTGCTTTGGCAGGAGGAGGGCTTACAAAAGCTTTCAGGCTTGCAGTATACTGAACCCTACATGCCATGCTATAGGCAGGGTCTGATAGGGCCAAGTGTCAGTGTAAAACTACAAGTATAATACACTACAATAGATAACAATTGCAGCGTATTATACTAGCAATCAGACTACTGTATCTATAAGTAAAAATAAAATAATAAATAAAAAAAAATTGAATTAACAAATGTAAATTTCAATTAAAAATATTATTTTTCCTATATCCAGACATTTATAACTGGCTAAATAAATAAATGAATAAAATAAACTCATAACTCACAGAAAAAAGATGCACCACATGGATAAGCAACTGACAACACTGGCTAATCCCTCACTCTGGTGTTAAAAGCTGAGAGATTCGCCAATATTTCCAATCAGGAACATATCGGAGCCCCTTTAGGCACCACTACACGGTATCTCAGCATGACATGGGGTCCTACCACTAGACTACCTATGGTGTGTGAACAAGGTCTGAACAGGTATTAAGTAGCCTACAGCCCCATCCCACTCACCTGCACTGCAGGACCAACAATGCAATGGGGAACACATGAGGCCGCAAGCTACACCTACAACAGACCATGTGACACCGGCTTCCAGGTGCAACAGAATGTTTACAAGCCATATGCAATGGCACATTCAATACATATAAAACAAGAATCACAAAAATAAACGTGGCCTAAATGGGTGGGACTGCTCCAGACCCCAAACACTGTGGCGTGTTTCTAACTGGGGGCAGTTCCTCCGCATGTGGTTCGCAGCGAACGGCTATCCCCAGCAAAAATTGCATACAATGGAGGATGCCGGCGCGAACCACAAGCACCACACAAACATCCTACATAAAATAAAACATGTGCGGATGAAAATATATAAACACATAACTCACAGAAAAAAGATGCACCACATGGATAAGCAACTGACAACACTGGCTAATCCCTCACTCTGGTGTTAAAAGCTGAGAGATTCGCCAATATTTCCAATCAGGAACATATCGGAGCCCCTTTAGGCACCACTACACGGTATCTCAGCATGACATGGGGTCCTACCACTAGACTACCTATGGTGTGTGAACAAGGTCTGAACAGGTATTAAGTAGCCTACAGCCCCATCCCACTCACCTGCACTGCAGGACCAACAATGCAATGGGGAACACATGAGGCCGCAAGCTACACCTACAACAGACCATGTGACACCGGCTTCCAGGTGCAACAGAATGTTTACAAGCCATATGCAATGGCACATTCAATACATATAAAACAAGAATCACAAAAATAAACGTGGCCTAAATGGGTGGGACTGCTCCAGACCCCAAACACTGTGGCGTGTTTCTAACTGGGGGCAGTTCCTCCGCATGTGGTTCGCAGCTAACGGCTATCCCCAGCAAAAATTGCATACAATGGAGGATGCCGGCGCGAACCACAAGCACCACACAAACATCCTACACAAAATAAAACATGTGCGGATGAAAATATATAAACACATAACTCACAGAAAAAGATGCACCACATGGATAAGCAACTGACAACACTGGCTAATCCCTCACTCTGGTGTTAAAAGCTGAGAGATTCGACAATATTTCCAATCAGGAACATATCGGAGCCCTTTAGGCACCACTACACGGTATCTCAGCATGACATGGGGTCCTACCACTAGACTACCTATGGTGTGTGAACAAGGTCTGAACAGGTATTAAGTAGCCTACAGCCCCATCCCACTCACCTGCACTGCAGGACCAACAATGCAATGGGGAACACATGAGGCCGCAAGCTACACCTACAACAGACCATGTGACAACCGGCTTCCAGGTGCAACAGAATGTTTACAAGCCATATGCACATGGCACATTCAATACATATAAAACAGAATCACAAAATAAACGTGGCCTAAATGGGTGTGGTGCTTGTGGTTCGCGCCGCATCCTCCATTGTATGCAATTTTTGCTGGGATAGCCGCTCGCTGCGAACCACATGCGGAGGAACTGCCCCCCAGTTAGAAACACGCCACAGTGTTTGGGGTCTGGAGCAGTCCCACCCATTTAGGCCACGTTTATTTTTGTGATTCTTGTTTTATATGTATTGAATGTGCCATTGCATATGGCTTGTAAACATTCTGTTGCACCTGGAAGCCGGTGTCACATGGTCTGTTGTAGGTGTAGCTTGCGGCCTCATGTGTTCCCCATTGCATTGTTGGTCCTGCAGTGCAGGTGAGTGGGATGGGGCTGTAGGCTACTTAATACCTGTTCAGACCTTGTTCACACACCATAGGTAGTCTAGTGGTAGGACCCCATGCCATGCTGAGATACCGTGTAGTGGTGCCTAAAGGGGCTCCGATATGTTCCTGATTGGAAATATTGGCGAATCTCTCAGCTTTTAACACCAGAGTGAGGGATTAGCCAGTGTTGTCAGTTGCTTATCCATGTGGTGCATCTTTTTTCTGTGAGTTATGTGTTTATATATTTTCATCCGCACATGTTTTATTTTGTGTAGGATGTTTGTGTGGTGCTTGTGGTTCGCGCCGGCATCCTCCATTGTATGCAATTTTGCTGGGGATAGCCGTCATAAGCGAATCCACATGCGGAGGAACTGCCCCCCCAGTTAGAAACACGCCACAGTGTTTGGGGTCTTGAGCAGTCCCACCCATTTAGGCCACGTTTATTTTTGTGATTCTTAATAAAATAAACTCCACAAAATTGGTATGGCTGTGTCTGTAACAACCAGATCTATAAAAGCATCACGTTACTCGTCCCATGCAGTAAACAGAGTAAAAAAGAAAAAATAATGATGGAATTGCTATTTTTGTCACTACACCTCCCAAAGTTGTAAAAAAAAAGTGATCACATGGTGTTATATGTACCCTAAAATGGTACAAATAAAAAGTACAGACCGTTGTGCAAAAAACAAACCCTTGACAGCTGATTTTAAAAAAAAAAATATGATGCAAAAATAAATATGGTATCGCCATAATCATATCAGCCCACAGAATAAAGTTTTCATGTAATGTATACTGCATGATGTACCCCATAAAAATAAACATAAAAAACACTGATATAATTGTACCCACCTCATCTCTCAAAAAATGAAATAAAAAGCAATCAAAAAATCATACAGTATGTAGCCCAAAATGGTAGCAATAAATGCTATAGGTCATCCTACAAAAACAAGACATCAAACAGGACAGCTAAATGGGAAGAAAAGTCAAAATGTTATGAATGTGATCATATGGCAATGAAAAATACACCTGTTTTGGTGTAAAAGTAGTGGTGCAAAAGTAGTGAATCAAAGCAAATATCCATTTGGGAACGCTAAAAATAAACACATTTTTTTTATTTGATAATCACTTTAAAATTACCAAACAGACAAAAAACAAAGAGAGGGAAAGACACACAAAACAGTGTGGACACCTTGTGGTCCCTAGTAACCAAGAATTCAAGCCGGGAGAGACCAGCGTCACATGGTACCAGCATTCAATATCTGGTTTATTATTTCAGCCCAATATTGAGGTGGCTGTTTATTGTACATGTGACATCAATGTCTCCCAGCTCTTGGTTTATTGTGGACCAGATGCCAATTTGCAAGAGGTCCGATAAATGTTAGCTTCAGCCGACCTGTACTGTATGTTACAGCTATAATACTCCTTACAGCCCTAGCTCTCGTGATCTGTTATGTGCAGCTGACTATATCACATGTAACTGATGCCGGCAAAGCTGTCCCTGCTGTTTCAACTCATCACTACCTGCCTAAACTACAGAACATCTTCACAGGCTCAATGCATTTCTCATCAATTGTCATCAGGAGGCCTGAATTAGTTTTTACAGTGTAGCGTGTAACAAATCAGCACAGCAGAGCGCTCACTCCACGTGTCAGGAGGCAACGCTCTGGCGCTAGAATGGCCGTGAAACGGCTGCCAAATGCAGGGGAATAAAAACCCTAAGTACCTCCCCCTGAAGGGGTGTGACCGACAGCCCCCCGTACCACATGATCGGGGTGCCGTTTCTGACCTCCCTAATTGTGGACACGGGCTCACACTAGGAAGCAGTCATCAAAAAGCTACCAATGTAATAAAAGGGACCTTGAGGTGGATTGTGATATGTCAGTAAGTCATTCAGGAACCAATTACTTGGATACCCATGTGACCCATGGTTGGCAATAGAGGTACCAAGGATGTGACCTTAGCAACATAGTATCAAATGTTGCTCAAAGAAAGAAACAATGAAGCGCTGTCAGGAACACAGAGATGCTCGATCGCATCTACACTGCATGATAGTCAGCATATACGGACACCGGAGAGGCGCTCACTTCATTCGGCACAGTATTGAGGACATCCAGCATGAAGAACGATGTCCGTCTACAATATCCCTTGTCCTGGCCACTATTGCAGTCTGGAGGACAAAATCAAGGCCATCTCCTGTATCGTGCCACTCTGATGAGCGATCCGTCTCTGCTGTGTCCCTACCGCCAGCTCCTGTCGCCAGAGCTGATCGGGACTGACATAGATGCAGGTAAAAGGACACTGGAAATATTTGTCCCTATAATAAAAAATAAAAACAGGGACAAAAATGGTTCTTATAAACCCCTCCTATCCTTCAAATACAGTATTTATCTCCCAGTGCATATTTTTAAGCCCGAGGGATTTGTTCCTAGACGGTAGGGGAGTATTAGCGGTCCGGTCCGTGCTGTAACAGTATTGCAGACAAAGAATCATAAGTATAATCTGTCTTTTTGGGGGTAAGGTTTATCCCCCTGTGCCAGTTGAGTCAGACATGAATATACCTCCTAACGATCAATGTCTGCAAACAATTTGATATGTCATCCTTAAACAGCAAACCCATAACATGCACTCTAAAAAAATGCATACCCTGATCCCCCAACCATAATTTGTGACAACTGATTTGTGACATGATGAAACGGCCCCATCCCTTCTCTGTTGTCAGGGATCAAATAGGGATGTAGGGGGAACTATCACCATGGTTATGGATTTAAAAAATATATATATTTTTTATTTTTTAGTGACAGATCTTGGGATGCCAGATGATTATTCCATAAAGTGATAATACCAGTGGGTAGGATTAATGCTCAAGCTACTCTATAAAAAACAGGCAAATGATATATGCTCATTTAACCCATTTGGAGCAACAGTCCTCATTCTGAAGATCCATTGCGCCTGTTTTCTCAACAGATAACAGTCATGATCACCCCCCTCGGTGAGGGTTTAATAGCCTCAATACCCTGGAATCTGATTGAGTCCGGATTGCCATTATGATGGTAACATGTTTGGCGACCGAGGTGTCAGCCTGATTTCTGACATCATTCAGATGTTCGGCAATACGTCGTCTAAGTTCTCTCTTAGTCTTACCAACATACTGGATTTTACACTCACAGGTCTTCAGGTAAATTACACCTTCCGTAAGGCAGTTGATAAATGACCTGATTTTATACGCCTTGCCTGTTGTTGTACTAGCAAAGGTGTTCCCTTTTTGAATGGCTTTGCAGGCCACACAACCACTACAACGAAAAGTGCCATGCAGTGCGCCCATTAGCCAATCTGAGCCACCCGGACCTGGATCATAAAAACTATGGACTAAACGGTCCTTCAGGTTTCTTCCGCGACGATGTGTGATAGCAGTTGTGTCTCCCAACAGATGCCCTACGTCAGGGTCTGATTTTAAGATTCCCCAGTATCGGGATATAATTTCTCTTATTTGTTTGTGGGCCACATCAAATTTGTCAATAATGCGAATCTGTTCTGAATCATGTGGTCTTTCCCGTGGGGTAAGTAATGATTCCCTGTTACTGCTCAAAGCATGCTGGTAGGCCTGTTTAAGGACCGGTTGAGGATACACCCAGCGGGAAAACCGTTCCTTAAGATCTTTAGCCGTTGTCTGGAAATCTCGCAGATCAGTGTAATTGCGCCTAAGACGCAGATATTGGCCTTTGGGTATTCCCCGTTTAAGCGGTGTCGGGTGGCAACTCTAGTGAAACATGAAACATAATATATATATTTGGTATCGCCATAATCGTATCAATAAGAATAAAGGTATCATATTATATATACTTTGCCAACTTCACTTCCCATAAGTGAGATTAGAAGATCAAAAAGCCAAATATACCCCCAAATGGTGCCAATAAAAACTACAGTTTGTCCTGCAAAAAATAAGCCCTCACACAGCTCAGTCAGCATTAAATAAAAAAAAAAAAACTTAAAACCCATTTCAGCAAATTTCATGTTAGAATATCTAGATGCAGCTCCTTCCCGTCTAAGCACTACTGTGTCCCCAAACAGCAGTATATAAACACATATGGGGTATATCTGTATTCAGGAGAATTAGATTAGGTGTTTTTTCTCCATTTAACTTTTGCAACAAAAATGACAAATTTGCGGCTAAAGCAACATACTGTTGGAATAAAATGTATTTATTTTTTTACTTTCATGGTCTAATGTTAATAAATTCTATGAAACACCTGTAGGGTCAAAATCATCACTACATCCCTAGGTGAATTCTTTGGGGTATAGTTTCAAAAATGGGGTTGTTTCTTGGAGTTTCCATAGTATTGGTAACTCAGGGGTGTTGCAAGTTTGATGGTGCCCAAACCCAATTCAGTAAAAACTGGATTTCAAAAGCCAAATGGCACTCCTTTATATTCTGACCCTTGCTGTTTGCCCAAACAGCAGGTTATGACCACATAGTTGGTATTGCCAAACTCGGAAGAAATGGAGTAACAATTTTTGAGGTGCTTTTTCTCCTGTTAACCCTTGCAAATATGAAAACTGAGGTAAAACTACATATTATTGTTAACATGTAAGTTTTAAATTTTTAAGCCTCAATTCCAATAAAATCTATGGAACAAATGTGTGGTCAAAATGCCCACTGCCTTCCCAATTTAATTCCTTAAGAGGTGTAATTTCCAAAATGGGCCTTTTTGGGGATGTTTTAAAACAGGCATGCTCAACCTGCGGCCCTCCAGCTGTTGCAAAACTACAACTCCCATCATTCCCGGACAACCTACAGCTATCAGCCTACAGAAGGGCATGGTGGGAGTTGTAGTTTTACAACAGCTGGAGGGCCACAGGTTGACGTTTTAACACAATCAAGGCCCTTCCGATTTTAAATGGTGGGGACCCCAAAATCCACAGGGTTCTCCTTCAATTCTGAAGCCAGTATTTAAGTCAAGTAGTATTCTAGGGCCATATTTGAGATATTTCATAAAACAGAGAAATTCAGATTTGGAAGATTTCAAATTTTGCAAAACATAGAGACCACAATTTATAACTAACAGTACAATGTGATATTAGAAAACAATATCAGAATTGCTTAGATAACCAAAAGCATTCTAAAATTAGTACAAAAATTGACTTATCAGAAATGTTTTAATATATGCAAATTAGTGATGAGCAGCATATGCAATATTGGAATTCACGATATTAACAAATTTTTGGCTTAATATTCGCCTTAAATTTGCAATTTCGAGAATTTGTGATCTCCAGTCATTATTTACTTGATTGAGAAAATTGCCAATCTAGTATATTGCAAAAAATATAGAATATTCACGATCAACATTAAGGGGTAGGCAACTTTCCGATTCGTGAGCAACACTATTCGTAAATATACAGCACTATATTCTAAATATTCGTGAATTCTCGAAGTGGCGATATTTGCGATTAGAATATTTGGCTCAACACTAATGCAAATGAACCTCTTGGAGCAACTGGACTATTGCTTATAAACCTAGAGGCTCTGCCTTCTTTGCAACTGCCAGCAGAGTCTGTATCAGAGTAGGTCCTTCAGAAACATCCCTCAGTTACCTACCAAATAGGGAACAATCTAAAGGACCATCTGGTTCATAGTTTCCTCCCAACAGTAACCAATGAAAACACTAGCTGGTTAAGCTCCAATCACAAGGGATCAAACCCTTGTGGGGACAGGTCATTCTGTAGATACCTCCCTAGGGTCAAGGAATTACGTAATCCAGTAGATGGACGGACCTATATGAAAACTTGTTTAACTACAGAACAAGGGCGAATTTTCTACATTGCGACATGCACATGCAAGCCGATGCGCCAGTGAAACGTGTAGGGGGGTCTTGCACATTGGCGCTCTTCTTAGGCAGGGAACCGCTGCTCTACCAGTGTCACTGAAAGATGTTCCTTCACCAGAAGGGTGATTGGACCAATCTGCATTGACAGGAGTGTGTCTATGGTCTGAGTGTAATCTCTCCATCCTCTCCTTGCCTTGCTTAGGGGTGTAAGAAAGGAGCAAGTGGAGACCCCTGGATTGGAAGAGGTCTCTCTCCTAACTGAGTGTAACTGATTTGAATGTGAATATTTAGCCTCTGTACCCCGCAAGGGGGCCACAAAGAATAGGGTGGCAGTGGCAACTCGATAGTTTTAAAGGACCACACTTGTCGTGCCCTTTTATCAATATAACCATTAAAAGTTAAAAGGGTTGTCCCACGAAAAATATTCTACAGTTTTTAAACCAACCCCTGGATCTAAATTAGTTAATCTGCCTCCTGAGCCGTAATAGGGAGAGCATGAACACGCCCCTTCAGCTGCAGTAGACAATACACTCCCCTTGAGCTGTCAGTTTGATATAAATCTAGCAGAGCGATGAATAGGGAGATCTCTGGATCCATGTGAGGTACATGGCTGTTAGAAAGAGATTGTCGTGTACTATATGGTGTCTGATTTTCATTTTTTGCATTAGTCATGGGATAACCCCTTTAAGTTAAAAGTAACCATTTCAAGGGTGACCCTGCACAGGGATCGATTTAGGGTTGATTGCCCTTTTTCTCATAGGTGTAATAGCAACTCCCCCTTGAACCTAGAGGCTCATTTGAATATGTTAAAACTTGCTACAGGTCAGTTACTTTCAAAGGTACAAATCTGCTGACAAATGGTCCTTAAGGAGTTTATTATTATAAGACAATGGTATACTTTTTCCTGGGTCAGACAAGCGACATTTAATGGAGGGTTTACTTTGAAGCTCTGCATTTCATCTGACATTTCATTTTCCTCAGTGAATACAGTAGAGAAAAAATATTTCATAAATTCACTTTCTCCTCATCACTCTCTAGAACGCCTGCCTCATCACTCCCTAAAGGGCCAACACTTTCAGGATTAACCTTTTTACCATTTACAATATATAACTAGGGATGAGCTAACTTCAAGTTTTGAAGTTCAAGTTCGGGTATATGCTGAATCGCACTATGGATTCCGTTACCACGTACCATAACTCAATTCCATTACGTTTTCCATTCCTTTAGAGGCATTACATTAGGGATTCAGTCACAATAAAGTCTATGGCCAGCTTAAACATATCAGCCCCCCTAGCTTAAACACCCTTAATGACCAGACCACTTTTTACAATTCTGCACTACACTACTTTCACGGTTTATTGCTCTGTCATACAACTTACCACCCAAATGAATTTTACCTCCATTTCTTCTCACTAATAGAGCTTTTATTTGGTGGTATTTCATTGCTGCTTACATTTTTACTTTTTTTGATATTAATCAAAAATGACCAACATTTTTGCAAAAAAATGACATTTTTCACTTTCTGTTGTAAAAATTTTCAAAAAACCTACATTTCTATATACATTTTTCTCTAACTTTATTGATCTACATGGCTTTGATAAAAAAAAAATGCAATAAGTGTATATTTATTGGTTTGGGTAAAAGTTATAGCGTTTACAAACTATGGTGCAAAAAAGTGAATTTCCGCATTTTGAATCAGCTCTGACTTTCTGAGCACCTGTCATGTTTCTTTAGGTGCTAGAATGCCAGGATAGTATAAATACTCCCCAAATGACACCATTTTAGAAAGAAGACAGCCCAAAGTATTTGTGGAGGGGCATGGTGAATTCATGTATCATTTCATTTTTTTTCACAAGTTAGCGGAAAATGACACTTTCTGAGGAAAAAAAATAATAATAAAGTTTCCATTTCTGCTAACTTCTGGCAAAAAAAAAAAAATCTCCCATGGACTCACTATGCCCCAGTGAATACCTTGGGGTGTCTACTTTCCGAAATGGGGTCATTTGTGGGGTGTGTTTACTGTTCTGGCATTTTGGGCGGGGCTAAATTGTGAGCAGCCCTGTAAAGCCTAAAGGTACTCGTTGGACTTTACGCCCCTTTACGCACCTAGGCTGCAAAAAAGTGTCACACATGTGGTATCGCCGTACTCAGGAGAAGTAGGGCAATGTGTATTGGGGTGTATTTTTACATATACCCATGCTGTTTGAGAGAAATATCTCTGTAAATTGACAACTTTGTATAAAAATTGTCAAAAGTTGTCATTTACAGAGATATTTCTCACACCCAGCATGGGTATATGTAAAAATACACCCCAAAACACATTGCCCTACTTCTCCTGAGTACGGTGATACCACATGAGTGACACATTTTTGCAGCCAAGATGCGTAAAGGGACCTTTAGGATTTCACAGGGCATTTTTATGCATTTGGATTCCAAACGACTTCTCATTAGGGGCCCCTAAAATGCCAGGGCAGTATAAATACCCCACAAGTGACCCCACTTTAGAAAGAAGACACCCCAAGGTATTCCGTGAGGGGTATGGTGAGTTCATGTAAAATTTTATTTTTTGTCACAAGTTAGTGGAATATGAGACTTTGTAAGAAAAAAAAAAAAAAAATTTCCGCTAACTTGTGCCGAAAACAAATCTTCTATGAACTCGCCATGCCCCTCACGGAATACCTTGGGGTGTCTTCTTTCTAAAATGGGGTCACATGTGGGGTGTTTGTACTGCCCTGGCATTTGAGTTTCTCCGCAATCATTACATGTATGGCCAGCATTAGGAGTTTCTGCTATTCTCCTTATATTGAGCATACGGGTAATGAGATTTTTTTTTTCCGTTCAGCCTCTGGGCTGAAAGAAAAAATGAACGGCACAGATTTCTTCATTCGCATCGATCAATGTGGATGAAAAAATCTCTGCCCAAAAATGTGCAAAAAAGAAAGAGGGGAAAGGACATAGGAGTGCTTGCGAAGTAAGGCCCCATTTACACGTCCGCAAAAATGTCCACATCTATTCCGCAGTTCTGCGGAATAGATGCGAACCCATTCAGTGTGAATGGGGCTGGAGGTGATGCGGAGAGCACACTATGTGTGGGTCTGTGTGGTGATTGGTGCACTTACATATGTTTTCTCTGGTGGTCCCAAGCAAAAGGGACCACCAGAGGAGCATGCAGCAGGCATATCAAACGCTGTTAAAGAAACAGCGTCTGATAAGCGATTTATTTTAACTACTACAGCCTGCTAGCGCATGATCAGCGCTGGCAGGCTGTAGTTAAACTTCCTCCCGATGCTATCCTTTGAGCGTGCGCGAGATGACGCGCCGACGCATCAACGAGGAATAACTGGGCCACCGCGAACACGCGTATCTGCGTGCGGCGGTCCAGAGGAGGTTAACAGATCTGTTCGGTTTCCATGTGCAGGGAAAATGGCTGATCATTTTTAATAAGTACAATGCAATAATTAACAAAAATGCCACCAAAGGTGTACATAGCCTTTAAACACTATGGGGAGATTTATCAAACTGGTGTAAACTAGAACTGCCTTGGCTTAGTTGCCAATAGAAACCAGATTCAACCTTTCATTTTTCACAGCTCCATTGGAAAATCAAAGTTGGCATCTGATTGGTTGGTACGGGCAACTAGTCCAATTTACACCAGTTTGATAAAAAATTACACCTATAACTATATAAAAAGCCCTATAGTGATTTTGTGTGTGAATATAAATATATATATAAATATATATATATATATATATATATATATATATACCAGGCACGAGTTGTACATAGACTGTTCGTATTAGAATTATTTATTATTAATGTAATATTTAGGCCCTGAATGTTGAGTTATTCAGTCATTTTTAGGGGTGGCTGGCCTCATGACCTAATCTTCCCACCGGGATTTTTCCCTGTATAATCAAATGGCGAATCTGCTCCTAGCAAAGGGGTTAAAACAAGATTACGGTAATCTTTTGAAAAAATGGAAACATTTAATGCATATTTGGGATCTGAAAAAAGTAACAATTTGTCTTCTCTTATTAATTTTCTTACATAAAAAACTGGAACATGACAAGTTCTTTTAAAAGAAAATAGAGTTTTTACCTTTTGTTCCTGCACCACATTGGTCTCTTTTAGCTTTTTGACCTCATAGTTTATCCGAATATGTTATTTACTTCTGTGTGACCTTCTGACATTTACATTTAATCATTACATTTTATTGTACTGTATTGATCATCCTCAGGCATAAGACATGATCCAACGGGTGCAGGAATGTAATGAATTTAGACAAGCAGAATTTTTTTTTATAATTCTTGCTTAAGAAGAATTATTAAACTATTTTGCACACTTGCTGAGTTTAAGAAAAATGCCACCTTATACTTTTAAATATAATTAACCTAATCACTAGTTTGCTTCTCTGTTATTTTTTTTTCTGTATGTTGTTCATTTTATTATTCATTAATAAATTATAGGTTACTTAAAAGCTTTAAGAACTATGTACTCAGTAAGAGTTTCACAACTACAAAACTACCAGATGATTTATATGCACATCACCTTCTATGTCCTCAGGAAAAGTAGCACAGTAAAGAACACAATCTATAATTACATAGAGGCCCTAAATAGTTTTGGTTCCTCGATGATTATGCCTGTTGTTACCAGTGCAGTAATTATGGCTTAGCTTAGTTCTACAGTGCAAACCTAAACTCTAGAATGTCTCAGAAGGAGGTGGTAAATGTATTTTCGAATAGGCAGCTGTCAGCCTCATAATCCTGTCTGGACACTCCTTTCTTTAATTTTAGGATCTTTTTGCATGTTATTTTCATCCACTCTAAGTTCCCAGATACTCTCCGAAAAAAAGTGTTACAGTATTCACTCTTTGTCAATTACATTTTCCATGTACTCTACAAGAAAGTCCAAACCATCCATATTGGCAGCCATACTCTGATTAGACACACTATATGGCATGTATTAATTGGAAGTAATGTATAGGAAATAGCACATCCATTGGAACTACTGTTGCAATTTTTGGGTCACTTTTCTAACAAGAAACCATAACAATTTAATTGTCAGAAAAAGTTATCCCTTCAGAAATATAATTTTCATGAAGTTATATTAATGGAGAGTCATTCTCTCCAAGATATTATTACTAGTTTGGAGTTAAAGGGGTTATCTTGGATTTGCATCTTGATGACCTATCCTTTGGATAGGTCATCTATATCTAATTGGTGTGTGTCTAACTTTTGGCACCCCTGATGATCAGCTGTTGGAAGAGGCCAAAAGACTGAGCTAAGCCCTGTGTCTCCTTCCTCTGCTTGTGATGTCAAAACCATTGGTCACATGGCCTTTGTGCATCTCAATCCCATTCACTTGATACTTATCTATAATACCAAGAACAGCCTAAACAATGTATGGCATAGTGCTTCATATACTATAAAGAGGGCACAGCTCTTATCTGAACACTGCGGCACTTCAAACAGCTTATCAGCAATTGTGCAGGAAGTGGTGGGAACCCTCAAAAATCAAATATTGATAGTCTATTCTATGGATGGGTCATCAATATGTAAGTTCCAGAAAACCCCTTTAATGTATTAAATCTTTAGGCACAAGCATATGAAGTACTAAGGTATGATTTGACCTCGGCTATATAGAGTTGAATGGAGCAGTATGAGGATGAATGATCATTATTAGATTTGAGCGAACACCTGGAAGTTTGGGTTCGACGGGTTTAGCCGAACTTCACAAAAAAGTTTGGGTTCGGGATCCAAACTTAAACTGAACCCTATTAAAGTCAATAGGGACCCGAACTTTTGGGCACTAAAATGGCCCTAAAAATGTAATGGAAAGGGCTAGAGGGCTGCAAAAGGCAGCAAAATTTGCTTAAGAGCATGCCAAGTGCTCTGCAAACAAAAGTGGATAGGGAAACAACTTAAAATAAAATAAAACAAATAAAAGTTAAAAATTATTAACCTGTAACTCGGAGGAGGAGGTGGATTTGGAGTCGGAGGTTGAGGAGGCAGTGAATGTGGTGTTGTAGGTGGAAGCGGCGATGGAGGAGGAGGTAGCCAGCTAACAATGTTATTTTATAATAATGGGACAAATAATGGGACAAATAAAAAAATCTAAATGAAAGAATAAGTGCACTTGAGTACAAGAATGTAAGGTTGAGGCGGGTTTAAATGTCTATTCTGCACAAGGTACAGACAAGTCTTGTGGGATCCAAGCCTCGTTCATTTTAATGAACGTGAGCTTATCCACGTTGGCTGTGGACAGGTGGCTGCGTTTGTCTGTAATGATGCACCCTGCCGTGCTAAATACACATTCAGACAATACACTGGCTGCAGGGCAGGCCAGCACCTCAAAGGCATAAAGGGCAAGCTCAGGCCATGTGGACAATTTGGAGACGCAGAAGATGAATTGGGCAGAACCATCAGTCAGTAAGTGTAGGCGTGTGCACATGTACTGTTCCACCATGATGTTCAAATGCTGCCTCCTGCTAAGACGTTCCATAGCAGCTGGTGGTGCGGTTGCTGTGGCATGGTGACAAAGCATTTCCACATGTCGGTCATGCTAACCTTGCCTTGTGAGGTGCTGGCTGTGACCCAGCTGCTTTGGCAACCTCTTCCTGCTCCTCTGCCTTCGCCTTGTGCTTCCACTTGCCCCCTGGTGTAAGTTGGGAATGCCCTCAGGAGCGCGTCTACCAGCATGCACTAGTAGTCGTGCATCTTCCTATCACGCTCCAGTGAGGGAATTAAGGACAGCACATTGTCTTTGTAACGGGGATCCAGCAGGGTGGCAACCCAGTAGTCAGCACAAGTTAAAATGTGGGCAACTCTGCGGTCGTTGCGCAGGCACTGCAGCATGTAGTTGCTCATGTGTGCCAGGCTGCCCAGAGGTAAGGATAAGCTGTCCTCTGTTGGTGGTGTATCATCTGTGTCCTTCGTATCCCCCCAGCCACGCTCCAGTGATGGCCATGAGCTGCATTGGGTGCCACCCTGCTGTGAACCCAGTTCCTCCTGCTCTACCTCATCCTCCTGCTCCTCATCCTCCAGAACTGTGCCATGGTTGGCCACATGTGTACCTTGCCTCTGCTGGCGCAGGAACCCACCCTCTGAGCCACTTCTGAATGACTGGCCTGAAATCCTGTGAAATGCCCCCTCTTCCCCCTCCTCTTCCTTCTGTGCCCTATCCTCTTCCATCATCACCCTAAGTGTTTTTTTTTAAAGAGACATAAAAGTGGTATTGTAATGCTAAGAACGGCATCATCGGCACTGGCCATGTTGGTTGAATAGTCGAAACACCGCAACAAGGCACACAGATCTCGCATGGAGGCGCACTCATTGGTCTTGATATAAGGAGGTGTTTCTGCTCAGCACCATTGTATATATGAGCCATATCTTTTTCCCGTATGTATGTATGTATGTATATATAAAAAGCCGGATTGTTAAGATTAAAGTTAGAGCTGTTTTGAAGACTACTGAATCTGTGTGTCCTTGATATAGCTCTCCAGGCGCCTGTCACTGGGCCGAAGGAGGAATCAGTGTGCAGACAGAAGCAGATACCTTTCAGTTAAGGACTGGTACCGGGATAGAGCAGACAGGAATTCGGTAAGTACGGAGAATCCCTGCCTTTAGGACTGGGGAAATTCCGATGCTGTCCGAAAACTCTCTGTTGTTTCTATCTTGAATCCATTTCAGACACACTGGAAGGAATAGCATCTATCTTTAGGGAAGATAGATTTTACTTAGACTACTAACCTTGAAACTTGATTTTATCTTCCACTTGGTTGTGCAGGGAAGGGATGGCTCATCTGGAAAAGTAGTGGCGGCTAGGAACGACATACTGTGGGACAGCCACCGCCATCAGCTGTTTAAAACAGTCCATCTCCACCAGACGGAATGACAGCATTTCAAAGGCCAGTAATTTTGAAATGCTGGCATTCAGGACCAGAGATCGAGGGTGGGTAGGTGGGTATTTTCTCTTTCTCTCCAGTGTTTGGGAGATGGAGAGCTGAACGCTTGCGTGTGACATGGTGGAGATGCTTGGTGATGATGACGGAGGTAGTGTTGTTTGTGGCAGGTGCCTATGTTTGCTGGGTGGCAGGTGCCACTGTGATTCCAGAGGTGGAGGAAGAGGCAGAGACAGCAGCAGAAGAGGACGCAGGAGGAGCCTGAGACCTTCCTTGGTTTTTAAGGTGTTTACTACACTGCAGTTTGTGCTTTGCATGTAGATGCCTGGTCATCCAGGTTGTTCTCAGGTTTAGAACATTTATTCCTCGCTTCAGGCTCTGATGGCACAACATGCAAATCACTTGTGTCTTGTTGTCAGGACATTGTCTGAAGAACTGCCACGCCAATGAACTTCTTGGAGCTCGCTTTGGTGTGCTAGGTCCCTGGGTGCGGCGGGCAGTAGCAGGCGTACTGTCTCGGGGACGGCCACTCTGCTTTTGCCGCCTGCTCCCTCTTTTGCTGTTCTGTTGCCTCTGTGCGACCACCGCCTCTTCCTCAGAACTGCACACGTCACTAGCATGAACTTAAGTCCAGTCGGGGGCTAGGACCTCAACGTCCTCCACATCATCTTTCACCCATTCTTGACCCCTGCCCTCCTCGTCGTTCTGCACACTGCAGAAATCCACAGCAGTTGGCACCTGTGTTTAATCATCATCAGAGACATGCTGCAGTGGTATTCCTAACTTCTCATCCTGCAACATAAGTGGTTGGCCATCAGTGCATTCAATGTCTTCCACTTCTGGGGCAGGGCTATGTGGATGGCCCGGGGAAACCCTGCCAGCAGAGTCATCAAAAAGCATAAGAGTCTGCTGCTTGACTTGGAGCTCAGGCTGCTTGGCTGCTTTGCAAGGGGGTGAGGTGAAAGACTGATGGGCATGGGCTGCAGATGCCCACTCTGAGCTTTCTGCAGAGGACTGGGTGGGAGATACTGTGAAGGAACTGGCGCCACTGTCAGCCACCCAATCAACTATCGCCTATACTTGTACTGGCCTCACCATCCGCAGAGCGGCATTCAGGCCTACCAAATAATGCTGCAAGTTTTACTCGCACCTATGGAAAGTGTTTTACTTGGACCTGTAGCTGGCGCAGAATGGCCATGCCTTATCCCAGCAACAGGCGCTTCACCACCACGACCATGTCCACGTCCCTTATTTGATTTTCTACCCATTATTTGCGTTCACCCACAAAACTAACAGATGGTTTATCTCAGGTGTCAATTTAACTGCCAAAAGTAAACAATTAAGTCCACTAACAGTAAGAGAACACCAAAAAATTCATCCGGAATAAACAAAATTATCTTTATTAATATATTCGTATATATAAAATCATGATAAGGACATAAAAATAGCAGTAAACAAGAACTGGTGGTATAAAAAGCACCAGAGGAATATCAGGAGAATAACAATGTGCAAATGACAGCGTATAGTATATGATAATCAACCTATATAAGGAAACACATGATACAATGTAAAGTGCCTAGTGCAACATAAGTAAAATGCGAATAATCTCCAAAGAGGTCAGACTACCTGATGTAAACACGTAACAATCTCCTGCGTCCCCAACCCGACGTACGTTTCACCAAAGCGGCTTCTTCAAGGGTATAAAGTGCTGTGAGCTCACAGCACTCACAGCACTTCATACCCTTGAAGAAGCCGCTTTGCATCACAAGGGGCATAGACGCCCGTGATGAGAAGATAGTCCTACCACTTTACAAATCACTAGTCAGACCACACATGGAGTACTGTGTACAGTTCTGGGCTCCTGTGAACAAGACAGACATGGCAGAGCTGGAGGGCACCTAAAGTAATAACTGGAATGAGGCAACTACAGTACCCTGAAAGATTATCAAAATTAGGGTTATTTACTTTAGAAAAAAGACGACTGAGGGGAGATCTAATAACTATGTATAAATAGATCAGGGGTCAGTAAAGAGATCTCTTCCATCATCTATTTATCCCCAGGACTTCTGGAGGAAAGAAGGTTTGTACACAAACATATAAAAGGATTCTTCACGGTAAGAGCAGTGAGACTATGGTGATGGTGAGTGAAGGGTTAAACAGAATAAGCTATATTATCCGTATGAGGGACAGGATGTTGGATGACATCATACTAGAGATGGAATGTATTTACATTAGCCGTTTTTCCATATAAGGAGGTGTTTCTGCTCAGCACCATTGTATATATGAGCCATATCTGTTTCCCGTATGTATGTATGTATATATAAAAAGCCGGATTGTTAAGATTAAAGTTAGAGCTGTTTTGAAGACTACTGAATCTGTGTGTCCTTGATATAGCTCTCCAGGCGCCTGTCATTGGGCCGAAGGAGGAATCAGTGTGCAGACAGAAGCAGATACCTTTCAGTTAAGGACTGGTACCGGGATAGAGCAGACAGGAATTCGGTAAGTACGGAGAATCCCTGCCTTTAGGACTGGGGAAATTCCGATGCTGTCCGAAAACTCTCTGTTGTTTCTATCTTGAATCCATTTCAGACACACTGAAAGGAATAGCATCTATCTTTAGGGAAGATAGATTTTACTTAGACTACTAACCAAGTCTAAAATATGAATTCTTTAGGCAAGAATTTAAAAGAGCAATCCTTTAGGCAAGGATTTAAAAGAAGAATTCTTTTGGGATGAATTCAAATACGGTCTGCACCTTGGTCTCTCTTGTCAGCCCATTTCTACTGTTCTTATCTGTCGCATTCTTATGCCTCTTTTATGTTATGATGTTATGAAGCATTAAATAATTTTATTTTATGCTGAAGATAAGCAGCAAATGATACTGTGAAAACTGTACTAACTTTATTGTGTGTGTCCTTGAAAACCGTAAGACGCCCCACCACTCTGGCAAGGGGAAACCTGCTAACCCAGAAACTGGTGAAAGCAAGTGACAGTCTTAAGGGATAATACTAACTGGCAGTTGAGAAGGAAGTTGAGCATAGACATAAGTCCTCTCCATCCAGTTGACAGGAATTATCGGAGCCTTTATGGTTCAGTACAGCCAGTCCTGGGGAGAGTTCTGCTCTGCCTCTGTCTCAATTAAGTTATAAGAAATGGGTACAAAGCAAGGAAAGGTCTCTCCACCCCCTCCATATGTAGCGTAGGAGAAACATGTAGGGATTATGTAGCCCGGGTCTGTGGGACTAATCATTATTTAGTTACTCCCTGGGTGGATAATATGGCAGGATGGACAGAGGGAATGAAGAGTATAAAACCGTTCCCTCGGGAAGGGGCTAATGACACCTTCCATATGGACATGGTAAAAGGGTTATGTTTGGGTGACACTGAAGCTTACCCATATTATGGTCCAGACCCCCAGTGAGACATGCAGTATATGAAGTTGGGAGGGAAAAATTGGCTTACTTATGCACCATATTGGTATGACAGATCAAATAAAAAGGTTAAGAAACAGAAGGTAGAGAACCAGGATGGATATAACATGAGTTAGAAAAACATGAGTTAGAAAAAGAATTAACAAGAGGGGCCCCCTCCTCCCTATTTAGGAAATATCCCACAGATATATACATCCCTTTCAAAAGATGATATACTGGATATACTGCTAACAACATCCGACCACTTACAGCTCCCCAGATCCCGCAGTCACCTCCGCAGTTGCCCCAACCTATGCCTAATTAGAGTGATCAGGATCCAGCAGCTGGTGCTTTTGGTGATCGGGATGTCATATCTCCCACGCACCTTAGATCACAAAAGTATTTTCCCAAACCTGAACATATTCCTCATCTTGATGAGGACAGTGTCCCTGAGGAACAGTTCCCTTTTATGACTGTAGGGGATACCTTGTTAAAGAAACCTATTAAAGTAGATGATATTATTATGATTGTTAAGCACTGCCCTAAACTCTCTTCATCTTCATCTGGAACTTTTCATTATTTGAAGAGAGCTTGTGAAGAGAGATGTCTGACACAGGAGGATATGCGTCTTATAATAGATGGGATAGTTGGGCACGATTCCTCCTGGGATTGGAGTAAGGTCCCCTCTATAAGCACTATAGACCCCCCGAATATGCCTGCTGGGCAGAACTTTTGGCAGGGGCATTTTATGTAATCGATCACTCCCTCTGTACTGCATGTGATGAATTGATTAATTTTATATGTAGTGGAATTGTCTGTTATTTCCAGTATTGGTCCTTTTGATAAATTTGATGTCAATCCTTCTATACCAGAGATCTTGAACCAATTGTGGAGCAGGTTAGTAAACTAAACCGTAACACACTGCTGCAAAATAAAACCATTAAAGAACTCCAACAAAAAACTGAGGACAACTCCCAACCCAACATGATCAAGATCCCCATTATTACAAAATATAGCGAGGTGGCCCGTGTCTTTAAGAAAATTATCAAACATTATTGGGAGATCCTGAGACAAGATAAACAGATCGGTGTAATGATTCCACAACACCCCACATTCATATTTAGAAGGGCCCAAAATCTGTCCAAGTTAATAGCACCTTCAATAAAAATAAATACAATCACTACTCAAAGATGTATAACCAAAAAAGGATTTTTTCCATGTAGAATGTGCGCAAATTGCAAACTGACCAAAAAACAAACAAAAGGACCAATACTGGAAATAACAGACAATTCCACTACATATAAAATTAATCAATTCATCACATGCAGTACAGAGGGAGTGATCTATTACATAAAATGCCCCTGCCAAAAGTTCTATGTGGGAAGAACTAAAAGGGCATTAAAAATTAGGATTAAAGAACATATCAAAAATATTCACAAAAAATTTGAAGGACACCCATTGTCCCGACACTACATGCAGTTTCACAAAGGAAAGTTTATGGGATCCATTTTTGGAGGCATAGAGAAGGTGTCTAAAAATAGGAGAGGGGGTAATTTCATCAAACACATGTCACAAAAAGAAAGCAAATGGATTTTTAAACTAAATAGTTTGGCCCCAAATGGGTTAAACCAAGAAATTGAACTCTTTGCTTTCCATTAATCCCATTGATATCCCTTTAATGTGTGAATAACGATCTAAGCATTGGAGAGATGGGCGAGCAATTTCAGTTTCAATCCCAGGCCAACTCATGAGGCGGGTTACCATGGAAACAAGACGCCTATTTAAATCCCAGGACTAACAGGACATACCATCCCTGACGAAGGAGCCCGATAGGCTCCGAAACGCGTTGGAGACCCTTTTTGTCCCCTGGCGGCATCCATACCTATTGCGGTGACGTCACACGCACAAGTTCCAGGAAACCAAGCTGAGTTCCCTCGCACGAGCTGCCGCTGCCGGCCGGAGCACTGCCCGTGTTTGTAGGTAGAACAACTAACACCGAGGACGACAGCTTCATGGGAAGCGAAAGAATGCCGGAAAGAAACTGAAAGATTGTTTTACCACCACATCTCAGGAACAGGTAATAAAAAATTATACTAATGACTATACATACTTATTTACACATCTATAACACACTAGCATTTTAGTTAGCGCGGGTATCCCAATAGAACCGCTCTAATCAGATCTCCTCTACAGACGGGCCTCCGCGTATCTAACAACAACATACCAATTATCCATTTGTAGCTATTGGATACAGATTAGTTTTAAAAAAGTTGTATATACTTGCCCCAATATCAGCGCAGGTATCCCAATCTGGTTAACTTAACCAGATCCCCTTTACAGACGTACCTTCTTGTGAGTAGTAGCAGCAGACTCACTGGATATCTAGCAGCGATCCCCGACTAGGGGAGAGGGAGCAGTAAAAATACAAATAAAACGGCAGCGCAGGTGAGCTCATTTGAATAAATATCACAATGTGGGAAGAAATTAAGGTTGAAATGGAGAGGTGTTTTCAGACTAGGTCCTCGTTTTCGACTGCTGTAGCCTGTAAACAAAAATTTAGGAGAGTCTGTTATAGACTTTTGGAAGAGGTTTAATGAAGTTTGGACTCAGGAGGCAGGAATGAGTAGTCAGGATAATATGCATTCTATGCTCATTCAGACTTCCCTTGCCAATCTGCATCCACATCTTCAGCTTACTGTTAAACAAATGATCTCCGAATGACCTGGTCTTAATAAAGATCAATTCCAAAATAAGTTAATGGAGAAAGATGCAGATGGTTGTTTTGAAATGGTAAGACCTAAAGAGGCCCATTGTCCCACAGATCAGCCCAATAAGGGAAGTGGCAGAAGAAGGAGTAGAGGACCATACTCTGGGAGAGGGGGGGAATAATAGAAATCGTCCTGCAAGTTGCTTTAATTGTGGTAAGACTGACCACTGGATCAATCGATGACCTTACCCACTCAGGCAACATGCCGCAAATGATTCCCAAGCCCAAGGCACCCAACCATATCCACAAGCTCAGATCCGAAATCTTCCCCCACCACTGCCACAGCCCCAGAATAATACCCCTCGTTTTCCCATAGCCTGGGGGCAGCAGACATTACAATGAGGATGTCCGGGGGATAATGTTGTCACGAACATAAATTTTCCCGTTGGCGAACGCGAACTTTCGCAAATGTTCGCGAACAATGCAAACCGCCATAGAAGTCTATAGACAGGCGAATTTTAAAACCCACACGGACTCTTTCTGGCCACAATAGTGATGGAAAAGTTGTTTCAAGGGGACTTACAACTGGACTGTGGCATGCTGGAGGGGGATCCATGGCAAAACTCCCATGGAAAATTATGTAGTTGACGCAGAGTGTGGTAAGTTGTAATCGCAATGTGATTAATGATTATATTGCTAGAATATAACGAAGATAACGAATATAGCACTATATTCTAAATCTTCGTTATATTCTAGCAATACAACAACCATTAGGAACTCAGATCTGAGTTTAATCGCAATGCGATTAATATAACCTGTATTAATCGCATTGCGAATTCAACTTAACATATATTCTAGCAACACGACAACCATTAGGAACTCAGCTCTAAGTTGAATTCGCAATGTGATTAATGTAGGTATATTAATCGCATTGCGATTAAACTTAGATCTGAGTTCCTAATGGTTGTTGTATTGCTAGAATATAACAAAGATTGAGAATATAGTGCTATATTCGTTATCTTCATTTTATTCTAGCAATACAACCATTAGGAACCCAGCTCTAAGTTGAATTCGCAATGCGATTAATACAGGTTATATTAATCGCATTGCGATTACAACTAACACTGCAGCTTCAGAATGAATCTAAGATGGATTGCTTTTTGATAGGAGGTGGGAGGGTCTGGGAGGGAGACTGATGTACTAACCCATAAAAGGGCTTTTTGGGGTGCTGTCAGGACGCTGTCCTTACAGCAGAGATCTGATGAGTCTTTCAGGACTGGAGTGGACACTGAATACACTAGCCTAGCCATCAATTTCCCTATTAAATCAGCAGCAGCTACACTGTCCCTCCTCTCACTAAGACTACAGCTTCCGAATGAATCTAAAATGGATGCTGTCCAGGAGATGGGAGGGAGGGTATTGTGATTGGCTGGAATGTGTCTGCTGACTGTGAGGTACAGGGTCAAAGTTTACTCAATGACAGGGGGTGGACCGAACATGGCATATGTTCGCCCGCCGCGACGAACGCGCACAAGCTATGTTCGTCGGGAACTGTCCAACGGTGAATAGTTTGGGACATCTTATTTGCGAATTCAACTTAGAGCTGGGCTCCTAATGGTTGTATTGCTAGAATATAATGAAGATTGAGAATCTAGTGCTATATTCTCAATCTTCATTATATTCTAGCAATACAACAACCATTAGGAACTCAGATCTAAGTTTAATCGCAATGCGATTAATACAACCTGCATTAGTCAATATTGCGAATTCAACTTAGAGCTGAGTTCCTAATGGTTGTTGTATTGCTAAAATATACGTTATCTTCTAGCAATACAAGCATTAGGAACTCAGCTCTAAGTTGTAATTGCAATGCGAATAATACTTACAATTATTAATCGCTTTCCGAATCCATTTGATGCTTCTATTTGATTGTATATGACGGTTGACTATGACTACCACCAACGTTCTGCTGCCTCCGAGGCAAGATATCTGAACCCCCCCAGGGGCCATTTGGGTGTTTTTGATAGAAAATGCATCAAAAATGCATCAAAAACACATATGCATTTTTATCATTTTTTTATTTTTTATTTTATTTTTCTGTGTATCTTGCCACATTTGGTTGCATATTTACATTTAGTATAGGCAAATATGGGAGTCTAGAATTCAGTGTTTCCCAACCAGTGTGCCTCCAGCTTTTTTTGCAATACTACAACTCCCAGCATGCCTGGACAGCCTTTGGCTGTGCAGGCATGCTGGGAGTTGTAGTTTCGCAACAGCTGGAGGCACACTGGTTGGGAAACACAGGTCTAGATCATTACTCTGCCCAAATCTATATTCAGCTATATGGCTTAGAAAATATGCTGTCAAACAATGATCCTAGGTTTTGGTATAGACACATGATCTAGACTACCCTATTTGCCTATACCAAATGTAAATATGCAACCAAATGTGGCAAAATACACAAAAAAATAAAATTAAAAATGAAAAAATTATAAAAACGCACATGCGTTTTTGATGTGTTTTCTATCAAAAACGCCCAAATAGCCCCTCGGGGGTTCAGATATCTTGCTTTGGAGGCAGCAGAACGTTGGTGGTAGTCATAGTCAACCGTCATATACAATCAAATAGAGGCATCAAATGGATTCGGAAAGCGATTAATAATTGTAAGTATTATTCGCATTGCGATTACAACTTAGAGCTGAGTTCCTAATGGTTGTATAGCTAGAATATAACGAATATTCTAGCAATACAACAACCATTAGGAACTCAGCTCTAAGTTGAATTCGCAATGCGATTAATGCAGGTTATAATAATCGCAATAGTTCCTAACGGTTGTTATATTGCTAGAATATAACGAAGATTGAGAATATAGTGCAATATTTGTTATCTTCGTTATATTCTAGCAATATAACCATTAGGAACTCAGATCTAAGTTGTAATCGCAATGCGAATAATACAGGTTATATTAATCGCATTGCGATTTACAATTACTAACACTGCAGCTTCAGAATGAATCTAAGATGGATGCTGTCCTTGCGTTTAGATAGGAGGTGGGAGGGTCTGGGAGGGAGGGTATGCTGATTGGCTGGAATGTGTCTGCTGACTGTGATTTACAGGGTCAAAGTTTACTCAATGATAAAGTATAGGGGCGAACGCGAACATCGAATATGTTCGCCCTCCGCGGCGGATGCGAACAAGCTATGTTCGCCGGGAACTGTTCACCGGCGAATAGTTCGGGCCATCTCTACTGGGGGACAGTATCCCAGCATTCATTCTCATCACAAACCACTAAAAGGAATCACCACTGATTGTGTTAAATATAGAGGGACGTCCTCTCCCTTTTCTTGTAGATTCTGGTGCTACTAGTAGTACTATATGTGAGGATTATTATAGTGGTCCAAGAGAGAATGCTGAGCCCTCTGTGGTAATTAATGGGATACTGACTAGATCTTATAAAACGCCTCCTCTCTCGATCCAACATCCATTCAAGCACCAGTCGATGGTCACACACAGTTTTAGGATCATTCCAAATTGTCCTATGAATTTATAAGGAAAATATTTGTTTGTTCTGTTAAGGTTGCAGTTGGGGATTAGCCCATTCATGTACCAAAGGGTAATTGTTTTTTATATTTGGAATGCTAACCTCAGGCTCCGCTACTTGATCAGGTTCCTCCTGAGGTTTGGGTAAATACTGACCAAGATGTTGGCCTTATCTCTTGTACACCATATAAGGCAATGCTCAGTAGAGATGTCCCGAACTATTCACCGGTGAACATCGCATGTTCGCGTTCCCCGCAGAGCAAACTTTGACCCTGTACCTCACAGTCAGCAGACAAATTCCACCAAATCATCATACCCTCCCTCCCAGACCCTCCCACCTCCTATCAAAAAGCAAGGACAGCATCCATCTTAGATTCATTCTGAAGCTGCAGTGTTAGTTAGAGCAGGGAGAGTGCTGCTGCTGCTGAATTAATAGGGAAAGCGTTAGCTAGGCCAGTGCTCTGTGTCCACTCCAGTCCTCAAAGACTCATCGGCCTCTTTCACACGAGCGTGTCCGGATTAGGTCCGGATGCATTGTGGATGCGTTCAGTGAAAACTGTGCGATTTCACAGGCAAAGCCATTCAGTTTTGCCTGCGATTGCGTTCAGTTGTTCAGTTTTTTCGCGCTGGTGCAATGCATTTTGATGCGTTTTTCACATGCGTGATAAAAAACTGAAGGTTTACAAACATCATCTCCTAACAACCATCAGTGAAAAATGCAACGCACTCACACTTGCTTGCGGATGCAATGCGTTTTTCACACAGCCCAATTCACTTCTATGGGGCTAGGGCAGAATTTTTATACATATCCACAAAAATGATTTTTTATTTTTATTGATTTAGTTATATGTAGTGTTGAGCGAACAGTTCGAGAATCGTTCGGGTCCGTACCGAATTTTGGGGTGTCCGTGACAACGGACCCGAACCCGGACATTTTCAAAAAAGTTCGGGTTCGGGTCCGGTGTTCGTCGATTACTTCCCGCTTTCTGAAGGGCTGCACAGCAGCCAATCAGCTAGCGTTTTACTTCTTGCCCTAAGAGCCCATCACAGCCATGCCTACTAATGGCATGGCTGTGATTGGCCAAGTGCAGCATGTGACCCAGCCTCTATTTAAGCTGGAGTCACGTAGCGCCGCACGTCACACTGCTCTGATTAGTGTAGGGAGAGGACGCAGCTTCTGTGAGGGCGAGATAGGCAGGGATAAAGAAGTGAATGATCTACCTTTCTACACCTGTGCATCAGAACAACTCAGCTGAGCTGTTCACTGAAAGTCACTATTTTGTTGAGACTGGCCAGAGCGATTTTTACTGGCACATGTAACTGGGCTGACCGGCGGTGGCCATTTTGGGACTTGTGGTGCGCCAGCACATGCTGCCACAGAGTCTAAACCAAAGCTCCAAAGAAGTGAAAAATCTACACTTGTGAATCAGAACAACAGCGATTCAGCTGCTCAGTCAAAGTCAATTTCTTTTCTGGCTGGGCAGACCGTTTTCTGGCACATGTTACTGGGCTGATAGGCGGCGGCCATTTTGGGACTTGTGGTGCTACAGCAAAAGCTGCCACAACGTCCATTAATCTCATGTAATAGTCGATTTTTTCATAGATATACTACATCAGGGGTTTGGCTGTGCTTGTGTCACCCCTACTAACTGCAAAGATATTTAATATATCAGTGGTGAAACTGAAAGTAACCCACTTGGATAGCAAATCCCATGAATGTGCTGTTCCAGCTAGGCTAGCCAGTGCCACTACAGCCAAGTCCAATACTGTCAGCCAGAAATATATATTTTTTTATGTGCCAGAAATATTAATTAAAAAAAGCTTTCACCGTAATAATAAAATTATTCTGGTGTTAGACCAGAAGAAGCACTCCTGTTCTAATTAATACTGTAAAAAGGCTTAGGCAATATTTCTCCCAGTGTGGGAAATTTATCTATCAAAACTAGCATTTTAAAAATTCCGGTGTTCTGAAATACCAGCAGTCCTCTTGTAATTAATACCGCAAAAAGGCATTATATCGTCCAGTGTTGTAATTTTGGTGAAGAAAAGGCCAATTTAATAAATCTGTTGTTAGTTACACCAGAAACAGTAGGCCTCATGTTTTTACTCCTGTAAAAAGGAATTAATACCGGAAAAAGGCATTACATTGTCCAGTGTTGTAATTTTGGTGAAAAAAAGGCCAATTTAATCAATCTGGTGTTAATTACACCAGAAACAGTAGGCAGCACGTTTTTACTCCTGTAAAAAGGAATTAATACCGGAAAAAGGCATTACATTGTCTAGTGTTGTGATTTTGGTGAAAAAAAGGCCAATTTAATCAATCTGGTGTTAGTAACACCAGAAACAGTAGGCCGCACGTTTTTACTCCTGTAAAAAGGAATATCTCCCTGTGTGGGAATCTATGTTCCAAAACTAGCATTTTAAAAATTCTGGTGTCCAATTTGCAGCAGTTTTCTTGTAATTAATACCGGAAAAAGGAATTATATCTTCCAGTGTGGGAATTTATGTACACAAACTAGCATTTTAAAAATTCTGGTGTCCAATTAGCAGCAGTCTTCTTGCAATTAATACCTGAAAAAGGCATTACATTGTCCAGTGTTGTAATTTTGGTGAAAAAAAGGCCAATTTAATCAATCTGGTGTTAGGTACACCAGAAACAGTAGGCCTCACGTTTTTACTCCTGTAAAAAGGAATTAATACCGGAAAAAGGCATTACATTGTCCAGTGTTGTAATTTTGGTGAAAAAAAGGCCAATTTAATCAATCTGGTGTTAGTTACACCAGAAACAGTAGGCAGCACGTTTTACTCCTGTAAAAGGAATTAATACCGGAAAAAGGCATTACATTGTCTAGTGTTGTGATTTTGGTGAAAAAAGGCCAATTTAATCAATCTGGTGTTAGTAACACCAGAAACAGTAGGCCGCACGTTTTTACTCCTGTAAAAGGATTATATCTCCCTGTGTGGGAATCTATGTACCAAAACTAGCATTTTAAAAATTCTGGTGTCCAATTTGCAGCAGTTTTCTTGTAATTAATACCGGAAAAAAGAATTATATCTTCCAGTGTGGGAATTTATGTACACAAACTAGCATTTTAAAAATTCTGGTGTCCAATTAGCAGCAGTCTTCTTGCAATTAATACCTGAAAAAGGCATTACATTGTCCAGTGTTGTAATTTTGGTGAAAAAAAGGCCAATTTAATCAATCTGGTGTTAGGTACACCAGAAACAGTAGGCCTCACGTTTTTACTCCTATAAAAAGGAATTAATACCGGAAAAAGGCATTACATTGTCCAGTGTTGTAATTTTGGTGAAAAAAAGGCCAATTTAATCAATCAATCTGGTGTTAGTTACACCAGAAACAGTAGGCAGCACGTTTTTACTCCTGTAAAAAGGAATTAATACCGGAAAAAGGCATTATATTGTCCAGTGTTGTAATTTTGGTGAAAAAAAAGGCCAATTTAATCAATCTGTTGTTAGTTACACCAGAAACAGTAGGCCGCACGTTTTTACTCCTGTAAAAAGGAATTATATCTCCCCGTGTGGGAATCTATGTACCAAAACTAGCATTTTAAAAATTCTGGTGTCCAATTTGAGGCAGTTTTCTTGTAATTAATACCGGAAAAAGGAATTATATCTTCCAGTGTGGGAATTTTGGGGCTAAAAAATAATATATTTTATTGTGGTGCGAGTTGAATCGCAACAATGAGGAAACATTCTATTAAAGGACGAGGACGCGGTCGTGGTGGTGTCCGTGGAGCCTCTCTTGCTGGCAGAGGACGTGGCCGTTCGGCCTCAGGCGCACAAAGTAGTGAACCAACTCACTCAAGTAGCCGGCAGAATTTACAGCGATATTTGATGGGGCCCAATGCCGTTTGAGGATGGTAAGGCCTGAGCAGGTACAGGCATTAGTCGATTGGGTGGCCGACAGTGCTTCCAGCACGTTCACCACATTGTCTTCCGCCCAGTCTTCTGCGGAAAGCGCACAGGTGGCACATGAAAACCAAGCCCATCAGTCTGTCACATCACCCCCATGCATATCAGGGAAACTGTCTGAGCCTCAAGTTATGCAGCAGTCTCTTATTCTGTTTGAAGACTCTGCTCCCACGGTTTTCCAGGGCGTCCACCTAGCCCTTCCCAAGCGGTGGAAGACATTCCATGCACTGACGCACAACCACTTATGTATCCAGATGATGAGGACATGGGAATACCACCACAGCAGAGTGACCGAGTCTCTGATGATGACGAAACACTGGTGCCCACTGCCGCGTCTTATTGCAGTGTGCAGACTGAACAGGAGGAGGTCAGGGAGGAAGACTGGGTGGAAGACGATGCAGAGGACGATGAGGTCTTAGACCCCACATGGACTGAAGGTCGTGCCGCTGACTTAAATAGTTCAGAGGAAGAGGCAGTGGTGAGACCGAGACAACAGCGAAGCCAAAGAGGAGCAGGGGGCAAAAGCAGAACAGCCGCCGTCCAGAGAGTTTGCCTGCTATTGGCCAGCGCCAACAGGGACCCAGCACCCCAAAGGCATCTTCAAGGAGTTCCCTGGCATGGCACTTCTTCAAACAATGTGCTGATGACAAGACCAGAGTGGTTTGCACGCTGTGCCATCAGACCCTGAGGCGAGGCATTAACGTTCTTAACCTGAGCACCACCTGCATGATCAGGCATCTACATGCAAAGCATGAACTGCAGTGGAGTACACACCTTAAAAACAAGGAACCCGCTCAGGCTCCCCTGCTCCCTCTACCGCTGCTGCCTCGGCTTCCGCCTCGAGAGGAATGTTGCCACCTGCCGAGCAGCAAACAGAGGATGTGCCACCGACACCACCACCACCACCGTCACCTAGCGTCTCCACTATTTCACACAGCAGCGTTCAGCTCTCCATCTCTCAAACCTTTGAGAGGAAGCGCAAATTCCCACCTAGTCACCCTCGAGCCCTTGGCTTGAATGCCAGCATTTCTAAACTACTGGCCTTTGAAATGCTGTCATTCCGGCTGGTGGACACAGACAGCTTCAAACAGCTGATGGCCATGGCTGTCCCCCAGTATGTGGTTCCCAGCCGCCACTACTTCTCCAAGACAGCCGTGCCTTCCCTGCACATGCAAGTGTCCAATAAAATCAAGTGTGCACTGCGCAACGCCATTTGTGGCAAGGTCCACCTAACCACAGATATGTGGACCAGTAAGCACGGCCAGGGACTCTATATCTCCCTAACTGCACACTGGGTAAATGTAATGGCGGCTGGGCCCCAGGCGGAGAGTTCCTTGGCGCACGTCCTTCCGCCGCCAAGGATCACAGGGCATCATTCTTTGCCTCCTGTAGCCTCCTCCTCCTACTCGGCTTCCTCCTCCTCCTCTGCTTCCACCAGCTCATCCAGTCAGCCACACACCTTCACCACCAACTTCAGCACAGCCCGGGGTAAACGTCAGCAGGCCATTCTGAAACTCATATGTTTGGGGGACAGGCCCCACACCGCGCAGGAGTTGTGGCGGGGTATTGAACAACAGACCGACCAGTGGTTGCTGCCGGTGGGCCTCAAGCCCGGCCTGGTGGTGTGCGAAATCTCGTGGCAGCTCTGGGACTAGCCGGTTTGACGCACATCCCTTGCCTGGCGCATGTGCTGAATTTGGTGGTGCAAAAGTTCATTCACAACTACCCAGACATGTCAGAGCTGATGCATAAAGTGCGGGCCGTCTGTGCGCGCTTCCGGCGTTCACACCCTGCCGCTGCTCGCCTGTCAGCGCTACAGCGGAACTTCGGCCTTCCCGCTCACCGCCTCATATGCGACGTGCCCACCCGGTGGAACTCCACCTTGCACATGCTGGAGAGACTGTGCGAGCAGCAGCAGGCCATAGTGGAGTTTCAGCTGCAGCACGCACGGGTCAGTCGCACTACGGAACAGCACCACTTCACCACCAATGATTGGGCCTCCATGCGAGACCTGTGTGCCCTGTTGCGCTGTTTCGAGTACGCCACCAACATGGCCAGTGGCGATGCCACTGTTATCAGCGTGACAATACCAATTCTATGTCTCCTAGAGAAAACGCTTAGGGCGATGATGAAAGAGGAGGTGGGCCAGGGCCAGGAGGAGGAGGAGGAGGATGACGGGTCGTTTTTAGCACTTTCAGGCCAGTCTGTTAGAAGTGGCTCAGAGGGAGGTTTTTGCAACAGCAGAGGGCAGGTACAAATGTGGCCAGCCAGGGACCACTACTGGAGGACGAGGAGGATGAGGTGGATGAGGATGAAGCAGGTTCACAAAGGGGTGGCACCCAACACAGCTCAGGCCCATCACTGGTGCGTGGCTGGGGGGATACCGAGGACGATTACGATACGTCTCCCTCAGAGGACAGCTTGTCCTTACCTCTGGGGAGCCTGGCACACATGAGCGATTACATGCTGCAGTGCCTGCGCAACGACAGCAGAGTTGCCCACATTTTAACGTGTGCTGACTACTGGGTGGCCACCCTTCTGGATCCACGGTACGAAGACAATGTGCCCACTTTACTTCCTGCACTGGAGCGTGATAGGAAGATGCGCGAGTACAAGCGCACGCTGGTAGACGCGCTCCTGAGAGCATTCCCAACTGTCACAGGGGAACAGGTGGAAGGCCAAGGCCAAGGCAGAGGAGGAGCTAGAGGTCGCCCACGCAGCAGTGTCACGGCCAGCTCCTCTGAGGGCAGGGTTAGCATGGCAGAAATGTGGAAAAGTTTTGTCTCCACGCCACAGCTAACTGCCCCACCACCTGATACGGAACGTGTTAGCAGGAGGTAACATTTCACTAACATGGTTGAACAGTACGTCTGCACACAACTCCACGTACTGACGGATGGTTCGGCCCCATTCAACTTCTGGGTTTCCAAATTGTCCACGTGGCCAGAATTAGCATGTTATGCCTTGGAGGTGCTGTCCTGCCCGGCGGCCAGCGTTTTATCTGAATTTGTATTCAGCACGGCATGTGGCGTCATTACTGACAAACGCAGCCGCCTGTCCGCAGCCAACGTGGACAAGCTGACGTTTATAAAAATGAACCAGGCATGGATCCCACAAGACCTGACCCTCCCTTGTGCAGAGTAGTCCTTAATAACTGCCTTAAACCATGTTGTCTTGTACTCCTGGCCACTTCTTTATTGAAAAATCAATTTTTGAAATTAACTAGGATCTTGGGGTGCAACCCAGAGTTAAATGAACCTTCCCTCTGTCTGGGTGCCGGGGCCAAAGTACATGAAAGTGTCCTTCTCCTGTGCTGGGTGATATGAATTTTATACTTGTGCTGTCTGACATGTCTCCTTTGTGTGGGTGCAGGGGGCCAAAGTCACTAAAAGCGGCCTTCTCCTGTGGTGGGTGATCGAAATGCCTGATTCTCTGCTGTGGGACCTCTCTCCTCTTTCTGGGTGCAGGGGTCAAAGAAACAAAAGTTGGCCTACTCCTGTGGTGGTTGACATGATGCCTGATTCTCTGCTGTGGGACCTCTCTCCCCCGTGTGGCTGCAGGGGTCAAGGTCTCTAAAAGTGCCCTTCTCCTGTGGTGGTTGATGTAAAACTGATGCTTGTGCTATCTGACCTGTCTCCTCTGTGTCGGTGCTAAGGCCTAAGTCACTGAAAGCGGCCTTCTCCTGTGCTGGCTGATATAAATGCCTGAATCTCTGCTGTGGGACCTCTCTCCTCCGTGTGGCTGCAGGGGTCAAATTCTCTAAAAGTGCCCTTCTCCTGTGGTGGTTGATGTAAAACTGATGCTTGTGCTATCGGACCTGTCTCCTCTGTGTCGGTGCTAAGGCCTAAGTAACTAAATGGTGGCCTTTTCCTGAGGTGGTTGATATGATGCCTGATTATGAGCTGTGGGACCTCTCTCCTCTTTCTGGGTGCAGGGGTCAAATTAACTAAAGGTGGCCTACTCCTGTGGTGGGTGATCTGTAAAATTGATGCTTGCGCTATCTGACCTGTCTCCTCTGTCTCGTTGCTAAGGCCTAACTCACTGAAAGTGGCCTTGTCATGTGCTGGGTGATATAAATGTGATACAAGTGCCATCTGACATGGTTGAAGCTATCAAATTTACTAAAGGTAGCCGACTCCTGTAGTGGGTGATCAGTAAAACTGATGCTTGTGCTATCTGACCTGTCTCCTCTGTCTCGTTGCTAAGGCCTAACTCGCTGAAAGTGGCCTTGTCATGTGCTGGGTGATATAAATGTTATACTTGTGCCATCTGACATGGTTGCCGGGGTCCCATTAAATGATGGCCTACTGCTGTGGTGGGTGATCTAAATGCCTGATTCTCTGCTGTGAAAACCTCTCTCCTCCGTCTGGGTGCAGGGGTCAAAGTCTCTAAAAGTGGCCTTCTCTTGTGCTGGGTGATGTAAAACTGATGCTTGTACCATCTGACATGGTTGCCGGGGTCCCATTAAATGATGGCCTACTCCTGTGGTGGGTGATCTAAATGCCTGATTCTCTGCTGTGAAACCTCTCTCCTCCGTCTGGGTGCAGGGGTCAAAGTGTCTAAAAGTGGCCTTCTCTTGTGCTGGGTGATGTAAAACTGATGCTTGTACCATCTGACATGGTTGGCGGGGTCCCATTAAATGATGGCCTACTCCTGTGATGGGTGATCTAAATGCCTGATTCTCTGCTGTGAAAACCTCTCTCCTCCGTCTGGGTGCAGGGGTCAAAGTCTCTAAAAGTGGCCTTCTCTTGTGCTGGGTGATGTAAAACTGATGCTTGTACCATCTGACATGGTTGCCGGGGTCCCATTAAATGATGGCCTACTCCTGTGGTGGGTGATCTAAATGCCTGATTCTCTGCTGTGAAACCTCTCTCCTCCGTCTGGGTGCAGGGGTCAAAGTCTCTCAAAGTCGCCTTCTCTTGTGCTGGGTGATGTAAAACTGATGCTTGTACCATCTGACATGGTTGCCGGGGTCCCATTAAATGATGGCCTACTCCTGTGGTGGGTGATCTAAATGCCTGATTCTCTGCTGTGAAACCTCTCTCCTCCGTCTGGGTGCAGGGGTCAAAGTCTCTCAAAGTCGGCCTTCTCCTGTGCTGGGTGATATAAACTGTTATGCTTGTGCCATCTGACATGGTTGCCGGGGTCCCATTAAATGATGGCCTACTCCTGTGGTGGGTGATCTAAATGCCTGATTCTCTGCTGTGAAACCTCTCTCCTCCGTCTGGGTGCAGGGGTCAAAGTCTCTCAAAGTCGCCTTCTCCTGTGCTGGGTGATGTAAAACTGATGCTTGTGCCATCTGACATGGTTGCCGGGGTCCCATTAAATGATGGCCTACTCCTGTGGTGGGTGATCTAAATGCCTGATTCTCTGCTGTGAAAACCTCTCTCCTCCGTCTGGGTGCAGGGGTCAAAGTCTCTCAAAGTCGCCTTCTCCTGTGCTGGGTGATGTAAAACTGATGCTTGTGCCATCTGACATGGTTGCCGGGGTCCCATTAAATGATAGCCTACTCCTGTGGTGGGTGATCTAAATGCCTGATTCTCTGCTGTGAAACCTCTCTCCTCCGTCTGGGTGCAGGGGTCAAAGTCTCTAAAAGTGGCCTTCTCTTGTGCTGGGTGATGTAAAACTGATGCTTGTACCATCTGACATGGTTGCCGGGGTCCCATTAAATGATGGCCTACTCCTGTGGTGGGTGATCTAAATGCCTGATTCTCTGCTGTGAAACCTCTCTCCTCCGTCTGGGTGCAGGGGTCAAAGTCTCTCAAAGTCGCCTTCTCCTGTGCTGGGTGATATAAAATGTTATACTTGTGCCATCTGACATGGTTGCCGGGGTCCCATTAAATGATGGCCTACTCCTGTGGTGGGTGATCTAAATGCCTGATTCTCTGCTGTGAAACCTCTCTCCTCCGTCTGGGTGCAGGGGTCAAAGTCTCTCAAAGTCGCCTTCTCCTGTGCTGGGTGATGTAAAACTGATGCTTGTGCCATCTGACATGGTTGCCGGGGTCCCATTAAATGATGGCCTACTCCTGTGGTGGGTGATCTAAATGCCTGATTCTCTGCTGTGAAAACCTCTCTCCTCCGTCTGGGTGCAGGGGTCAAAGTCTCTAAAAGTGGCCTTCTCTTGTGCTGGGTGATGTAAAACTGATGCTTGTACCATCTGACATGGTTGCCGGGGTCCCATTAAATGATGGCCTACTCCTGTGGTGGGTGATCTAAATGCCTGATTCTCTGCTGTGAAACCTCTCTCCTCCGTCTGGGTGCAGGGGTCAAAGTCTCTCAAAGTCGCCTTCTCCTGTGCTGGGTGATGTAAATATTGATACTTGTGCCATCTGACATGGTTGCCGGGGTCCCATTAAATGATGGCCTACTCCTGTGGTGGGTGATCTAAATGCCTGATTCTCTGCTGTGAAAACCTCTCTCCTCCGTCTGGGTGCAGGGGTCAAAGTCTCTAAAAGTGGCCTTCTCTTGTGCTGGGTGATGTAAAACTGATGCTTGTGCCATCTGACATGGTTGCCGGGGTCCCATTAAATGATGGCCTACTCCTGTGGTGGGTGATCTAAATGCCTGATTCTCTGCTGTGAAAACCTCTCTCCTCCGTCTGGGTGCAGGGGTCAAAGTCTCTAAAAGTGGCCTTCTCTTGTGCTGGGTGATGTAAAACTGATGCTTGTACCATCTGACATGGTTGCCGGGGTCCCATTAAATGATGGCCTACTCCTGTGGTGGGTGATCTAAATGCCTGATTCTCTGCTGTGAAAACCTCTCTCCTCCGTCTGGGTGCAGGGGTCAAAGTCTCTAAAAGTGGCCTTCTCCTGTGCTGGGTGATGTAAAACTGTTATGCTTGTGCCATCTGACATGGTTGCCGGGGTCCCATTAAATGATGGCCTACTCTTGTGGTGGGTGATCTAAATGCCTGATTCTCTGCTGTGAAACCTCTCTCCTCCGTCTGGGTGCAGTGGTCAAAGTCTCTCAAAGTCGCCTTCCCCTGTGCTGGGTGATATAAATGTTATACTTGTGCCATCTGACATGGTTGCCATGGTCCCATTAAATGATGGCCTACTCCTCTGGTGGGTGATCTAAATGCCTGATTCTCTGCTGTGAAAACCTCTCTCCTCCGTCTGGGTGCAGGGGTCAAAGTCTCTAAAAGTGGCCTTCTCATGTGCTGGGTGATGTAAAACTGATGCTTGTACCATCTGACATGGGTGCAGGGGTCAAATTAACTAAATGGTGGCCTACTCCTGTGGTGGGTGATATGATGCCTGAATATGTGCTGTGGGGCCTCTCTCCTCTTTCTGGGTGCAGGGGTCAAAGTAACTAAAAGTGGCCTTCTCCTGTGCTGGATGGTATAAATGTAATGCTTGTGCTATCTGACATGTCTCCTCTGTCTGGGTGCTAAGGCCTAAGTCACTGAAAGTGGCCTTCTCCTGTGGTGGTTGATATGATGCCAGATTCTCTGCTGTGGGACCTCTCTCCTTTGTCTGGATGCTGGGGTCGAAATAATAGTAAGCGACCTATTCCATTGGTGGGGGATTTGAAGCCTGATTCTGTGCTATGGGACCTAACTCCAATTAATATTGGTTAATTTTTATTTATTTTATGTTAAGTCATCATTTCCCTATCTAGCCCGTTCCGGGAGTCTTTTACAGCCTTTTTAGTGCCCAAAAGTTCGGGTCCCCATTGACTTCTATGGGGTTCGGGTTCGGGATGAAGTTCGGGTTGAGTTCGGATCACGAACCCGGACATTTTCCGTAAGTTCGGCCGAACCTCTCGAACCCGAACATCCAGGTGTTCGCTCATCTCTAGTTATATGCCTTCCTTGCCTATTTTGAGGCTCATCTATACTCCTTCTCCATATTTAAGACCAATTTTTAAGGCAAATTTGCAGGAGCAGATATTCATATTAGTGATCAGTGTGAGGATCACTGTAAGACACTTAATAGTCATTATAGAAAAGCATTAACATACAATATTATTGTCTAAATAGTTGTTCTATCATTTGGTCATCTACTTCATAATGTCACTTGTCAGCTATTTAATAAAATTATTCATATTTACATAGCACATTATTATAATAATATTTTTTTATATATATACATAAACAACCATTCACACAAACAATGCAAGTTTAGTGCTAACCATTTACTTGCATTGCCTACTTACATAAAGGGGTTCTCTAGGAATGATTTAAAGTGGCTGCAAGCAACCTGTCCTACAATATGAGCAGGACTGGTTGCCTCCACTTGCAGAGCTGCTTTGTGGGATGAAGTGACAGGGCCTTACTTTACACTACACTGTTGTAAATAGCTGGTAATGTGTTGATTTCGTCTACGATGTACCATCATGGCTGAAATGCTTGACAGGAATGCTCACGATTGTGTAGTATATGCAAGTGCCTTTAATTTATTATAATGTGTGCTCACTTACTAATGCTCAGACTTCACCGATTATCAGATCGTCTAAATGAGCATTCAGGCATGTAAATCTCGATCTAATTTAATTTTGATGTGAAATCATACTCATATAGTCTTCCCTACCATGACATTAAGTTATAGTTTCTCTTAAGAACTTCAATAATGCTTTCTATTATAGCTTTCCAACATTGTTTTGGTCCTCACCTATATCTGCTGGCTTAGATATAAATTGAAATTACATTAACCCCCCCCACACACACACACACACACCACCACCACCACCACCACCGTGCCAAATGCCAAATTTTCAATCCAACCCTGTCCTCCCAGCGCCACTGTTAAAAATATATGAGGAAAGACATTGTATACAGTGCTATGAGACTGTCACGCCTGTGTTTAGGAGGGAGATACCACACCGGACGAAGAAAGATAGGGAATAAGGAACAAGGCCCAAGGCCTGAAAGCAAGGGAAGAAAGAAGGACGCCTCCTAGTCAAATCCCTAGTCACAGTCCTGACTGGCTATCAGTATGAATAGACCCCAAAGGTAGGTGAGTTCATACGCAGAAGAACCTAGAGTCCTAGCTCACCCTATAAGACCCTAGCAATAGAAAAAGGACTGAGACTACCTGTTCCTCCAGAAAGGAAGGACGACCAGGAGTCTCCCTCAGGCCTACAACAAAAGGCAGGGGGGAAAAAAACTCGGATTAACCAAAACAAAATTCAAAAGGGAAAGGAAACACTTAACTTTCCAGTAGCTATGGTAGCAACAGGAGCTCAGCGGAGAACCAAACACCAGCAGACCACAGATACCACTGAAGCTATAAACCACACAGCATTGTGGGAGAAGGGACTATAAATAAGGAAAGTTAAATGACCACAATAGCATCACCTGGAGGTTAGAGGTGTGGCTAATATCAGAAACAACACAGATGTCTATTGATCCACAAGAAAACCTGTCAGCTCAAAGCACGTGTTGCCAGTCTCACAGATCTTCTGTCTCAGTACGTCCGTGACAGAGACATACTGAATAAAACAGCACTACTTACCTGTTACATCCAGTGACATCTCTTCTGATATACAGTAGATGACCTCTTTCCTCATCTTCTCCATTCAGACCAGACTGCCAGGATGACATATTTCAGTCACATCCCATCTCTGCAAAGTTTGCCACACAGAAATCTTAGGTTTCTCAATTTTCCATCAAACTCCCCTCCTGGTGCCCCGACATTGTTATCCTGCTGCTAATCCCAATACTGTCCCCAATGCCCAAAAACACAATACTGCAGAAATAACAGTGCCATACAGATAACCCTGCCCATAGTAATAGTACTCCCAGACTGCCCTCAATAGTAATAGTGCTCCAGTACCTCTAATTGTAAGTATGTTCCTCAAGCGTATCCCCAATTAGTAGAAGTGCCCTTGATATGGTGCCCAATAATAATAATGGCCCCTGTAGTGCCTGTATTATAATGTTCCTTGTGGTGTCCCTCTGTAGTAGTAGTATATATAATGCTCTCCCCTCCCCCCTGTAGTTCTATTGTAGTATAATGCTCCACTGTAGTGGTGTAGTAGTAATACACAGTATATAGATAATGTTTACCCCTATAGTGCTTCCTGTAATATAATGCTCCCCTGTAGTGATAATATATATTATGCTCTTTGCCCCTGTAGTGCACCAAATAGTGCCAACATATATACATACTAGCATAATGGCCCGACTTCGCATAGGTATATATCAACTATTTTATTTGTTGTTTTGTGAGTGGTTAAAATATATCCACAGTGTCCCCTATAACAGTGACCTTCACAACACCCTGCCCCCTTAATTGAGACCTCCACAGTGCCCACTACCTTAACAAACACAATTTTAGTTAATTAGGAACTCAATTTCAACATTAAAATTTCTCAAGCCGGGTCAGGAGGGATAACAATTACAAACCGGATTCCAAATAAGTTGGGACACTATACAAATCGTGAATAAAAACTGAATGCAATGATGTGGAGGTGCCAACTTCTAATATTTTATTCAGAATAGAACAGAAATCACGGAACAAAAGTTTAAACTGAGAAAATGTACCATTTTAATGGAAAAATATGTTGATTCAGAATTTCATGGTGTCAACAAATCCCCAAAAAGTTGGGACAAGGCCATTTTCACCATTGTGTGGCACCTCCCCTTCTTCTTACAACACTCAACAGACGTCTGGGGACCGAGGAGACCAGTTTCTCAAGTTTAGAAATAGGAATGCTCTCCCATTCTTGTCTAATACAGGCCTCTAACTGTTCAATCGTCTAGGGACTTCTTTGTTGCACCTTCCTCTTTATGATGCACCAAATGTTCTCTATAGGTAAAAGATCTGGACTGCAGACTGGCCATTTCAGTACCCGGATCCTTCTCCTACGCCGTCATGATGTTGTGATTGATGCAGAATGTGGTCTGGCATTATCTTGTTGAAAAATGCAGGGTCTTCCCTGAAAGAGATGACGTCTGGATGGGAGCACATGTTGTTCTAGAACCTGAATATATTTTTCTGCATTGATAGAACTTCGAATCGTGACTCGTCTGACCACAGAACAGTCTTCTATTTTGCCACACTCCATTTTAAATGATCCCTGGCCCAGTGAAAACGCCTGAGCTTGTGGATCTGGCTTCTTCTTTGCACTGTAGAGTTTCAGCTGGCAACGGCGGATGGCACGGTGGATTGTGTTCACTGACAATGGTTTCTGGAAGTATTCCTGAGCCCATTCTGTGATTTCCTTTACAGTAGCATTCCTGTTTGTGGTGCAGTGCCGCCATGGGCCCGGAGATCACGGCATCTAGTATGGTTTTACGGCCTTGACCCCACGCACAGAGATTTGATCCCAGATTCTGGAATTCCTCGGATGATGTTATGCACATTTGATGATGATATTGCCCACTCATCTTTCTCACAACATTAGGGAATTGGTGACTCTACCCATCTTGGCTTCTGAGACACCGCCACTCTGAGAAGCTTTATACCCAATCATGCTGCCACTGGCCAAATTAGTGTTAATTGTCTTCCAGCTCCTTCGCTATGCTCAAATTTACTTTTTCCAGGCTTAATTCTACTCTAATCCCAATTTTTGGGGATTTGCTGATAATGTGAAATTTGGAATCAACATTTATTCTTTAATATGATACATTTACTGATTAAACGCTTGATCTGTCATCTACGTTCTATTACAAATAAAATATTGACATTTGCCATCTCCACATCATTGCATTCAGTTTTTATTCACAATTTGTTTAGTGTCCCAACTTTTTTGGAATCCGGTTTGTATGAGCTAAAGTATAAAGTCACATACAGTGACTACCATATTAAGGGTCTCAAACCCATTCATAAATTCCACCATGTGCTTCTATTCATATAGCTTGTATTGCATTGGTGATATATCGCATAGGTGGCAGTATTAGGGAGATTTCAGCTAATTTGCCCCAATAATGAATACTGTGGCCGCAAAATTCAGAGGCTATGCAAAAGGGTATGAATCCCTCTTATTCATAGTTTATGTGCTCATTCGCTCCTCCTGCGCTCAACTATCTCAGATTTTCTAACTTTGTTGGGTCCCTCTCTGACTAGGCTGAATATTAAATGTATTCACACACACATCAGTCCCTGCATCCTGACATGTTTTGCCACACTGGGCGTCTTCAGGGGATGTAACTGCAGGTATCTGTGATGAGGGCAGGGAACCCTCTGAACTGCTGTACCACAAAGCCTCAGCCAGTTATTTTTGCTAAATATGATTGATCATCCTGTGCTCCAATGGGACTGTGCTTTGTGTATTACTCACCTCACTACGTATAGCTGAGGTCCAGGTGAGGTGGGCGGCTTTGTCCGATGACTAGCGCAGGCGCCCGAACTTAGAAAAGATCTCACTTCTGCTGCACTCTGCCAGCTATATGGATCGCACTATGCTGGCAAAACCCCCACTTGCGCATGCGTCTGTACTTAGAAATTATCGGGCGCCCACCAGATATATTGTTGCAATAGCCTTAACATGTGAAACAAGGGGGATATTACAAAGAGACATTTTTAGAGACAAATATATATATATATATATATATATATATATATATATGAAGAAAAGAAGAAGCCGCAGCACTGCCGATGTTAGTGAAAAGAAGGTGGATCCTTTATTCACCTGTGCGACGTTTCAATCCTCTCAATGGGATCCTTATCAAGCAATGAATTGTGGTAAGAAGTACATATTTATAAAGGTGAGAAAATTTGCATACATAATGAGCAAAAAGTGCAACATATTACAAAAATCTCATTGTGTACAAATACATTATTACATCTGATAACATGATAATCGTTCATATAAAACATCTTAGAAAGTCCCAAAATAGTGTCTTGTGAAGGTTAAAAACGTTAATTGTGACTTGATGATGTCATGGATGGAGGCGGGGACAACCGCTGCTGTAGAAACAATGTGGGCGCTAATAATGGCGATATATACAAGTAGAGCGGCGTTTTGTTATCATGTATGTGCATGTCTGCTGACAGGGAATCACATGAAACATCAAATGACTTGCCTGGCAACCATCGTTAGTCACGCTAGAGTAAAAGAGGTGTGGAAGGTCCTCAAGCCCTCAGACATATAGGGAGGGACGAATGTGGCCGCCACTTACGCCAACATGGTCATCGCCTACTTGGAGGAATGTTTCGTTTATGTGTCCCACCATTTCAGCCATGTGCTGAGGTGGTGGCGATACATAGACAATATTTTCGTGATTTGGACTGGCACAGTTACAGAATTGGAGCAGTTTTACTCCTTTCTGAACGACATGGTTCCGGATATACAATTTACATTGCAATTCTCTGATACTTTCATCCATTTTCTGGATGTAAGTATTACTAAACAAGACCATGCACTAGTTACCAATGTTTTCAAAAAGCCTACGAATAAAAATACTATCCTTAGATATGACAGTGCTCATCCATGTAGGATGCCTCAATCTTTACCTTACAGCCAGTACATCAGGGCAAAGAGGATAGTTAGTCATCCCAATTTATTGGACAAGACTTTACAGAATATTACTAAATATTTTCAACAAAGAAAACATCCCCTGGGTGTACTACGCAAACAACTGTCGCGTGCTGCCCAAAGGGGGAGAGATACATTATTTTCTTCTTGTCCTAAAACCACTTATGACCGTGTTCCTTTTAATTCCACTCACTGTAAAATCAGTCCTTATATCAGTAAAATTATCAACCAACATTGGTCAATACTCAGTAGTGGTCACAAGGACATAGAGGTCTTTAAACGGAATCCCTTAATGTCCTACAGACGTGTACAAAATTTGAAAGATAGACTTGTTAGAAATTATATTGGTTCCTCAAAATCTTCTCAACAAACCTTCTTAGCCCCTAGGAGACAAGGGAGCTTCCCATGCCTTCACTGTGTAAATTGCAAATACATGCAAACGGGAGTGAATTTATTAATCCGAATAATAACGATGTTCATAAGTTGAAATATTTTTTAACTTGTGATTCCACCTATATTGTATATGTTCTATGGTGTCCATGCAAATTAGTCTATGTGGGTGAAACCTCTTGTGATTTGAAAACCAGAATGAATCTGCACCGCTACTCTATTCGTAAACAAAGGAAGGATCTTCCAGTCTTTCATCATTTTACAGAGGCTGGTCATGTAGAGAGTGATTTAAAGTTCATGATTATTGATCACGTCCCTGTACCACATTTGAGGGATAATTGTACTAAGATGCTAAAAAAAAAGAGAGTCCGAATGGATTTTTAAGTTACAATCTTTAAAACCCAAAGGTCTCTATGTCAAATATAAACCTTGGCTTTATGTTTAAGTAGCTGCTTAAATGGTCCAGAACACACGATCTCTGTGTATGTTTTCACCTACAAGGTTTTTAATTTATGTATTTTCTCTTTTTCTTTTACTTTTAGACAACATGCTTGGACGGGACATATCCTTGCTGCGAACTACCTTTCATCTACTACTTCAGAGCTGGCTTTTGTATCGACATATGCGCGACAATACGATTAACATTTTGTTTCTATGAATCTGATAAGTCCGTAGCCTGCAGAGGATGATTGCGAACAAGGTTGACACCACACTTGGTAATTACCCGGAGTAGGAGTCTCCTGGTTCCGCTTATGGTGCGGGATAGTGCTTCTGAGTTGGAGCACATCCCTCCCTATACATCTGAGGGCTTGAGGACCTTTCAGACACACCTCCTTTACTCTAGTGTGACTAACGACGGTTGCCAGGCAAGTCATTTGATGTTTCATGTGATTCCCTGTCAGCAGACATGCACAGATTTTTGTAATATGTTGCACTTTATTGCTCATTATGTATGCAAATTTGCTCACCTTTATAAATATGTACTTCCTACCACAATTTATTGCATGAAAAGTATCCAATTGAGAGGATAGAAACGTTGCACAGGTGAATAAAGGATCCACCATCTTTTCACTAACATCGGCAGTGCTGCGGTTTCTTCTTTTCTATATCTATGCGCAGCCCCGTCCGGGCTTTTACCGCTGGCACGTCACCAACTTCCACGAGTGCCGCTTCTTGGGACTTTTATTATATCTGCCATTAAATCTTGTGGCACACCTAACGGGTTAACAAAGTTTGTAAACCCAGTTTTGAATACCTTGAGGGGTGTACTTTCTTAGATGGAGTCACTTTTTTGGAATTTCTATTCTAGGGTGCATCAGGGGGGCTTGAAATGGGACATGGTGTAAAAAAAACATTCCTGCAAAATCTGCTTTCCAGAACCCATATGGCGTTCCCCTCCTTCTATGTCCCCGTTTGGCTAAACAGTAGTTTAGGACCACATATCGGGTGTTTCTGCAAACTAAATAATCGGGGCAACCCATATTGAGTTTTGTTTGACAGTTAACTCTAGCTTTATTACTGAAATAAATGGATTAAAATGGAAAATTTTCCTAAAAATCAAAATTCTAAAATTGTTCCTCCATCTGCCATTAAATCTTGTGGCACACCTAAAGGGTTAACAAAGTTTGTAAACCCAGTTTTGAATACCTTGAGGGGTGTACTTTCTTAGATGGAGTCCTTTTTTTGGAATTTCTATTCTAGGGGTGCATCAGGGGGGCTTAAAATGGGACATGGTTTAAAAAAAATCTGCCTTCCGAAAGCCATATGGCGTTCCCCTCCTTCTATGTCCTCCCGTTTTGCCAAACAGTGGTTTACGGACCACATATCAGGTGTTTCTGCAAACTAGAGAATCAGGGCAACCCATATTGAGTTTTGTTTGGCAGTTAACCCCTGCTTTGTTCCTGGAAAAAATGGATTACAATGGAAAATTTTCCAAAAAATCGAAATTCTGAAATTTTATCTCTATTATCCATTAACTCTTATGGAACACCTAAAGGGTTAACGATGTTTAAAAAAAAAAGTTGTGAATACCTTTAGGGGTGTAGTTTCTAAAATGGTGTCATTCTTGGGTGGTTTCTATTATGTAAGCCTCACAAAGAGACTTATGACCTGGACTGGTCCATAAAAAGTGGGATTTGGCAAACTTCTGAGAAATTTTTAAATTTGCTTCTAAATAGAGTTGAGCGAACCCAAACTGTATAGTTCGGATTCTTACCGAGTTTTGGGTTGTTCGGGACACGGACCCAAATATTTTTAAAAAGTCTGTTGTTTATTGATTTCTTCCCGCTTTCTGAAGGGCTGCACAGCAGCCAATCAGCTGGCGTTTTACTTCTTGCCCTAAGAAGCCATCACAGCCATGCCTACTAATGTTATGGCTGTAATTGGCCAAGTGCAGCATGTGACCCAGTCTCTATTTAAGCTGGAGTCACGTAGTGCAGCCCGTCACTCTGCTCTGATTAGTGTAGGGATAGGATGCAGTTGCTGTGAGGGCGAGATTAGGCAGGGAAGACTCAGCAAAAACACTTAATGAAGTGATCGATCTACAGCTGTGAATCATTCAACTTCTGTTAGTTCATTGCTCACTGGATTTTAGGCTGCCCAGAGTGTTTTTCTGTCACTTTTTTCTGGGGTGATCGGTGGCCATTTTGTGATCTTTTGGTGCACCAGCACATGTTTTGAGCTGCCACCAAGTTCAACATACATTTCTGTGTTCAATAGTAGGCTTATTTTTTGCAATGTCATACATCAGGGGTTGTGCTTATTGTCACACCTTGAAACACAGGATAGAAATTGCTATTTTTATTGAGAGGTGAAATTCAATTTCCAAGATACCAATCCTCCAAATCTGGTGTTCCAGCTGTGGCTGGCTAAGTTTAATACTGTCCCTCAAAGGATCAATTTTTTTTCTGGGGTGAAATTCAATTGCCAAAATACCAATCCCCCAAATCTGGTTTTCCAGCTGTGGCTGGCTAAGTTTAATACTGTCCCTCAAAGGATCAATTTTTTTTCTGGGGTGAAATTCAATTGCCAAAATACCAATCCCCTAAATCTGGTGATCCAGCTGTGGCTGGCTAAGTTTAATACTGTCCCTCAAAGGATCATTTTTTTCTGGGGTGAAATTCAATTGCCAAAATACCAATCCCCTAAATCTGGTGTTCCAGCTGTGGCTGGCTAAGTTTAATACTGTCCTTCAAAGGATAGATTTTTTTTCTGGGGTGAAATTCAATTGCCAAAATACCAATCCCCTAAATCTGGTGTTCCATATGTGGCTGGCTAAGTTTAATACTGTCCGTCAAAGGATAGATTTTTTTTCTGGGGTGAAATTCTATTGCCAAAATACCAATCCCCTAAATCTGGGGTTCCAGCTGTGGCTGTCCAAGTGTAATACTGTCCGTCAAAGGATAGATTTTTTTCTGTGGTTAAATAAAATCCCTGAAATAGAAATCCTAATAATCTGTGCTTTCCGCTGTCCCTCTAAAAGTGTAATTCTGTCTGCAATAGGGTATATTACATTAAGCGTGTCAGCATCTAAATACAAGGCCTGAAAAATAAATCCTCTATATTTGCACACGCTACTGTGCATCCTCAAGTGTATTTCCGTCCGTAAAAGGGTATATTATACTCAAGGTCTAAATACAAGTTCTGAAAGCTTAATCCTCTATATTTGCACACGCTATTGTGCATCTCCAAGTGTAATTCTGTTTGTAAGAGGATACCTTTCAGCCAGGGCCTAAATATTAGGCCTACAAAAAAGGCCTTAATTTGAAATCTATACATTGGGCCAAATAAGTTTTTCCTTATTGTAGTGAACAGTAACAATGAGGAAAACATCTAATAAGGGACGCGAACATGGTCATGGTGGTGTTAGTGGACCCTCTGGTGTTGGGAGAGGACGTGGCCGTTCTTCTACAGCTACACATCCTAGTGAACCAACTACCTCAGCTCCCAGTAGCCGCCAGAATCTACAGCAATATTTGTTGGGGCCCAATGCCGTTCTAATGATTGTAAGGCCTGAGCAAGTACAGGCGCTAGTTGATTGGGTAGCCGACAGTGGATCCAGCAGGTTCACATTATCTCCCACCCAGTCTTCTGCAGAAAGCGCACAGGTGGCACCTGAAAACCAAGCCCATTAGTCTGTCACATCACCCCCATGCATATCAGGGAACCTGTCTGAGTCTCAAGTTATGCAGCAGTCTCTTATGCTGTTAGAAGAATCTGCTGGCAGGGTTTCCCAAGGGCATCCACCTAGCCCTTCCCCAGCGGTGGAAGACATAGAATGCACTGATGCACAACCACTTATGTTTCCTGATGAGAACATGGGAATACCAGCTCAGCAGAGTCAGCACGTTGCTGATGATGACAAAACACAGGTGCCAACTGATGTGTCTTTCTGCAGTGTGCAGACCGAACAGGAGGTCAGGGAGGAAGACTGTGTGGAAGACAGTGCAGGGGATGATGAGGGCCTAGACCCCACATGGAATGAAGGTCGTGCCACTGATTTTCACAGTTTAGAGGAAGAGGCAGTGGTGAGACCGAGCCAACAGTGTAGCAAAAGAGGGAGCAGGGTGCAAAAGCAGAACAGCCGTCGCCAAGAGAGTTCGCCTGCTAATGGCGACTGCCACCGGGGACCGAGCACACCAAAGGCAGCTTCAAGAAGTTCCCTGGTATGGCACTTCTTCACACAATGTGCTGACGACAAGACCCGAGTGGTTTGCACGCTGTGACATCAAAGCCTGAAGCGAGGCATAAATGTTCTGAACCTTAGCACAACCTGCATGACCAGGCATCTACATGCGAGACACGGGCTGCAGTGGAGTAAGCACCTTCAAAACCAAGAAATGGCTCCGGCCCCTCCTGCTCCATCTTCTTGTGCTGCCTCGGCCTTTTCCTCCGGCTCTGGATGAACTTTGGCACCTGCCGCCCAGCAAAAAGAGGATGTGCCACCAACACCACGACCTCCGTCACCAAGCATCTCCACCATGTCACACGGCAGCGTTCAGCTCTCCATCTCACAAACCTTGGAGAGAAAGCATAAATTCCCACCTAGCCACACTCAATCCCTGGCCCTGAATGCCAGCATTTCTAAACTAACAGCCTTTGAAATGCTGTCATTCAGGCTGATGGACACGGACAGCTTCAAATAGCTGATGGCAGTGGCTGTTCCACAGTATGTCATTCCCAGCCACCACTAGTTCTCCAAGAGAGCTGTGCCTTCCCTGCACAACCAAGTATCCGATAAAATCCAAGTGTGCACTGCGCAACGCCATCTGTGGCAAGGTCCACCTAACCACAGATATGTGGACCAGTAAGCACGGCCAGGGACGCTATATCTCCCTAACTGCACACTGGGTAAATGTAGTGGCGGCTGGGCCCCAGGCGGAGAGTTCTTTGGCGCACGTCCTTCTGCCGCCATGGATCGCAGGGCATCGTTCTTTGCCTCCTTTTGCCTCCTCCTCCTACTCGACTTCTTCCTTCTCTTCTTCCACCTCCTCATACGGTCAGCCACAGACCTTCACCACCAACTTCAGCACAGCCCAGGGTAAACGTCAGCAGGCTGTTCTGAAACTCATGTGTTTTGGGGACAGGTCCCACACCGCGCAGGAGTTGTGGCAGGGTATAGAACAACAGACCGACGAGTGGTTGCTGCCGGTGAGCCTCAAGCCCAGACTGGTGGTGTGTGATAATGGGCGCAATCTCGTAGCAGCTCTGGGACTAGCCGGTTTGACGCACATCCCTTGCCTGGCGCATGTGCTGAATTTGGTGGTGCAGAAATTCATTCACAACTACCCCGACATGTCAGAGCTGCTGCTTAAAGTGCGGGCCATCTGTGCGTGCTTCCGGCATTCTCATAATGCTGCTGCTCACATGTCTGCGTTACAGCGTAACTTCGGCCTCCCCTCTCACCGCCTCATATGCGACGTACCCACCAGGTAGAACTCCACCTTGCACATGCTGGAGAGACTCTTTATACTGTCAAATTACCTCTACATTGTCATGTTGTCAGTGGCCTAGATTTTGTTTCATTGCCCGCTGTATTGGTGGGAGAAATTAACCTCTTTTTACTGTCAAATGACCGCCCCATTGTCCGCTTGTCAGGGGCCCATATTTCATTTTATCGCTTGCTGCATTGGTGAGAGATATAAAACTCTTTATACTGTCAAATGACCTCTACATTGTCTGGTTTTCAGGTGCCTATATTTCGTTTAATCGCTTGCTGCATTGGTGGGATACATTAAACTCTTTTTACTGTCAAATGACCGCCCCATTGTGTGGGTGTCAGGGGCCTATATTTCGTTTAATTGCTTGCTGTCTTGGTGGGAGACATTAAACTATTTTTACTGTCAAATGACCTCTCCTCTGTCTGGGTGTCAGGGTCTTACATAAATGATAATGGCCTGTTCCATTGCAGGTTGACCTAAGGCCTGTATTGCTGTTACCGGACCGCTTTCCTCTTTGCGGGTGCCATGGTCCTCCTGAATTAGTAAATGAGGCCTGTGGCACTGCTTGGTGAAATCAATACTGGTTTGGCATGATTGTAACTCTCCTCTTTGTGGGTGCCATGGGTCTGAATCTGTTAATGAGGCATGTGGCATTGCTGGGTGAAATCAATACTGTCTTGGCGTGATTTTAACTCTCCTCTTTGTGGGTCCCGTGGGCCTGAATGTTTGAATAAGGCCTGTGGCCCTGCAGGCAGACATGATTCCTTCTTGGCTGTGATGACAACTTCAACTCCCATGTATGGTTGCCATTGGCCTGAGTCTGTGAGTGAGGCCTGTGACACTGCTGGCAGACATGAATCCTTCTTGGCTGTGAGGTGAACTTCAACTCCCATGTCTGGTTGCCATGGCCCTGAGTCTGTGAATGAGGCCTGTGGCACTGCAGGCAGACATGAATCCTTTTTGGCTGTGATGAGAACTTCAACTCCCATAGCATTCCCACCTGACTCCACCCCGACCTCCTATTCCACCTCCTCCTCCAAGTTGCAGAAATTCATATATATATATATGAATTTCTGTCTGTCTGTTCTTTATCACGGCCAAATGACTGGACCGATCGGCACCAAATTTGGCACATAGGTACATCAGGTGTCCGGAAAGGTTTTAGACCGGGTCTGAGGTCTCTAGGACATACCATTCCCTGAGATAGTCCCAAAGAAATGCAAATATGGCACCTTCACATGACGTACTTTAGCCAGTAGAAGCCAGCAGGTCTTTCACTCATATCCCAACTGCCATACACACATGACCCTTATCAGCCAATAGAAGCTCGCAGGCCCTTCAGTTTTGACATATACACAGTTTTACACTAGGTTTCCATTACAACCCAGCCATTTTTCTTCACTGTTGTAGGTCACCTTTAAAGGGGAAGAGTGCTGTGGATGACTGGAGCAGAGTTATGTGGAGGTCACTGTTAAGGGGGCGAGTTATTGTGGAAATCACTGATAAGGAGATGTACTGTGGAGGTCAATAATAAAGGAGTGGCTGCTGTGGAGGTCACTGTTAAGGCAACGGGGTACTGTAGAAGTCACTGTTAAAGGGGCGGGCGCTGTGAAGGTTACCGTTAAAGGGGCAGGGCACTATGGAGGTGACTGTTAAGGGGACGTGTGGTGTGGAGGACTCTGTTAAGGGGGCAGGGCACGGTGGAGGTAACTGTTAAGGGAGAGTGGTACTGTGGAGAACACAGTTAAGGGGGCAGGATGCTGTAAAGGTCAGCGTTAAAGGGGTGAACAGTGTGAGGGGGTCACTGTTAAGGGGGTAGGCTGCTGTGGAGGTTGCAGTTAAGAGGGTGGGGTGCTGTGGAGGTCAATGTTAAGGGGGCAGGCTGTTCTGAAGGTCTGTGTAAGGGGGGCAGGTGGGGTGCTGTGGAGGTCACTTTTAAAGGTGTGGCTGCTGTGAAGGTCAAAGTTAAGGGGGTGGGCTGTTGTGGAGGTTACATTTTAAGGGGGCGGGATGCTGTAAAAGTCACTGTTATAGGAGATATCTTTTACCGATACACACAAACATTAAAAGAAATAGAGGAAATATACCCGTGCGAAGTCGGGGCCTTCTGCTAGTATAAACAGTATCTCACAAAAGTTAGTACACCTCTCAAATTTTTGTAAATATTTTAATATATCTTTTCATGGGACAATACTGAAAATATGACACTGTGATACAATGTAAAGTAGTCAGTGTGCAGCTTGTATAACAGTTTAAATGTGGTGTGCCCTCAAAATAACTCAACACACAGCCAATAATATCTAAACTGCTGGCAACAAAAGTGAGTACCCCCCTAAGTTAAAATGGCTAAATTATGCCCAAAGTGTCAATATTTTGTGTGACCACTAGTATGAGTGAGCATAATAGGCCGAATATCTGTTCGGCTCGAGCATCGCTATGCTCGGCACATGGCAATACTCGTCCGAGTAACGCATGTGCTTGAGCGCAATGCTTGAGTCTCCGCCCCACATGTTTCGTGGGTTTTAACCCCTTAAGGACACAGCCATACTTCACCTTAAGGACGAGGCCATTTTTTGCAAATCTGACCAGTGTCACTTTATGTGTGAATAACTTTAAAACGATTTTACTTATCCCAGCCATTCTGAGACTGTTTTTCCGTCACATATTGTACTTCATGACAATGGTAAAATGGAGTAAAATTTTTATTTATAAAAAAATACCAAATGAAACCAAAATTTGGAAAAATTTGCAAATTTTCAAGTTTCAATTTCTCCACTATAATACATAGTAATACCTCCAAAAATAGTTATTACTTTACATTCCCCATATGTCTACTTCATGTTTGGATCATTTTGGGATTGCCTTTTTATTTTTTTAGAAGGCTTAGAAGTTTAGAAGCAAATCTTGAAATTTTCCAAAACCCACTTTTTAAGGACCAGTTCAGGTCTGAAGTCACTTTGTCAGGCTTACCTGACAGAAACAACCCAAAAATGACCCCATTCTGGAAACTACACCCCTCAAGGTATTCAAAACGGATTTTACAAACTTTGATAACCCTTTAGGTGTTCCACAAGCGTTAATGGCAAATGGAGATCAAATTTCAGAATTTAGATTGCAAATTTTGCAAATTTTCCATTTTAATCAATTTTTTCCAGTAACAAAGTAAGGGTTAACAGCCTAACAAAACTCAATATTTATTGCCCTGATTCTGTAGTTTACAGAAACACCCCATATGTGGTCGTAAACTACTGTACGGGCACATGGCAGGGCGCAGAAGAAAAAGAGTGCCATGTGGTTTTTAGAAGGCAAATTTTGCTGGACTGGTTTATTTACACCATCTCCCATTTGAAGCCCCCCTGATGCACCCCTAAAGCATAAATTCCAAAAAAGTGACCCCATTTTGTAAACTACGGGATAAGGTGGCAGTTTTGTTGGTACTATTTTAGGGTAAATATGATTTTTGGTTGCTCTATATTACACTTTTTTTGAGGCAAGGTAACAAAAAAATAGAAATTCTCAAATTTCATCTCCATTTCCTAATAACTCTTGTGGAATACCAAAAGGGTTAACAAAGTTTGTAAAATCAGTTTGGAATACCTTGAGGAGTATAGTTTCTTATTTGGAGTCACTTTTTTGGAGTTTCTACTCTAAGGCTACATCAGGGGGGCTTCAAATGGTACATGGTATCAAAAAAACAGTCCAGCAAAATCTTCCTTCCGAAAAACCAAATGGCGTTCCTTTCCTACTGCTTCCTGCCGTTTGGCCATACAGCAGTTTACGACCACATATTGGGTGTTTCTGTAAACTACAGAATCAGGGCAATAAATATTACGTTTTGTTTTGCTGTAAACCCTTGCTTTGTTAGTGGAAAAATTGATTAAATTTGAAACCGTTTTGAGACCGTTTTTATTTTTTGTTATTTACATTGTTAATCTGACTGGTTAGATTGTGTGCTATCTCTATAGAGCACGTTGTTACAGATGTGACAATATGAAATGTACTTTTTACTACTTTTTGGGGGGTTTTGTTTCAGTTTTACATAATAAAGCATTTTTTTTTTAAATAGTTTTTTGTGTCTCCAAATTCTGAAAGCCATATTTTAGTTTTTTTATGTTTGGGCGACCGTCTTATGTAGGGGCTCATTTGCGGGATGAGATGTTTGTTTGATTGGCACCATCTTTAGGTGCATTTGACATTTTGGTCGCTTGCGATTACACTTTTTGTGATGTAAGGTGAAAAAATGGCTTTTGACACCTTATTTATATTATTATTTTGTGCTGTGTTCACCTGAGGGGTTAGGTCACATGTTATTTTTATAGAGCAGGTTGTTATGGATGCGGCAATACTTAATATGTATAATTTTTTTAAATTTATTTATGTTTTACACAATAATATCATTTTAAACTAAATAAATCATATTTTAAATTCTCCATAGTCTGAGAGCCATCATTTTTTATTTTTTTGGGCGATTTTCCTATGTAGGGTATCATTTTTTGCGGTATGAGATGACGGCTTGATTGACCCTATTTTGGGAGGCATATAACTTTTTGATCGCTTGCTATTACACTTTTTGTGATGTGAGGTGACAAAGATATTTTTTTGCACTGTTTTTATTTAATTTTTTTTACGGGGTTAGATCATGTAATATTTTTATAAAGCAGGTTTTTACAGAGGTGCCAATACCTAATATATATGCATTTTATAATTTATTTTACTTTAACACAATAACAGCATTTTAGAAAAAAAAAATGGTACTATTTTGGGAGGCATACACCTTTTTAATCGCTTGGTATTACACTTTTTGTGATGATGAATGCCTTTTTTTTTACACCATTTGTTTTTGTTTTGTTTTTTATGGTGTTCACCTGAGGGGTTAGATCATGTGATATTTTTATAAAGCAGGTTCTTACGGACGCGGCGATACCAAATATGTATACTTTTTTTTAAATTATTTTACTAAAACACAATAACAGCATTTTAGAAAAAAAAAATTATGTTTTAGTGTCTCCATAGTCTGAGAGCCATATTTTTTAGGCGATTGTCCTATGTAGGGGCTCATTTTTTGCGGTTTGAGATGGCGGTTTGATTGGTACTATTTTGGGAGGCATACGCCTTTTTGATCGCTTGGTATTACACTTTTTGTGATGTAAGGTGACTAAAAATGGCTTTTTTTCACAACATTTTTTTTTTACGGTGTTCACCTGAGGGGTTAAGTCCGGTTGCCATGGTGACCATCACCCGCTGCAACAACAGAGCAGCCGGTGATGGGGAGGGAAGGACGGGAGACCCCTCCCTCTGTGATCCTATCCTGTACGGGTGGCTGCAAAGGCATAACAGCCCCCGATGGGAAAGGGAGGGAGCTGCCTACCTGTTAACTCCTTCCATACAGCGATCCCTTCGGACCACGACATGAAAGGGGTTAAACGGCTGACATCTGTACCAGATGTCAGCAATGTGCTGACACTCTACCCACTCGGCCATCCTGAAAATAAGAGAGTGGGCTGCCGGGGGATCACGCTCCCGTCTGTCCGCACCGCCACACCTCTGGCTCCACCCACAACCCACCCGAGGGGGGTGGGTTAAAATTATCCCTCGTGCCATTTTGAAGTTTCTGATCCCCGCAGAAACTGACAAAAGTGCTGCAAACCTCAGGTTTGAATTGACCTGCAGTTTGCAGCGATTGCAGACACGGGGGGGGGTCACAGGACCCCCCTCGGCATTGTCACAAAGTGCCTGCTGAATGATTTGTGATGATGATGATGATGTGATGATGTCATCTCAGGCTGTGCGAGATTCCGCGTCAGATCTTCAAGCAAGTTGGCAGTGGCTGGCCCATCGCAAGCAAATAGATCAGGTAAGTATGATATATCTATATTTTTTTATTTTACACCGTGTTATTTACATCAAATGCCATGATCATTTATGAACACGGCATCTGAGGGGTATAATAACAGGGGACAGCACAATCATAATTCGTCATAAAACACTTTTGTTTTCTTTTAAATTTGGCAGAGCAACCGAATTTTCCAGTATTTCACTCATCTTTAACTATAACTATTTGCAGTTTGCTATTAGTTGGAGTTGCCTTTTTGGGGGAGGTTCTTTGATGATGCAGGGTAATAGAAGAAAACAATAGGGTTGTGACAGCATTTGTGTACACATGAATTATGGTTTGCATAGGCATTTTTATCTGAATGTTGAAAAGTAGTGTTGAGCGAACAGTTCGACCCGGGTTCGGGTTCGGAGTTCGGCATGTTCTCTCGGCGCATTTTGAAAGTACTATATAGCAGAATAGTACAGGCTTAATGCTGAAATCGCATTGCGATTACAACTTTGAGCTACCGATCACCATGGGAACGCCTCCTCCAGTAGAATGTACTGTCGGATGTTTGAATTACGTTGAAATCGCAATGCGATTCTTATATATTTGCTTAACCGCATTGCGATTTCAACTTCTCAAATCCGACAGTACATTCTAGCATTTTTCCCATGGTGATGTAGACGCTCCATTAGCACGGAAACCCGGCTGAAGCAGAAATCGCAATGCGATTCTTAGAACTCAAATAAATCGCATCACACTACACGTTCTAATTGCATTCGATTTTAACTTTACTGTTTGGTTTTGTATTGCGATAATACAAAATTTGAATAATCGTGTGCGTGCTGTTCTAGCACGCAGTGTATTCGTATCCCACTCTTAAGTTCTAATCACATTCAATGTTAACTTATGCATTTTTTTTTTTTTGCCAGGCATCAGCAGTAAGTTAAAATAGAATGCGATGCCTGTCAAAAAAAAAGCATAAGTTAAAATCGAATGCGATTAGAACTTAAGAGTGGGATACGAATAGCACTAGTGTTGTTGAGCGCACATTTCGAGAATAGTTCCGGTCCGTACAGAATTTTGGGGTGTTCGTGACACGACCCGAACCCGAACATTTTCATAAAAATTCGGGTTCGGTTTTGTAGTTCGTCATTTTTGTGGCGCATTTTGAAAGGCTGCAAAGCAGCCAATCAACATGCATCATACTACTTGCCCTAAGATGCCATCGCAGCCATGCCTACTATTGGCAAGGCTGTGATTGGCCAAGTGCAGCATGTGACTCAGCCTCTTTATAAGCTTATGCGCACGTCGGGACGTGCTCACTCCCGATGTGAATAGAACAGGGATAGATGCAGCTGCTGTGAGGGCGAGATAGGCAGGGAATAATCGAGGAAAAAAACCTGAGAAGAAGTGAAAGATCTACACCAGTGAATCAAAACAACTCAGCTGAGCTGTTCACTGAAAGTTTATTTTTTTTTACACTGGCCAGATCGATTTTTACCGGCACATGTAACTGGGCTGACCGGCGGCTGCCACAGCGTCCATTAATCTCATGTAATAGTCAATTTTTTCATAGATATACTACATCAGGGGTTTGGCTGTGCTTGTGTCACCCCTACTAACTGCCAATATATTAAATATATCAGTGGTGAAACTGAAAGTAACCCACTTGGATAGCAAATCCCATGAATGTGCTGTTCCAGCTAGGCTAGCCAGTGTCACTACAGCCAGGTCCAATACTGTCAGCCAGAAATTACATTTTTTTTTTTTTGCCAGAAATATAAATTAAAAAAATCTTTCCCTGTAACAAACATAATTCTGGTGTTAGACCAGAAGAAGCACTCCTTCAGTAAATAATACTGTAAAAAGGTTTAGGCAATAATTCTCCCAGTGTGGGCAATTTATGTACCAAAACGAGCATTTTAAAAATTCCGGTGTTCTGAAATACCAGCAGTCCTCTTGTAATTAATACCAGAAAAAGGCATTATAGTGTCCAGTGTTGTCATTTTGGTTCCAAAAAGGCCAATTTAATCAATCTGGTGTTGGTGACACCCGAAATAGTAGGCAGCACGTTGTTACTCCTTTAAAAAGGAAATAGTTCTCCCACTGTGGGAATTCATTTAACATAAGTAGCATTTAAAAAATTCTGGTGTCCAATTTGCAGCAGTCCTCTTGTAATTAATACCAGAAAAAGGCATTATAGTGTCCAGTGTTGTCATTTTGGTTCCAAAAGGCCAATTTAATCAATCTGGTGTTGGTGACACCCGAAATAGTAGGCCGCACGTTGTTACTCCTTTGAAATGGAAATAGTTCTCCCACTGTGGGAATTCATTTAACATAAGTAGCATTTAAAAATTCTGGTGTCCAATTTGCAGCAGTCCTCTTGTAATTAATACCAGAAAAAGGCATTATAGTGTCCAGTGTTGTCATTTTGGTTCCAAAAGGCCAATTTAATCAATCTGGTGTTGGTGACACCCGAAATAGTAGGCCGCACGTTGTTACTCCTTTGAAAAGGAAATAGTTCTCCCACTGTGGAATTCATTTAACATAAGTAGCATTTAAAAATTCTGGTGTCCAATTTGCAGCAGTCTTCTTGTAATTAATACCAGAAAAAGGCATTATAGTGTCCAGTGTTGTCATTTTGGTTCAAAAAGGCCAATTTAATCAATCTGGTGTTGGTGACACCCGAAATAGTAGGCCGCATGTTGTTACTCCTTTAAAATGGAAATAGTTCTCCTACTGTGGGAATTCATTTAACATAAGTATCATTTAAAAATTCTGGTGTCCAATTTGCAGCAGTCCTCTTGTAATTAATACCAGAAAAAGGCATTATAGTGTCCAGTGTTGTCATTTTGGTTCCAAAAGGCCAATTTAATCAATCTGGTGTTGGTGACACCCGAAATAGTAGGCCGCACGTTGTTACTCCTTTAAAAAGGAAATAGTTCTCCCACTGAGGCAATTCATTTAACATAAGTATCATTAAAAAAATTCTGGTGTCCAATTTGCAGCAGTCCTCTTGTAATTAATACCAGAAAAAGGCATTATAGTGTCCAGTGTTGTCATTTTGGTTCCAAAAAGGCCAATTTAATCAATCTGGTGTTGGTGACACCAGAAATATTAGGCCGCACGTTGTTACTCCTTTAAAAAGGAAATAGTTCTCCCACTGTGGGAATTCATTTAACATAAGTAGCATTTAAAAAATTCTGGTGTCCAATTTGCAGCAGTTTTCTTGTAATTAATACCGGAAAAAGGAATTACGGTATATCTTCCAGTGTGGGAATTTTGGGGCTAAAAAATAATATATTTTATTGTGGTGCGAGTTGAAACGCAACAATGAGAAAACATTCTATTAAGGAACGAGGACGCGGTCGTGGTGGGGTCCGTGGAGTCTCTGTTGCTGGCAGAGGATGTGGCCGTTCGGCCTCAGGCGCACAAAGTAGTGAACCAATACCCTCAAGTAGCCGGCAGAATTTACAGCGATATTTGGTGGGGCCCAATGCCGTTATGAGGATGGTAAGGCCTGAGCAGGTACAGGCATTAGTCGATTGGGTGGCCGACAGTGCTTCCAGCACGTTCACCACATTGTCTTCCGCCCAGTCTTCTGCGGAAAGCGCACAGGTGGCACCTGAAAACCAAGCCCATCAGTCTGTCACATCACCCCCATGCATATCAGGGAAACTGGCTGAGCCTCAAGTTATGCAGCAGTCTCTTATTCTGTTTGAAGACTCTGCTCCCACGGTTTTCCAGGGGCATCCACCTAGCCCTTCCCCAGCGGTGGAAGACATTCCATGCACTGACGCACAACCACTTATGTATCCAGATGATGAGGACATGGGAATACCACCACAGCAGAGTGACCGAGTCTCTGATGATGACGAAACACTGGTGCCCACTGCCGCGTCTTATTGCAGTGTGCAGACTGAACAGGAGGAGGTCAGGGAGGAAGACTGGGTGGAAGACGATGCAGAGGACGATGAGGTCTTAGACCCCACATGGACTGAAGGTCGTGCCGCTGACTTAAAGGGCTTCTGTCACCCCCACTGATGTAATTTTCACTAGCTGACATTAGCTACTTGCTAATGTCAGCTGAGTTCAAACATATGTTTCAAAACTTTTTTCCTGTTTTCAATCTTCTAAAAAACTTACTTTTGTGATATGCAAATTATCTTCGCTACCAGCAAGTTGGGCGGGTACTTGCTGGTAGCCGCCGCATCTTCATGCCCTGGGAACGCCCCCTCTTCTTTTGATAGACAGGGCCAGCGCGCTCTCCTCCTCCCGCTGGCCTGTCTGCAGCTGCAATCCGCGCCTGCGCCGTATCGGTCTTTAGTCGGCGCAGGCGCTCTGAGTGAAGGACGCTCGCTAGGCGCTCAGTCCTCAGTGCGCCTGCGCCGATGACATCAGCGCTACACCCGGAAGAGAAGACGCCGGCATCCCTGGTAAGGAGCAGGCGATGCCGGCGTCTTTTCTTCCGGGTGTAGGGCTGACGTCATCGGCGCAGGCGCACTGAGGACGGAGCGCCTAAGCGAGCGTCCTTCACTCAGAGCGCCTGCGCCGACTAAAGACCGATACGGCGCAGGCGCGGGATTGCAGCTGCAGACAGGGCCAGCGGGAGGAGGAGAGCGCGCTGGCCCTGTCTATCAAAAGAGGAGGGGGCGTTCCAAGGGCATGAAGATGCGGCGGCTACCAGCAAGTACCCACCCAACTTGCTGGTAGCGAAGATAATTTGCATATCACAAAAGTAAGTTTTTTAGAAGATAGAAAACAGGAAAAAAGTTTTGAAACATATGTTTGAACTCAGCTGACATTAGCAAGTAGCTAATGTCAGCTAGTGAAAATTACATCAGTGGGGGTGACAGAAGCCCTTTAAATAGTTCAGAGGAAGAGGCAGTGGTGAGACCGAGACAACAGCGAAGCCAAAGAGGGAGCAGGGGGCAAAAGCAGAACACCCGCCGTCCCGAGAGTTCGCCTGCTATTGGCCAGCGCCAACAGGGACCCAGCACCCCAAAGGCATCTTCAAGGAGTTCCCTGGCATGGCACTTCTTCAAACAATGTGATGAGGACAAGACCAGAGTGGTTTGCACGCTGTGCCATCAGACCCTGAGGCGAGGCATTAACGTTCTTAACCTGAGCACCACCTGCATGATCAGGCATCTACATGCAAAGCATGAACTGCAGTGGAGTGCACACCTCAAAAACAAGGAACACGCTCAGGCTCCCCCTGCTACCTCTACCGCTGCTGCCTCGGCTTCCGCCTCGAGAGGAATGTTGCCACCTGCCGAGCAGCAAACAGAGGATGTGCCACCGACACCACCACCGCCACCGTCACCTAGCGTCTCCACTATTTCACACAGCAGCGTTCAGCTCTCCATCTCTCAAACCTTTGAGAGGAAGCGCAAATTCCCTCCCACTGGCCTTTGAAATGCTGTCATTCCGGCTGGTGGACACAGACAGCTTCAAACAGCTGATGGCCATGGCTATCCCCCAGTATGTGGTTCCCAGCCGCCACTACTTCTCCAAGACAGCCGTGCCTTCCCTGCACATGCAAGTGTCTGATAAAATCAAGTGTGCACTGCGCAACGCCATTTGTGGCAAGGTCCACCTAACCACAGATACGTGGACCAGTAAGCACGGCCAAGGACGCTATATCTCACTAACTGCACACTGGGTGAATGTAGTGGCGGCTGGGCCCCAGGCGGAGAGTTCCTTGGCGCACGTCCTTCCGCCACCTAGGATCGCAGGGCATCATTCTCTGCCTCCTGTAGCCTCCTCCTCCTACTCGGCTTCCTCCTCCACTGCTTCCAACAGCTCCTCCTGTCAGCCACACACCTTCACCACCAACTTCAGCACAGCCCGGGGTAAACGTCAGCAGGCCATTGTGAAACTCTTATGTTTGGGGGACAGGCCCCACACCGCGCAGGAGTTGTGGCGGGGTATTGAACAACAGACGGACGAGTGGTTGCTGCCGGTGGGCCTCAAGCCAGGCCTGGTGGTATGCGATAATGGGCGAAATCTCGTGGCAGCTCTGGGACTAGCCGGTTTGACGCACATCCCTTGCCTGGCGCATGTGCTGAATTTGGTGGTGCAGAGGTTCATTCACCACTACCCCAACATGTCAGAGCTGCTGCATAAAGTGCGGGCCGTCTGTGCACGCTTCCGGCGTTCACATCCTGCCGCTGCACGCCTGTCTGCGCTACAGCGGAACTTCGGCCTTCCCGCTCACCGCCTCATATGCGACGTGCCCACCCGGTGGAACTCCACCTTGCACATGCTGGAGAGACTGTGCGAGCAGCAGCAGGCCATAGTGGAGTTTCAGCTGCAGCACGCTCGCGTCAGTCGTACTGCGGAATGGCACCACTTCACCACCAATGATTGGGCCTCCATGCGAGACCTGTGTGCCCTGCTGCACTGCTTTGAGTACTCCACCAACATGGCCAGTGGCGATGACACTCTTATCAGCGTTACAATACCAATTCTATGTCTCCTTGAGAAAACGCTTAGGGCAATGATGGAAGAGGAGGTGGCCCAGGTGGAGGAGGAGGAGGTGGCCCAGGTGGAGGAGGAGGAGGAGGAGGGCTCGTTTCTAAGACTTTCAGGCCAGTCTGTTAGAAGTAGCTCAGAGGGAGGTTTTTTGAAGCAGCAGAGGGCAGGTTCACAAGTCGCCAGCCAAGGCACTCTAATGGAGGACGAGGAGGATGAGGAGGAGGTGGAGGAGGACGAGGATGAAGCAGGTTCACAGCAGGGTGGCAGCATACACAGCTCAGGCCCATCACTAGTGCGTGGCTGGGGGGATACTGTGGATGATGACGATACGCCTCCCACAGAGGACAGCTTGTCCTTACCTCTGGGGAGCCTGGCACACATGAGCGATTACATGCTGCAGTGCCTGCGCAACGACAGCAGAGTTGCCCACATTTTAACGTGTGCTGAGTACTGGGTGGCCACCCTGCTGGATCCCCGGTACAAAGACAATGTGCCCACTTATCTTCCTGCACTGGAGCATGATAAGAAGATGCGCGAGTACAAGCGCACGCTGGTAGACGCGCTCCTGAGAGCATTCCCAACTGTCACAGGGGAACAGGTGGAAGGCCAAAGCCAAGGCAGAGGATGAGCTAGAGGTCGCCCACGCAGCAGTGTCACGGCCAGCTCCTCTGAGGGCAGGGTTAGCATGGCAGAAATGTGGACAAGTTTTGTCTCCACGCCACAGCTAACTGCCCCACCACCTGATACGGAACGTGTTAGCAGGAGGCAGCATTTCCCTAACATGGTTGAACAGTATGTCTGCACACCCCTCCACGTACTGACGGACGGTTCGGCCCCATTCAACTTCTGGGTTTCAAAATTGTCCACGTGGCCAGAGTTAGCATGTTATGCCTTGGAGGTGCTTTCCTGCCCGGCGGCCAGCGTTTTATCAGAACGCGTATTCAGCACGGCGGGGGCGTCATTACTGACAAGCGCAGCCGCCTGTCCACAGCCAATGTGGACAAGCTGACGTTCATAAAGATGAACCAGGCATGGATCCCACAGGACCTGTCCCTCCCTTGTGCAGAGTAGTCCTTAATAACTGCCTAAAACATGTCTTGTTGTACTACGGGCCACTTCTTTATTTAATACAAATTTTATGTAATTCACAGTTGAATGAAACTCTCCTCTGTCTGGGCGCCGGGGCCTAACTAGATGAAAGTGGCCTGTTAAACTATTGGGTGACATAAAGCCATAACCTCTGCCATGCTACCTCTGTCCTCTGTCTGGGTGCTGAGGCCTAAGTCAAATAAAGTGGTCTTCTGCTGTGCTGGGGGATATGAAGCTAATCTCTGACCTCTCTCCTCTGTCTGGGTCCAAAGGCCTAAGTCACTGAAAGAGGCCTTCTCCTGTGGTGTGTGATATGATGCCTGAATTTGTGCTGTGGGACCTCTCTCCTCTTCCTGGGTGCAGGGGTCAAAGTATCTAAAAGTGTCCTTCTCTTGCGGTGGTTGATATGATGCCTGAATATGTGCTGTGGGGCCTCTCTCCTCTGTTTGGGTGAAGGGGTCAAAGTAACTTTATGGTGGCTTCTCCTGTGGTGGTTGATATTATGCCTGATTCTCTGCTGTGGAACCTCTCTCCTCTTCCTGGGTGCAGGGGTCAAAGTATCTAAAAGTGTCCTTCTCTTGCGGTGGTTGATATGATGCCTGAATATGTGCTGTGTGGCCTCTCTCCTCTGTCTGGGTGAAGGGGTCAAAGTAACTAAATGGTGGCCTACTCCTGTGGTGGTTGATATGATGCCAGATTCTCTGCTGTGGGACCTCTCTCCTCTTCCTGGGTGCAGGGGTCAAAGTATCTAAAAGTGTCCTTCTCTTGCGGTGGTTGATATGATGCCTGAATATGTGCTGTGGGGCCTCTCTCCTCTGTCTGGGTGAAGGGGTCAAAGTAACTTTATGGTGGCTTCTCCTGTGGTGGTTGATATTATGCCTGATTCTCTGCTGTGGGACCTCTCTCCTCTTCCTGGGTGCAGGGGTCAAAGTATCTAAAAGTGTCCTTCTCTTGCGGTGGTTGATATGATGCCTGAATATGTGCTGTGTGGCCTCTCTCCTCTGTCTGGGTGAAGGGGTCAAAGTAACTAAATGGTGGCCTACTCCTGTGGTGGTTGATATGATGCCAGATTCTCTGCTGTGGGACCTCTCTCCTCTTCCTGGGTGCAGGGGTCAAAGTATCTAAAAGTGTCCTTCTCTTGCGGTGGTTGATATGATGCCTGAATATGTGCTGTGGGGCCTCTCTCCTCTGTCTGGGTGAAGGGGTCAAAGTAACTTTATGGTGGCTTCTCCTGTGGTGGTTGATATTATGCCTGATTCTCTGCTGTGGGACCTCTCTCCTTTGTCTGGGTGCTGGGGTCGAAATAATAGTAAGTGACCTTCTCCATTGGTGGGTGACTTGAAGCCTGATTCTGTGCTATGGGACCTCACTCCAATTAATATTGTTTAATTTTTATTTATTTTATGTTAACTCATCATTTCCCTATCTACATTTGTTTGCAGGGGATTTACCTACATTTTGCTGCCTTTTGCAGCCCTCTAGCCCTTTCCGGGAGTCTTTTACAGCCTTTTTAGTGCCCAAAAGTTCGGGTCCCCATTGACTTCTATGGGGTTCGGGTTCGGGATGAAGTTCGGGTTGAGTTCGGATCACGAACCCGGACATTTTCCGGAAGTTCGGCCGAACCTCTCGAACCCGAACATCCAGGTGTTCGCTCGTCTCTATTGAAAAGTAATACTGTATTTTTTAAAAAAGTTTGCTTTTCTGTGACATAGTTATTTTCTAGTTGCTAGCTAACCAGGCTTTACAGGTAGCTGGTATTTCAGCACAGATAAAAAGCGTATCACTATAGCAATAAATTATGTAAATCAAATTCAGAAAAACTTTTGGAGAAATTTCAATGTGTTCTTTTCCTAGGTTCACAGAGATTAGTGCAATATATAAGAAAGGAGCAGGTAATGAGTACATTGAATACGAATTAAAATGCACCACCAGCTTCATTTACAAACTATTTACATAATGTTCTAATTATGTAAATGTGGTTCACACTCACTAGCTATTTACATGACGATAACAAAACATACAGGATTACACTTCAGAGTTATGAAATGTGGACACTTTAATGTGCTCATTAAACATATTTATTGTATTAATAAACAGAATCATCTTCAGACATATAATAACTATTTTGTTTAATGTTGACGAAATATGCATCTAAAGCCTTCTCTGAAATCCTGCTTCAAATAATACATAGATAAAATAAAGAAAATAATGTGGCCCACGATCAATAATGTGAGTGCACCAAGAATTTGTTGTACATTGTAGTATAATAATTAATTCTGGATGTTATATATCTGCAATTAAACTGTTACCTTAATTGCAAGTATCCATTGAGTGCAGTGAATAAATTATTATACTACATTTGACTACTCAGTCCTTCGCTAGCACATAACAACCTTAAGTGTGCGGACCACAACTATTATCGACTTTACTGTAAATTGTGGAAAAATCTGTTGGCACAATTTGGTGCATTTGTGGTGCAATTAAATGCATCTAATTTTGGAATTAGATTCATTGTGCCTAGCTCACCAAGGAACAATGGCTTAGCATGAAAGAAGTGTCCCATGACCATTACGGGCCTCAGATACAATATATTGCACCAAAACTGAGACACAATTTAGTTGGTGTACAGTTAGACAATATTGTCTATCCCTGCACCACATTCATCATCGAGCCTGAGCCACTGCTCAGGCAGCTGCTGCCAAGGCCAATAAGATAATGGGTTTCATCAAAAGGGGCATAGATGCCTGTGATGAGAACATAGTCCTGCTACTGTGTACAGTTCTGGGCTCCTGTGAACAAGCCAAACATAGCAGAGCTGGAGAGGGTTTAGAGAAGGGAAACTAAAGTAATAACTGGAATGAGTGGATTACAGTACCCAGAAAGATTATCAAAATTAGGGATATTCACTTTAGAAAAAAGATGGCAGGAGATATCTAATAACTATCTAAAAATATATAAGGGATCAGTACAGAGATCTCTCCCATCATCTATTTATCCCCAGGACTGTGAATGTGACGAGAGAACATCCTCTGCGTCTGAAGGAAAGAAGGTTTGTACAAAAACATAGAGGATTCTTCACGATAAGAGCAGTGAGACAATGGAACTCTCTGCCTGAGGAGGTGGTGATGGTGAATCCACTAAAAGAATTCAAGAGGGGCCTAGATGTATTTCTTGAGTATAATAAAATAACAGGTTATATGTACTAGAGATGGGTCGTTGACTGTATAGTTCGGGTTCGTACCGAATTTTGGGGTGTTCGTGATACGGACCCGAAACTGAACATTTACATAAAAGTTCGGGTTCGGAGATTTCTATGGCGCATTTTAAAGGCCTGCAAAGCAGCCAATCAACAAGCGTCATACTACTTGCCTGAAGAGGCCATCACAGCCATGCCTACTATTGGCATGACTGTGATTGGCCAAGTGCAGCATGTGACCCAGCCTCTATTTATGCTGGAGTCACGTAGCGCCGCACATCACTCTGCTCTGATTAGTGTAGGAATAGGATGCAGCTGCAGTGAGGGCGAGATTAGGCAGGGAAAACTCAGCAAAAACACCTAATGAAGTGATCGATCTACAGCTGTGAGTCATTCAACTTCTGCTAGTTAATTGCTCACTGGTTTTTAGGCTACCCAGACGGTTATAGGCGGATAGGCGGCTATTTTGTGTATTGTGGTGCACCAGCACAAGCTGCCACCAAGTCTATCAATCCATCAATAGTAATTTATTCTTTTTTTTTTTTTGCTATATCCTACATCAGGGGCTTAGGTATGCTTATTGTCACCCCTAGAAACTCAGGAGAGAAATTTCTATATTTTATTGAGAGGTGAAATTTAATTGCCAAAATAGCAATCCCCTAAAAATGGTGTTCCAGCTGTGGCTAGCCAAGTGTAATACGGTCTGCTGTCTGGCAAAGGATAGATTTTTTTCTGGGGTGAAATTTAATTACCAAAATATCAATTCCCTAAATCTGGTGTTCCAGCTGTGGCTGGCTAAGTTTATTACTGTTTGGCAAAGGATAGATATTTTTCTGGGGTGAAATTCAATTGCCAAAATAGCAATACCGTAAATCGGTGATTTCAGCTGTGGCTGGCCAAGTTTAATGGTGTCCGGCAAAGGATATTTTTTTTTTCCGGGGTGAAATCCAATTGCCAAAAAAGCAATACTGTAAATCAGTGGTTGTAGCTGTGGCTGGCCAAGTTTAATAGTGTCCGACAAAGGATATATTTTGTTCTGGGGTGAAATTCAATTGCCAAAATAGCAATCCTCTAAATCTGGTGTTCCAGCTGTGGCTGGCCAAGTTTGCTAGTGTCCGGCAAAGGATATATTTTGTTCTGGGGTGAAATTCAATTGCCAAAATAGCAATGCCCTAAATCTGGTGTTCCAGCTGTGGCTGACAAAGTTTGCTAGTCTCTGGCAAAGGATAGATTTTGTTCTGAGGTGAAATTCAATTCCCAAAATAGCAATCCCCTAAATCTTGTGTTCCAGCTGTGGCTGGCCAAGTTTAATAGTGTCCGGCAAAGGATAGATTTTGTTCTGGGGTGAAATTCAATTGCCAAAATAGCAATCCCCTAAATCTGGTGTTCCAGCTGTGGCTGACCAAGTTTGCTAGTGTCCGGCAAAGGATAGATTTTGTTCTGGGGTGAAAATCAATTGCCAAAATAGCAATCCCCTAAATCTGGTGTTCCAGCTGTGGCTAGCCTAGTTTAATAGTGTCCGGCAAAGGATATATTTTTTCTGGGGTGAAATTCAATTGCCAAAATAGCAATCCTCTAAATCTGGTGTTCCAGCTGTGGCTGGCCAAGTTTAATAGTGTCCGGCAAAGGATATATTTTTTCTGGGGTGAAATTCAATTGCCAAAATTGCAGTCCCCTAAATCTGGTGTTCCAGCTGTGGCTGACAAAGTTTGCTAGTCTCTGGCAAAGGATAGATTTTGTTCTGAGGTGAAATTCAATTCCCAAAATAGCAATCCCCTAAATCTTGTGTTCCAGCTTTGGCTGGCCAAGTTTACTAGTGTCTGGCAAAGGATATATTTTTTTCTGGGGTGAAATTCAATTGCCAAAATAGCAATACCGTAAATCAGTAGTTTCAGCTGTTGCTGGCCAAGTGAAAATCTGCCCATAAAAGGGTATATTACACTCAGCGTGTTAGCGTCTAAATACAAGGCCTGATATATCCTCTATATTTGCACATGCTACCGTGCATCTCCAAATGTATTTCTTTCCGTAAAAGGGTATATTACACTAAGTGTTAAAATGCAAGTGCTGAAAGCATAATCCTCTACATTTGCACACACTATTGTGCATCTCATAGTGTATTTCTGTCCATAAAAGAGTATATTACACTCAAGGTGTAAATACAAGTGCTGATAGGGTCATCATCAATAACTGCACACGCTACCATGCATCTCCAAGTGTATTTCTTTCTGTAAAAGGGTATATTGCACTAATTGTTAAATTTCAACTGCTGAAAGCATACGACTCCCACAGATGACAGCTTGTCCTTACCTCTGGGCAACATGGCACACATGTGCGACTACATGCTGCAGTGCATGCGCAATGACAGCAGAGTTGCCCACATTTTAACGTGTGCGGACTACTGGGTTGCCACCCTGCTGGATCCCTGGTACAAAAACAATGTGCCCACCTTAATTCCTGCACTGGAGCGTGATAGGAAGATGTGCAAGTACAAGCGCACGCTGGTAGATGCCTTCCTGAGAGCATTCCCAAAAGTCACAGGGGAACAGGTGGAAGCCCAAGGCGAAGGCAGAGGAGGAGCAAGAGGTCGCCAACGCAACTGTGTCACGGCCAGCTCCTCTGAGGGCAGGGTTAGCATGGCAGAGATGTGGAAAAGTTTTGTCACCACGCCACAGCTAACTGCACCACCACCTGATACGGAACGTGTTAGCAGGAGGCAGCATTTCAATAACATGGTGGAACACTACGTTTGCACACCCCTCCACGTACTGACTGATGGTTCGGCCCCATTCAACTTCTGGGTCTCCAAATTGTCCACATGGCCAGAGCTAGCCTTTTATGCCTTGGATGTGCTGGCCTGCCCAGTGGCCAGCGTTTTGTCTGAACGTGTATTCAGCACGGCAGGTGACGTCATTACTGACAAACGCAGCCACCTGTCCACAGCCAACGTGGACAAACTGACATTCATAAAAATGAACCAGGCATGGATCCCACAGGACCTGTCCTTCCCTTGTGCAGAATAGACATTTAGAACTACCTCCCCTTAACCATATATTCTTGTACTCCAGGGCACTGCTTTATTGAATCCTCATTTTATAATTTTACCATTATTTTGCGGGGCAACCCAAAGTTGAATGAACCTCTCTTCCGTCTGGGTGCCAGGGGCCAAAATATCTGAAAGTGGACTTCTCAATTGGTGGGTGACATGAAACCTGATTCTCTGCTATGGGACCTCTCTCCTCTGTCTGGGTGCCGGGGCCTAAATAACTGAAAGTGGCCTTCTCTGTTGGTGGGTGACATGATGCCTCTTTTGCTGCTATGGGACCTCTCTCCTCTGTCTGGGTGTCAGGGGCCTAGCTTTCACATACTTGCTTGCTGTCTTGGTGGCAGACATTTAACACTTTTTTTCTGCAAAATGACCTCCGCATTTTCTGGGTGTCAGGAGCCTAAATTTCATGTAATTGTTTGCTGTCTTGGTGGCAGACATTTAACTCTTTTTGCTGTCCAATGACCGCCCCATTGTGTGGGTGTCAGGGGCCTAAATTTCATGTACTTGCTTGCTGTCTTGGTGGCAGACATTTAACTCTTTTTACTGTCTAATGACCACCCCATTGTCTGGGTGTCAGGGGCCTATATTTCGATTAATCATTTGTTGACTTGGTGGGAGATATTAAGCTCTTTTTGCTGTCTAATGACCGCCCCATTGTGTGGGTGTCAGGGGCCTAAATTTCACGTACTTGCTTGCTGTCTTGGTGGCAGACATTTAACTCTTTTTACTGTCTAATGACCGCCCTATTTTCTGTGTGTCAGGGGCCTATATTTTGTTTAATTGCTTGCTGTTTTGGTGGCAGACAATTAACTATTTTTGCTGTCTAATGACCGCCCCATTGTGTGGGTGTCAGGGGCCTAAATTTCACGTACTTGCTTGCTGTCTTGGTGGCAGACATTTAACTCTTTTTACTGTCTAATGACCGCCCCATTGTGTGGGTGTCAGGGGCCTAAATTTCACGTACTTGCTTGCTGTCTTGGTGTCAGACATTTAACTCTTTTTGCTGTCTACTGACCGCCCCATTGTGTGGGTGTCAGGGGTCTAAATTTCACATACTTGCTTGCTGTCTTGGTGGCAGACATTTAACTCTTTTTGCTGTCTAATGAACGCTCCGTTGTCTGAGTTTTAGGGGCCTAAATTTCACGTACTTGCTTGCTGTCTTGGTGGCAGACATTTAACTCTTTTTGTTGTCTAATGACCACCCTATTGTCTGGGTGTTAGGGGCCTAAATTTAACGTACTTGCTTACTGTCTTGGTGGCAGATCTTTAACTCTTTTTGTTGTCTAATGACCACCCCCTTGTGTGGGTGTCAGGGGCCTAAATTTCACGTACTTGCTTGCTGTCTTGGTGGCAGACATTTAACTCTTTTTACTGTATAATGACCGCCCCATTGTCTGGGTGTCAGGGGCTTAAATTTCATTTAATTGCTTGCTGTCTTGGTGGCAGACATTTAACTCTTTTTACTGTCAAATGACTGCCCCATTGTGTGGGTGTCAGGGGCTTATATTTCGTTTACTTGCTTGCTGTCTTGGTGGGAGACATTTAACTCTTCTTGCTGTCTAATGACCACCCCATTGTGTGGGTGTTAGGGGCCTAAATTTCACATACTGGCTTGCTGTCTTGGTGGTAGATCTTTAACTCTTTTTGCTGTCTAATGACCGCTCCATTGTGTGGGTGTCAGGGGCCTAAATTTCACGTACTTGCTTGCTGTCTTGGTGGCAGACATTTAACTCTTTTTACTGTCTAATAGTGATGCCGCGAACATAAAATTTTCCGTTAGCGAACGCAAACTTCCACAAATGTTCGTGAATGGGCGAACCTGGCGAACCGCCATAGACTTCAATCGGCAGGCGAATTTTAAAACCCACAGGGACTCTTTCTGGCCACAATAGTGATGGAAAAGTTGTTTCAAGGGGACTAACACCTGGACTGTGGCATGTCGGAGGGGGATCCATGGCAAAACTCCCATGGAAAATTACGTAGTGGACGCAGAGTCGGGTTTTAATCCATAAAGGGCATAAATCAACTAACATTCCTAAATTGTTTGGAATAACGTGCTTTAAAAAATCCAGTGTGTGTATACGATCAGGTATGATGTTGTATCGATCAGGTAGTGTAAGGGTTACGCCCGCTTTACAGTCATTGACAGACCAAACTCCCCTTTTAATGCACCACAAACAGTCCATTTGCACAACCGCAAACTCCCCATTTGCACAAGGTTGGATACCAAGCTAGCCATGTCCTGGTGATGTCATTAAAGGTTTCTTCCTCCACCCAACCACGTACAACACCAAGGGTCCCCGAAAGGTGAATTTAATTGATTTTTCGAACAGGGAGATGGTTAAAAAAACGCAGGCTCCCTCCCCTTTGTTTTAATCCACGGTCACTGCGTCTGCGCCGTGCAATTTACTGTCACACCCGATATGAGTGGTATTTTCTGTAGTACTATTCTCATCAGTTTAATCCCTGTTACGTCCCCAATCTGGGGTCCATTTATTGAATTGATTTTTCGAACGGGGAGATGGTTAAAAAAATGATGGCTCCCTCCCTTTGTTTTAATCCATGGTCACTGCTTCTGCGCCGTGCAATTTACTGTCACACCCGATATAAGTGGTATTTTCTGTAGTACTATTCTCATCACTTTAATCCCTGTTACGTCCCATATCAGGGATTGCCTTTTGTGAAAAAAATTTTTAGGCCGGGTACCTTCGACTGCCTTCACAGTGACAGACCAAACTCTCATACTCGAAACTGAATTGATTTTAGGAATCGGGAGATGGAAAAAGCAGCTTTGCCGGTCCTCTTACTCCCAAATTGGGGCACTGCGCGTGCACAGAGTAATGTGCTGTGATACCCTAAATGAGTGGTGTCTTAACTAGTACTATTCCTATCAGTTTAATCCCTGTTACGTACCCTATCCGGGGACGTGTGTCGAATTGATTAACCATTGTCGAATTAATGAACCATTACTACATCATGAAATAATTTAGTTCTGAGCTCTGTACTTGCTTTGTATTGGAATTGATGGGGATTTTTTTAATTGTCTGCATTATTTCTAATAAACTATTAAGAGACTTTATTATGATTTTTTATTTTATGTATTAAAAACCCATACAACTTAAAAAAAAAAGAAAAAGGTAAATTAATGTTTTATCTATGAAATATTATCCAGCCGTCTGATCACTTTTGGTCTGACCATAATGAAGCAACGGCCTTATCATCTGGGGTGTGGCAACATTGCCAACACACTCATAGAGGTGATGATTGCTTCATTGTGATACGCAAGCCCCTTCACCACAACAAGGTAACTATTACGAAGGGGAATTGACACTTGTATGTGCCTTTTTTGTATTGTTTTTGCAGCCACAGTGCTGCACCTAGGACAGAAAAATTAGGCATGTACACATGCCTGAAAAATAATGGCGTTGTTGCAGCCGATATTGTAGCAGCGGCTGGAAAAATTGATGTTTTCCTGGCAGAAAAGTGACTAAAACATTGCGGCTTGAACCCTAGTTGGTGGCGGAGAATTCACGAAAGTCATCTGGTACGCAGACATTAAATACAGCAGCGTGGGGACCATTTTGAGGCCAAGGCATGTCATCAGGCCTTTTGTTAGTCAAACGTATCCCCCACTGTCAGTCCCTTCAGGATCCATGCCTCATTCATCTTTATGAAGGTGAGGTAATCAACACTTTTTTGACCGAGGCGACTTCTCTTGTCAGTGACAATGCCTCCTGCTGCACTGAAGGTCTTTTCTGACAGGACACTTTAAGCAGGGCCGGCCAGAAGTTCGATCGCAAACTGGGATAGCTCAGGCCACAGGTCAAGCCTCCACACCCAGTAGTGAAGGGGTTTATCGCTCCTCAGAGTGTCAATATCTGCTGTTAAGGCGAGGTAGTCTGCTACCTGTCGGTCAAGTCGTTCTCTAAGGCTGGATCTCGAAGGGCTTTGGCGATGTGTAGGACTGAAAAAGCTCTGCATGTCCTCCATCAACAACACATCTGTAAATCGTCCAGTCCTTGCCGCCGTGGTAGGAGGAGGATTACATTCACCTCTTCCCCTGTTAGATTCCTGTTGTGCTGTGACATCCCCCTTATAAGCTGTGTAAAGCATATTTTTTAGTTTGGTTTTGAACTGCTGCATCCTTTCCGACTTTCGGCAATTTGGTAACATTTCTGCCACTTTCGGCTTATACCGGGGGTCTAGTAGCATGGCCACCCAGTACAGGTCGTTCTCCTTCATCCTTTTTATACGAGGGTCCCTCAACAGACATGACAGCATGAAAGACCCCATTTGCACATGGTTGGATGCAAAGGTACTCATTTCCCGTTCCACGTCCTCACTGATGTCATTGACAGTCTGTTCTTCCCCCCAGCCACGTACAACACCATGGGTCCCAGATAGGTGACAACAACGAGCACCCTGGGTTGACTGCTGTGGTTGGTCTTCCTCCTCCTCAAAGCCGCCACATTCCTCCTCTGACTCCTCTTCCTCATACTCCTCTTCCAGCGTTGCCGCAGGTCTTGCAAGCGATGATGACAAGGCTGTTTCTGGTGGTGATGGTGACCACAACTCTTCCTCTTCACGCTCATCTACAGCCTGATCCAGCACTCTTCACGGGGCACACTCCAGGAAGAAAACAAATGGGATGAGGTCGCTAATGCCTTCAGTGCGACTGACTAGGTTTGTCGCCTCCTCAAAAGGATGCATGAGCCTTCAAGCATTGCGCATGAGCGTCAAGTAACGTGGCAAAAAAATTCCCAGCTTCACAGAGGCTGTCCTAGCACCCCGGTCATACAAATACTCGTTGACAGCTTTTTCTTGTTGGAGCAGGTGGTCGAACATTAGGAGTGTTGAATTCCAACGTGTCGGGCTGTCGCAAATCAAGCGCCTCACTGGCATGTTGTTTTGCCGCTGAATATCGGAAAAGTGCGCCATGGCCGTGTAGGAACGCCTGAAATGGCCACACACCTTCCTGGCCTGCTTGAGGATGTCCTGTAAGCTTGGGTACTTAGACACAAAGCGTTGTACGATGAGATTCAACACATGTGCCATGCACGGCACATGTGACAACTTGCCCAAATTGAATGCCGACAACAAATTTGTTCCATTGTCACACACCACTTTGCTGATCTCCAGTTGGTGCAGGGTCAGCCACTGATCCACCTGTGCGTTCACGGCGGACAGGAGTGCTGGTCCTGTGTGGCTCTCTGCTTTCAGGCAAGTCAACCCCAAGACAGCGTGACACTGTCGTATCCGGGATGTGGAATAGCTCCTGGGGAGCTGGGGGATTAAGTTGATTTGCAGCCAGACACTGCAGCAGAAGAGGACTCAGCTGAGGAGGATATCGAAGAGGATGGAGTAGGAGTAGAGGAGGTGGCAGTAGGCCTGCCTGCAAGTCGTGGCGGTGTCACCAACTCTGCTGCGGAGCCACGCATTCCATGCTTGTCAGCCGTCAGCAGGTTGATCCAATGCGCAGTGTACGTGATATACCTGCCCTGACCGTGCTTTGCAGACCAGGTATCAGTGGTCAGATGGACCCTTGCCCCAACACTGTATGCCAGAGATGCCATGACTTCCTTTTCAATAACATAGTAGAGGTTTGGGATTGCCTTTTTTGAAAAAAAATTTCGTCCGGGTACCTTCTATAGCGACAAATTTTTTGAAGGCCTCAGACTCCACCAGCTGGTATGGTAAAAGCTGGCGGGCTAAGAGTTCCGTCAAGCCAGCTGTCAGTCACCGGGCAAGGGGGTGACTCTGTTACGCTCAAACATTTCCTTAACAGACACCTGACTGTGGGCAGATGAGCAGGAACTGCTGAAGGTGAGAGGCGGAGTGGCGGTTGGTTGAGAGGGGGCAGAGAGGACAGCAGTGGTTGACGTGGCTGAAGATGCTGGAGCAGGAGGAGCATGGTGGCTTTGAGTTTGTGTGCTGCTTGTACTCCTGTGTTGATCCCATAGGCGTTTGTGATGCGAGATCATGTGCCTTCGCAAAGCAGTTGTACCGAGGTGGGTGTTGGACTTCCCACGACTCAGTTTCTTTTGGCACAGGTTGCAAATGGCATTGCTGTTATCAGAGGCAGACACACAAAAAAAATGCCACACTGCTGATCTTTGCAATGACGGCATTCTGGTGGTAGCAACAGCATGCGTTGATTGGCGTGCTGTCTGGCTGACCCCGGGTGCCGATACATGCTGTCTGACTGTGCCACTAACTCCTTGCGACGACCTCCCCCTGCTTCCAACTCGTCTCCTCCTTCTCTTTGTCTCCCCTTCTGTACTTTCCCCCTCTTCTTCTCTTTGAGCAGGCACCCACGTGGCATCCGTGGACACATCGTCATCATCAACCGCTTCACTTGTATCTGACACCTCAGCAAAGGAAGCAGCAGCGGGTACATCATCATCATCATCATCATCATCACACTGTACGTCCATGTGTGTAATCCAGCCTGACTGAGACATATCCCTGTAATATACATCATCTGTCAATAATGGTTGCATCCAATTGATGTGTAAATAAATCCTCTGACGGATCAAGTGAAGCGGCTGTGGTGGCTGTGGTGGTAGTGGTGGTGGTGGCGGCGGGCAGGAGCGTGGTAACTTGAGAGCAGGTGACCAGAGCTGAGCTGGAGGAGGATGGTGCGTCAAGGATCTTAGCGGAAGCTGTTGAAGATTGGGTGTCCTGTCTAAGCCAGTCAACTATGTCCTTAGAATTTTTCGGGTTCAGTGTACGTGGCCTCTGAACACTAGGCATTATTCCAGGGACAGTGGAAATCACAGCATCACGACCACGACGGCCCCTGCGGGGTGGCCTGCCTCTGCCTGTCATTTTTTATTAGATAAGTGGTACTACACGTGCTAGGTACTGTGCCACCCTGTATTAGTGGTGGGCACTGGCAGTGGGCACACAACAGTCTATGGAGGTCGGTCTGACACACACTGGCAGCAGGCAAGCAACTGAAATTAGACTAATGTGTAAAAATTAAATTCCTTTTTTTATGCAAAGTCCTGTGCCACACGGGATGAGTGGTGGGCACTAGCAGTGGGCACACTACAGTCAGTGGAAGTGGGCCTGAAACACACTGGCAGCAGGCAAGCAACTGAAATAAGACTAATGTGTAAAAATGAAATGCCTTATTTATCGGCAAGCTACTGTGCTACCCGTTATGAGTGGTTGGCACTGGCAGTGGGCACACTACAGTCTGTGGAAGTCGGCCTGACACACACTGGCAGCAGGCAAGCAACTAAAATTACAATAAAGTGTAAAAATTAAATGCCTTATTTATCGGCAAGCTACTGTGCCACACAGAATGAGAGGTTGGCACTGGCAGTGTGCACACTACAGTCAGTGGAAGTCGGCATGACACACACTGGCAGCAGGCATGCAACTGAAATTAGACTAATGTGTAAAAATTAAATGCCTTATTTAACGGCAACCTACTGTGCCACCCGGTATTAGGGGTTGGCACTGGCAGTGAGCACACTACAGTCAGTGGAAGTGGGCCTGACACACACTGGCAGCAGGCAAGCAACTGAAATTACACTAAAGTGTAAAAATGAAATGCCTTATTTATCGACAAGCTGCTGTGCCACCCGGTATGAGTGGTTGGCACCGGCAGTGGGCACACTACAGTCTGTGGAAGTCGGCCTGACACATACTGGAAGCAGGCAAGCAACTGAAATTACACTAAAGTGTAAAAATTAAAAGCCTTATTTATCAGCAAGCTACTGTGCCACCCAGTATAAGTGGTGGGCACTGGCAGTGGTCATACTACAGTTTGTGGACGTGGGCCTGACACACACTGAAAGCAGGCAAGCAACTGAAATTACACTAAAGTGTAAAAATGAAATGCCTTTTTTTGATGCAAAGTCCTGTGCCACACGGGATGAGTAGTGGGCACTGGCAGTGGGCACACAACAGTCAGTGGAAGTCGGCCTGAACTACACAAGCAGGCAAGCAACTGAAATCTCACTAAAGGGTAAAAATTAAATGCCTTATTTATAGGCAAGCTACTGTGCCACCCGGTATGAGTGGTTGGCACTGGCAGTGGGCACACTACAGTTTGTGGAAGTAGGCCTGACACACACTGGCAGCAGGCAAGCAACTGAAATTAGACTAATGTGTAAAAATGAAATGCCTTATTTATCGGCAAGCTACTGTGCCACCCGGTATGAGTGGTGGGCACACTACAGTTTGTGGAAGTAGGCCTGACACACACTGAAAGCAGGCAAGCAACTTAAATTACACTAAAGTGTAAAAATGAAATGCCTTTTTTTGATGCAAAGTCCTGTGCCACACGGGATGAGTAGTGGGCACTGGCAGTGGGCACACTACAGTCAGTGGAATTCGGCCTGAACTACACAAGCAGGCAAGCAACTAAAATCTCACTAAAGGGTAAAAATTAAATGCCATATTTATCGGCAAGCTACTGTGCCTCCCGGAATGAGTGGTTGGCACTGGCAGTGGGCACACTACAGTCAGTGGAAGTGGGCCTGACACACACTGGCAGCAGGCAAGCAACTGAAATTAGACTAATGTGTAAAAATTAAATGCCTTATTTATCGGCAAGCTACTGTGCCACCCGGTATGAGTGGTTGGCACTTGCAGTGGGCACACTACAGTCAGTGGAAGTGGGCCTGACACACACTGGCAGAAGGCAAGCAACTGAAATTAAACTAAACTGTAAAAATAAAATGCCTTTTTTGATGCAAAGTCCTGTGCCACACGGGATGAGTGGTGGGAACTGGCAGTGGGCACACTACAGTCAGTGGGCCTGACACACACTGGCTGCAGGCAAGCAACTGAAATTAGACTAATGTGTAAAAATGTAATGCCTTATTTATCGGCACGCTACCGTGTCATCCGGTATGAGTGTATGAGTAGTTGGCACTGGCAGTGGGCACACTACAGACTGTGGAAGTCGGCCTGACACACACTGGCAGCAGGCAAGCAACTGAAATTACACTAAAGTGTAAAAATTAAATGCCTTTTTTATCGGCAAGCTACTGTGCCACCCGGTATGAGTGGTTGGCACTGGCAGTGGGCACACTACAGTCAGTGGAATTCGGCCTGAACTACACAAGCAGGCAAGCAACTGAAATTAGACTAATGTGTAAAAATTAAATGCCTTATTTATCGGCAAGCTACTGTGCCACTCGGTATGAGAGGTCGGCACTGGCAGTGGGCACACTACAGTCAGTGGAAGTGGTCCTGACACACACTCGCAGCAGGCAAGCAACTGAAATTACACTAAAGTGTAAAAATGAAATGCCTTTTTTTGATGCAAAGTCCTGTGCCACACGGGATGAGTGGTGGGCACTGGCAGTGTGCACACTACAGTCAGTGGAAGTCGGCATGACACACACTGGCAGAAGGCAAGCAACTGAAATTACACTAAAGTGTAAAAATTAAATGCCTTATTTATCGACAAGCTACTGTGCCACCCGGTATGAGTGGTTGGCACTGGCAGTGGGCACACTACAGTCTGTGGAAGTCGGCCTGACAAACACTGGAAGCAGGCAAGCAACTGAAATTACACTAAAGTGTAAAAATTAAATGCCTTATTTATCAGCAAGCTACTATGCCACCCAGTATAAGTGGTGGGCACTGGCAGTGGGCATACTACAGTTTGTGGACGTGGGCCTGACACACACTGGCAGCAGGCAAGCAACTGAAATTACACTAAAGTGTAAAAATGAAATGCCTTTTTTGATGCAAAGTCCTGTGCCACACGGGATGAGTGGTGGGCACTGGCAGTGGGCACACTACAGTCAGTGGAAGTCGGCCTGACACACACTGGCAGCAGGCAAGCAACTGAAATCTACACTAAAGTGTAAAAATTAAATGCCTTATTTATCGGCAAGCTACTGTGCCACCCGGTATGAGTGGTTGGCACTGGCAGTGGGCACACTACAGTCAGTGGAAGTCGGCCTGACACACACTGGCAGCAGGCAAGCAACTGAAATTAGACTAATGTGTAAAAATGAAATGCCTTATTTATCGGCAAGCTACTGTGCCACCCGGTATGAGTGGTGGGCACTGGCAGTGGGCACACTACAGTTTGTGTAAGTGGGCCTGACACACACTGAAAGCAGGCAAGCAACTTAAATTACACTAAAGTGTAAAAATGAAATGCCTTTTTTTGATGCAAAGTCCTGTGCCACACGGGATGAGTAGTGGGCACTGGCAGTGGGCACACTACAGTCAGTGGAATTAGGCCTGAACTACACAAGCAGGCAAGCAACTGAAATCTCACTAAAGGGTAAGAATTAAATGCCTTATTTATCGGCAAGCTACTGTGCCTCCCGGAATGAGTAGTTGGCACTGGCAGTGGGCACACTACAGTCTGTGGAAGTCGGCCTGACACACACTGGCAGCAGGCAAGCAACTGAAATTAGACTAATGTGTAAAAATGAAATGCCTTATTTATCGGAAAGCTACTGTGCCAATCGGTATGAGTGGTTGGCACTGGCATTAGGTACACTACAGTCAGTGGAAGTGGGCCTGACACACACTGGCAGAAGGCAAGCAACTGAAATTACACTAAACTGTAAAAATAAAATGCCGTTTTTGATGCAAAGTCCTGTGCCACACGGGATGAGTGGTGGGCACTGGCAGTGGGCACACTACAGTCAGTGGGCCTGACACACACTGGCAGCAGGCAAGCAACTGAAATTAGACTAATGTGTAAAAATGAAATGCCTTATTTATCAGCACGCTACCGTGTCATCCGGTATGAGTGTATGAGTGGTTGGCACTGGCAGTGGGCACACTACAGTCTGTGGAAGTCGGCCTGACACACACTGGCAGCAGGCAAGCAACTGAAATTACACTAAAGTGTAAAAATGAAATGCCTTTTTTTGATGCAAAGTCCTGTGCCACACGGGATGAGTAGTGGGCACTGGCAGTGGGCACACAACAGTCAGTGGAAGTCGGCCTGAACTACACAAGCAGGCAAGCAACTGAAATCTCACTAAAGGGTAAAAATTAAATGCCTTATTTATCGGCAAGCTACTGTGCCACCCGGTATGAGTGGTTGGCACTGGCAGTGGGCACACTGCAGTCTGTGGAAGTCGGCCTGACACACACTGGCAGCAGGCAAGCAACTGAAATTAGACTAATGTGTAAAAATGAAATGCCTTATTTATCGGCAAGCTACTGTGCCACCCGGTATGAGTGGTGCGCACTGGCAGTGGGCACACTACAGTTTGTGTAAGTGGGCCTGACACACACTGAAAGCAGGCAAGCAACTTAAATTACACTAAAGTGTAAAAATGAAATGCCTTTTTTTGATGCAAAGTCCTGTGCCACACGGGATGAGTAGTGGGCACTGGCAGTGGGCACACTACAGTCAGTGGAATTCGGCCTGAACTACACAAGTAGGCAAGCAACTGAAATCTCACTAAAGGGTAAAAATTAAATGCCTTATTTATCGGCAAGCTACTGTGCCTCCCGGAATGAGTGGTTGGCACTGGCAGTGGGCACACTACAGTCTGTGGAAGTCGGCCTGACACACACTGGCAGCAGGCAAGCAACTGAAATTAGACTAATGTGTAAAAATTAAATGCCTTATTTATCGGAAAGCTACTGTGCCAATCGGTATGAGTGGTTGGCACTGGCATTAGGTACACTACAGTCAGTGGAAATGGGCCTGACACACACTGGCAGAAGGCGAGCAACTGAAATTACACTAAACTGTAAAAATAAAATGCCGTTTTTGATGCAAAGTCCTGTGCCACACGGGATGAGTGGTGGGCACTGGCAGTGGGCACACTACAGTCAGTGGGCCTGACACACACTGGCAGCAGGCAAGCAACTGAAATTAGACTAAAGTGTAAAAATTAAATGCCTTTTTTATCGGCAAGCTACTGTGCCACCCGGTATGAGTGGTTGGCACTGGCAGTGGGCACACTACAGTCTGTGGAAGTCGGCCTGACATACACTGGCAGCAGGCAAGCAACTGAAATTAGACTAATGTGTAAAAATGAAATGCCTTATTTATCGGCACGCTACCGTGTCATCCGGTATGAGTGTATGAGTGGTTGGCACTGGCAGTGGGCACACTACAGTCTGTGGAAGTCGGCCTGACACACACTGGCAGCAGGCAAGCAACTGAAATTACACTAAAGTGTAAAAATTAAATGCCTTTTTTATCGGCAAGCTACTGTGCCTCCCGGTATGAGTGGTTGGCACTGGCAGTGGGCACACTACAGTCTGTGGAAGTCGGCCTGACATACACTGGCAGCAGGCAAGCAACTGAAATTAGACTAATGTGTAAAAATTAAATGCCTTATTTATCGGCAAGCTACTGTGCCACTCGGTATTAGTGTATGAGTGGTTGGCACTGGCAGTGGGCACACTACAGTCAGTGGAAGTGGTCCTGACACACACTGGCAGCAGGCAAGCAACTGAAATTACACTAAACTGTAAAAATAAAATGCCTTTTTTGATGCAAAGTCCTGTGCCACACTGGATGAGTGGTGGGCACTGGAAGTGGGCACACTACAGTCTGTAGAAGTGGGCCTGACACACACTGGCATTAGGCAAGCAACTGAAATTACACTAATGTGTAAAAATTAAATGCCTTATTTATCGGCAAGCTACTGTACCACCCGGTATGAGTGGTTGGCACTGGCAGTGGGCACACTACAGTCTGTGGAAGTCAGCCAAACACTGGCAGCAGGCATGCAACTGAAATTACACTAAAGTGTAAAAATTAAATGCCTTATTTATCGGCAAGCTACTGTGCCACCCGGTATGAGTGGTGGGCACTGGCAGTGGGCACACTACAGTCAGTGGAAGTGAGACTGACACACACTAGCAGCAGGCAAGCAACTGAAATTACACTAATGTGTAAAAATGAAATGCCTTTTTTTGATGCAAAGTCCTGTGCCACACGGGATGAGTGGTGGGCACTGGCAGTGTGCACACTACAGTCAGTGGAAGTCGGCATGACACACACTGGCAACAGGCAAGCAACTGAAATTAGACTAATGTGTAAAAATGATATGCCTTATTTATCAGCAAGCTACTGTGCAACCCGGTATGAGTGGTTGGCACTGGCAGTGGGCACACTACAGTCTGTGGAAGTCGGCCTGACAAACACTGGCAGCAGGCATGCAACTGAAATTACACTAAAGTGTAAAAATTAAATGCCTTATTTATCAGCAAGCTACTGTGCCACCCGGTATGAGTGGTTGGCACTGGCAGTGGGCACACTACAGTCAGTGGAAGTCGGCCTGACACACACTGGCAGCAGGCATGCAACTGAAATTAGACTAATGTGTAAAAATGAAATGCCTTTTTGACGCACAGCCTACTCTGCCACCCGGTATGAGTGGTTGGCACTGGCAGTGGGCACACTACAGTCAGTGGAAGTGGGCCTGACACACACTGGCAGCAGGCAAGCAACTGAAATTACACTAATGTGTAAAAATGAAATGCCTTATTTATCGACAAGCTACTGTGCCACCCGGTATGAGTGGTTGGCACTGGCAGTGGGCACACTACAGTCAGTGGAAGTCGGCCTGACACACACTGGCAGCAGGCAAGCAACTGAAATTACACTAAAGTGTAAAAATTAAATGCCTTATTTATCGGCAAGCTACTGTGCCACCCGGTATGAGTGGTGGGCACTGGCAGTGGGCACACTACAGTCTGTGGAAGTCGGCCTGACACACACTGGCAGCAGGCAAGCAACTGAAATTACACTAAAGTGTAAAAATGAAATGCCTTTTTGATGCAAAGTCCTGTGCCACACGGGATGAGTGGTGGGCACTGGCAGTGGGCACACTACAGTCAGTGGAAGTCGGCCTGACACACACTGGCAGCAGGCAAGCAACTGAAATTACACTAAAGTGTAAAAATTAAATGCCTTATTTATCGGCAAGCTACTGTGCCACCCGGTATGAGATGAGTGGTGGCACTGGCAGTGGGCACACTACAGTCTGTGGAAGTCGGCCTGACACACACTGGCAGCAGGCAAGCAACTGAAATTACACTAAAGTGTAAAAATTAAATGCCTTTTTATCGGCAAGCTACTGTGCCACCCGGTATGAGTGGTTGGCACTGGCAGTGGGCACACTACAGTCAGTGGAAGTCGGCCTGACACTACACTGGCAGCAGGCAAGCAACTGAAATCTACACTAAAGTGTAAAAATTAAATGCCTTATTTATCGGCAAGCTACTGTGCCACCCGGTATGAGTGGTTGGCACTGGCAGTGGGCACACTACAGTCTGTGGAAGTCGGCCTGACACACACTGGCAGCAGGCAAGCAACTGAAATTAGACTAATGTGTAAAAATGAAATGCCTTATTTATCGGCAAGCTACTGTGCCAACCGGTATGAGTGGTTGGCACTGGCAGTGGGCACACTACAGTCAGTGGAAGTGGGCCTGACACACACTGGCAGAAGGCAAGCAACTGAAATTACACTAAAGCTGTAAAAATAAAATGCCGTTTTGATGCAAAGTCCTGTGCCACACGGGATGAGTGGTGGGCACTGGCAGTGGGCACACTACAGTCAGTGGAAGTCGGCCTGACACACACTGGCAGCAGGCAAGCAACTGAAATTACACTAAATGTGTAAAAATGAAATGCCTTATTTATCGGCACGCTACCGTGCCATCCGGTGATGAGTGGTTGGCACTGGCAGTGGGCACACTACAGTCTGTGGAAGTCGGCCTGACAACACTGGCAGCAGGCAAGCAACTGAAATTACACTAAAGTGTAAAAATTAAATGCCTTATTTATCGGCAAGCTACTGTGCCACCCGGTATGAGTGGTTGGCACTGGCAGTGGGCACACTACAGTCAGTGGAAGTGGGCCTGACACACACTGGCAGCAGGCAAGCAACTGAAATTACACTAAAGTGTAAAAATAAAATGCCTTTTTTGATGCAAAGTCCTGTGCCACACGGGATGAGTGGTGGGCACTGGCAGTGGGCACACTACAGTCAGTGAAGTGGCCTGACACACACTGGCAGCAGGCAAGCAACTGAAATTAGACTAATGTGTAAAATGAAATGCCTTATTTATCGGCAAGCTACCGTGCCATCCGGTATGAGTGTAGGTGGTGGCACTGGCAGTGGGCACACTACAGTCAGTGGAAGTCGGCCTGACACACACTGGCAGCAGGCAAGCAACTGAAATTACACTAAAGTGTAAAAATTAAATGCCTTTTTTATCGACAAGCTACTGTGCCACTCGGTATGAGTGGTTGGCACTGGCAGTGGGCACACTACAGTCTGTGGAAGTCGGCTTGACATACACTGGCAGCAGGCAAGCAACTGAAATTAGACTAATGTGTAAAAATTAAATGCCTTATTTATCGGCAAGCTACTGTGCCACTCGGTATGAGTGGTTGGCACTGGCAGTGGGCACACAACAGTCAGTGGAAGTGGTCCTGACACACACTCGCAGCAGGCAAGCAACTGAAATTACACTAAACTGTAAAAATAAAATGCCTTTTTTGATGCAAAGTCCTGTGCCACACAGGATGAGTGGTGGGCACTGGAAGTGGGCACACTAAAGTCTGTAGAAGTGGGCCTGACACACACTGGCATTAGGCAAGCAACTGAAATTACACTAATGTGTAAAAATTAAATGCCTTATTTATCGGCAAGCTACTGTACCACCCGGTATGAGTGGTTGGCACTCGCAGTGGGCACACTACAGTCTGTGGAAGACAGCCAAACCCTGGCAGCAGGCATGCAACTGAAATTACACTAAAGTGTAAAAATGAAATGCCTTATTTATCCGCAAGCTACTGTGCCACTCGGTATGAGTGTTGGGCACTGGCAGTGGGCACACTACAGTCAGTGGGCCTGACACACACTGGCAGCAGGCAAGCAACTGAAATTACACTGAAGTGTAAAAATGAAATGCCTTTTTTTTGATGCAAAGTCCTGTGCCACACGGGATGAGTGGTGGGCACTGGCAGTGTGCACACTACAGTCAGTGGAAGTCGGCATGACACACACTGGCAACAGGCAAGCAACTGAAATTAGACTAATGTGTAAAAATGATATGCCTTATTTATCAGCAAGCTACTGTGCAACCCGGTATGAGTGGTTGGCACTGGCAGTGGGCACACTACAGTCTGTGGAAGTCGGCCTGACAAACACTGGCAGCAGGCATGCAACTGAAATTACACTAAAGTGTAAAAATTAAATGCCTTATTTATCAGCAAGCTACTGTGCCACCCGGAATGAGAGGTTGGCACTGGCAGTGGGCACACTACAGTCAGTGGAAGTCGGCCTGACACACACTGGCAGCAGGCATGCAACTGAAATTACACTAATGTGTAAAATTAAATGCCTTATTTGACGGCAACCTACTCTGCCACCCGGTATGAGTGGTTGGCACTGGCAGTGGGCACACTACAGTCAGTGGAAGTGGGCCTGACACACACTGGCAGCAGGCAAGCAACTGAAATTACACTAAAGTGTAAAAATGAAATGCCTTATTTATCGACAAGCTACTGTGCCACCCGGTATGAGTGGTTGGCACCGGCAGTGGGCACACTACAGTCTGTGGAAGTCGGCCTGACAAACACTGGAAGCAGGCAAGCAACTGAAATTACACTAAAGTGTAAAAATTAAATGCCTTATTTATCGGCAAGCTACTGTGCCACCCGGTATGAGTGGTGGGCACTGGCAGTGGGCATACTACAGTCTGTGGACGTGGGCCTGACACACACTGAAAGCAGGCAAGCAACTTAAATTACACTAAAGTGTAAAAATGAAATGCTTTTTTTGATGCAAAGTCCTGTGCCACACGGGATGAGTAGTGGGCACTGGCAGTGGGCACACTACAGTCAGTGGAATTCGGCCTGAACTACACAAGTAGGCAAGCAACTGAAATCTCACTAAAGGGTAAAAATTAAATGCCTTATTTATCGGCAAGCTACTGTGCCACCCGGAATGAGTGGTTGGCACTGGCAGTGGGCACACTACAGTCTGTGGAAGTCGGCCTGACACACACTGGCAGCAGGCAAGCAACTGAAATTAGACTAATGTGTAAAAATGAAATGCCTTATTTATCGGCAAGCTACTGTGCCACACCGGTATGAGTGGTTGGCACTGGCAGTGGGCACACTACAGTCAGTGGAAGTGGGCCTGACACACACTGGCAGCAGGCAAGCAACTGAAATTACACTAAACTGTAAAAATAAAATGCCGTTTTTGATGCAAAGTCCTGTGCCACACGGGATGAGTGGTGGGCACTGGCAGTGGGCTACACTACAGTCAGTGGGCCTGACACACACTGGCAGCAGGCAAGCAACTGAAATTAGACTAATGTGTAAAAATGAAATGCCTTATTTATCGGCACGCTACTGTGTCATCCGGTATGAGTGTATGGTGGTTGGCACTGGCAGTGGGCACACTACAGTCTGTGGAAGTCGGCCTGACACACACTGGCAGCAGGCAAGCAACTGAAATTACACTAAAGTGTAAAAATTAAATGCCTTATTTATCGGCAAGCTACTGTGCCACCCGGTATGAGTGGTTGGCACTGGCAGTGGGCACACTACAGTCAGTGGAAGTGGGCCTGACACACACTGGCAGCAGGCAAGCAACTGAAATTACACTAAACGTGTAAAAATAAAATGCCTTTTTTGATGCAAAGTCCTGTGCCACACGGGATGAGTGGTGGGCACTGGCAGTGGGCACACTACAGTCAGTGGAAGCCTGACACACACTGGCAGCAGGCAAGCAACTGAAATTAGACTAATGTGTAAAAATGAAATGCCTTATTTATCGGCAAGCTACCGTGTCATCCGGTATGAGTGATGAGTGGTTGGCACTGGCAGTGGGCACACTACAGTCTGTGGAAGTCGGCCTGACACACACTGGCAGCAGGCAAGCAACTGAAATTACACTAAAGTGTAAAAATTAAATGCCTTATTTATCGGCAAGCTACTGTGCCACCCGGTATGAGTGGTTGGCACTGGCAGTGGGCACACTACAGTCAGTGGAAGTCGGCCTGACACACACTGGCAGCAGGCAAGCAACTGAAATTAGACTAATGTGTAAAAATTAAATGCCTTATTTGATCGGCAAGCTACTGTGCCACCCGGTATGAGTGGTTGGCACTGGCAGTGGGCACACTACAGTCAGTGGAAGTCGGCCTGACACACACTGGCAGCAGGCAAGCAACTGAAATTACACTAAAGTGTAAAAATGAAATGCCTTTTTGATGCAAAGTCCTGTGCCACACGGGATGAGTGGTGGGCACTGGCAGTGGGCACACTACAGTCAGTGGAAGTGGGCCTGACACACACTGGCAGCAGGCAAGCAACTGAAATTACACTAATGTGTAAAAATTAAATGCCTTATTTATCGGCAAGCTACTGTGCCACCCGGTATGAGTGGTTGGCACTGGCAGTGGGCACACTACAGTCTGTGGAAGTCGGCCTGACAACACTGGCAGCAGGCATGCAACTGAAATTACACTAAAGTGTAAAAATTAAATGCCTTATTTATCGGCAAGCTACTGTGCCACCCGGTATGAGTGGTGGGCACTGGCAGTGGGCACACTACAGTCAGTGGAAGTGGGCCTGACACACACTGGCAGCAGGCAAGCAACTGAAATTACACTAAAGTGTAAAAATGAAATGCCTTTTTTGATGCAAAGTCCTGTGCCACACGGGATGAGTGGTGGGCACTGGCAGTGGGCACACTACAGTCAGTGGAAGTCGGCCTGACACACACTGGCAGCAGGCAAGCAACTGAAATTACACTAATGTGTAAAAATTAAATGCCTTATTTATCAGCAAGCTACTGTGCAACCCGGTATGAGTGGTTGGCACTGGCAGTGGGCACACTACAGTCTGTGGAAGTCGGCCTGACAAACACTGGCAGCAGGCATGCAACTGAAATTACACTAAAGTGTAAAAATGAAATGCCTTATTTATCAGCAAGCTACTGTGCCACCCGGTATGAGTGGTGGGCACTGGCAGTGGGCACACTACAGTCAGTGGAAGTCGGCCTGACACACACTGGCAGCAGGCAAGCAACTGAAATTACACTAAAGTGTAAAAATTAAATGCCTTATTTATCGCACAGCTACTGTGCCACCCGGTATGAGTGGTTGGCACTGGCAGTGGGCACACTACAGTCAGTGGAAGTCGGCCTGACACACACTGGCAGCAGGCAAGCAACTGAAATTACACTAAAGTGTAAAAATGAAATGCCTTATTTGATCGCAAAGCTACTGTGCCACACGGTATGAGTGGTTGGCACTGGCAGTGGGCACACTACAGTCAGTGGAAGTCGGCCTGACACACACTGGCAGCAGGCAAGCAACTGAAATTACACTAAAGTGTAAAAATTAAATGCCTTATTTATCGGCAAGCTACTGTGCCACCCGGTATGAGTGGTTGGCACTGGCAGTGGGCACACTACAGTCTGTGGAAGTCGGCCTGACACACACTGGCAGCAGGCAAGCAACTGAAATTACACTAAAGTGTAAAAATGAAATGCCTTTTTTGATGCAAAGTCACTGTGCCACACGGGATGAGTGGTGGGCACTGGCAGTGGGCACACTACAGTCAGTGGAAGTCGGCCTGACACACACCAGCAGGCAAGCAACTGAAATCTCACTAAAGGGTAAAAATTAAATGCCTTATTTATCGCCAAGCTACTGTGCCACCCGGTATGAGTGGTTGGCACTGGCAGTGGGCACACTACAGTCTGTGGAAGTCGGCCTGACACACACTGGCAGCAGGCAAGCAACTGAAATTACACTAATGTGTAAAAATGAAATGCCTTATTTGATCGGCAAGCTACTGTGCCACCCGGTATGAGTGGTTGGCACTGGCAGTGGGCACACTACAGTCAGTGGAAGTCGGCCTGACACACACTGGCAGCAGGCAAGCAACTGAAATTACACTAAAGTGTAAAAATGAAATGCCGTTTTGATGCAAAGTCCTGTGCCACACGGGATGAGTGGTGGAGCACTGGCAGTGGGCACACTACAGTCAGTGGAAGTGGGCCTGACACACACTGGCAGCAGGCAAGCAACTGAAATTACACTAAAGTGTAAAAATGAAATGCCTTATTTATCAGCACGCTACTGTGCCACCCGGTATGAGTGTAGGTGGTTGGCACTGGCAGTGGGCACACTACAGTCTGTGGAAGTCGGCCTGACACACACTGGCAGCAGGCAAGCAACTGAAATTACACTAAAGTGTAAAAATGAAATGCCTTATTTATCGGCAAGCTACTGTGCCACCCGGTATGAGTGGTTGGCACTGGCAGTGGGCACACTACAGTCTGTGGAAGTCGGCCTGACACACACTGGCAGCAGGCAAGCAACTGAAATTACACTAAAGTGTAAAAATTAAATGCCTTATTTGATCGGCAAAGTCCTGTGCCACCCGGTATGAGTGGTGGGCACTGGCAGTGGGCACACTACAGTCAGTGGAAGTGGGCCTGACACACACTGGCAGCAGGCAAGCAACTGAAATTACACTAATGTGTAAAAATGAAATGCCTTATTTATAGTGCACAGCTACTGTGCCATCACGGTATGAGTGGTTGGCACTGGCAGTGGGCACACTACAGTCTGTGGAAGTCGGCCTGACACACACTGGCAGCAGGCAAGCAACTGAAATTACACTAAAGTGTAAAAATGAAATGCCTTATTTATCGGCAAGCTACTGTGCCACCCGGTATGAGTGGTGGGCACTGGCAGTGGGCACACTACAGTCAGTGGAAGTGGGCCTGACACACACTGGCAGCAGGCAAGCAACTGAAATTACACTAAAGTGTAAAAATTAAATGCCTTATTTGATGCAAGTCCTGTGCCACACGGTATGAGTGGTGGGCACTGGCAGTGGGCACACTACAGTCAGTGGAAGTCGGCCTGACACACACTGGCAGCAGGCAAGCAACTGAAATTACACTAATGTGTAAAAATTAAATGCCTTATTTATCGGCAAGCTACTGTGCCACTCGGTATGAGTGGTGGGCACTGGCAGTGGGCACACTACAGTCAGTGGAAGTGGGCCTGACACACACTCGCAGCAGGCAAGCAACTGAAATTACACTAAAGTGTACAAATAAAATGCCTTTTTTGATGCAAAGTCCTGTGCCACACTGGATGAGTGGTGGGCACTGGCAGTGGGCACACTACAGTCTGTTGAAGTCGGCCTGGCACACACTGGCAGCAGGCAAGCAACTGAAATTACACTAATGTGTAAAAATTAAATGCCTTATTTATCGGCAAGCTACTGTGCCACCAGGTATGAGTGGTTGGCACTGGCAGTGGGCACACTACAGTCTGTGGAAGTCAGCCTGAACACACTGGCACCAGGCAAGCAACTGGAAATTACACTAAAGTGTAAAAATAAAATGCCTTATTTATCGGCAAGCTACTGTGCCACCCGCTATGAGTGGTGGGCACTGGCAGTGGGCACACTACAGTCAGTGGAAGTGGGCCTGACACAAACTGGCAGCAGGCAAGCAACTGAAATTACACTAAAGTGTACAAATGAAATGCCTTTTTTTTAATGCACAGTTCTGTGCCACACGGTATGAGTGGTGGGCACTGGCAGTGGGCACACTACAGTCAGTGGAAGTGGGCCTGACACACACTGGCAGCAGGCAAGCAACTGAAATTACACTAAAGTGTAAAAATTAAATGCCTTTTTTTGATGCAAAGTCCTTTGCCACACGGGATGAGTAGTGGGCACTGGCAGTGGGCACACTACAGTCAGTGGACCTGACACACACTGGCAGCAGGCAAGCAACTGAAATTACACTAAAGTGTAAAAATTAAATGCCTTATTTATAGGCAAGCTACTGTGCCACCCGGTATGAGTGGTTGGCAATGGCAGTGGGCACACTACAGTCTGTGGAAGTCAGCCTGACACACGCTGGCAGCAAAGCAACGGAAATTACACTAAATGTGTAAAAATTAAATGCCTTATTTATCGGCAAGCTACTGTGCCACCCGGTATGAGTGGTGGGCACTGGCAGTGGGCACACTACAGTCAGTGGAAGTGGGCCTGACGCACACTGGCAGTAGGCAAGCAACTGAAATTATACTAAACGTGTAAAAATAAAATGCCTTTTTGATGCAAAGTCCTGTGCCACACGGGATGAGTGGTGGGCACTGGCAGTGGGCACACTACAGTCAGTGGAAGTGGGCCTTACACACACTGGCAGCAGGCAAGCAACTGAAATTAGACTAAAGTGTAAAAATGAAATTCTTTTTTTGATGCAAAGTCCTGTGCCACACGGGCTGAGTGGTGGGCACTGGCAGTGGGCACACTACAGTCAGTGGAAGTGGGCCTGACACACACTGGCAGCAGGCTAGCAACTGAAATTACTCTAAAGTGTAAAAATGAAATGCCTTATTTATCGGCAAGCTACTGTGCCACCCGGTATGAGTGGTTGGCACTGGCAGTGGGCACACTACAGTCTGTGGAAGTCAGCCTGACACACACTGGCAGCAAAGCAATGGAAATTACACTAAAGTGTAAAAATTAAATGCCTTATTTATCGGCAAGCTACTGTGCCACCCGGTATGAGTGGTGGGCACTGGCAGTGGGCACACAACAGTCAGTGGAAGTGGGCCTGACACAAACTTGCAGCAGGCAAGCAACTGAAATTACACTAATGTGTACAAATGAAATGCCTTTTTTTTTAATGCACAGTCCTGTGCCACACGGTATGAGTGGTGGGCACTGGCAGTGGGCACACTACAGTCAGTGGAAGTGGGCCTTACACACACTGGCAGCAGGCAAGCAACTGAAATTAGACTAAAGTGTAAAAATGAAATTCTTTTTTTGATGCAAAGTCCTGTGCCACACAGGCTGAGTGGTGGGCACTGGCAGTGGGCACACTACAGTCAGTGGAAGTGGGACTGACACACACTGGCAGAAGGCAAGCAACTGAAATTACACTAAAGTGTAAAAATTAAATGCCTTTTTTTGATGCAAAGTCCTGTGCCACACGGGATGAGTAGTGGGCACTGGCAGTGGGCACACTACAGTCAGTGGGCCTGACACACACTGGAAGCAGGCAAGCAACTGAAATTACACTAAAGTGTAAAAATTAAATGCCTTATTTATCAGCAAGCTACTGTGCCACCCGGTATGAGTGGTGGGCAGTGGCAGTGGGCACACTACAGTCAGTGGAAGTGGGCCTTACACACACTGGCAGCAGGCAAGCAACTGAAATTAGACTAAAGTGTAAAAATGAATTTCTTTTTTGATGCAAAGTCCTGTGCCACACGGGATGAGTGGTGGGCACTGGCAGTGGGCACACTACAGTCAGTGGAAGTGGGCCTGACACACACTGGCAACAGGCTAGAAACTGAAATCAGACTAATGTGTAAAAATGAAATGCCTTATTTATCGGCAAGCTACTGTGCAACCCGGTATGAGTGGTTGGCACTGGCAGTGGGCACACTACAGTCAGTGGAAGTGGGCCTGACACACACTGGCAGCAGGCTAGCAACTGAAATTACACTTAAGTGTAAAAATTTAATGCCTTATTTATTGGCAAGCTACTGTGCCACCTGGTATGAGTGGTTGGCACTGGCAGTGGGCACACTACAGTAAGTGGAAGTGGGCCTGACACACACTGGCAGCAGGCAAGCAACTGAAATTACACTAAAGTATAAAAATTAAATGCATTTTTTGATGCAATGTCCTGTGCCACACGGGATGAGTGGTGGGCACTGGCAGTGGGCACACTACAGTCAGTGGAAGTCGGCCTGACACACACTGGCAACAGGCAAGAAACTGAAATCAGACTAATGTGTAAAAATGAAATGCCTTATTTATCGGCAAGCTACTGTGCCACCCGGTATGAGTGGTTGGCACTGGCAGTGGGCACACTACAGTCAGTGGAAGTGGGCCTGACACACACTGGCAGCAGGCTAGCAACTGAAATTACACTAAAGTGTAAAAATTTAATGCCTTATTTATCGGCAAGCTACTGTGCCACCCGGTATGAGTGGTGGGCACTGGCAGTGGGCACACTACAGCCAGTGCAAGTGGGCCTGACACACACTGGCAGCAGGCAAGCAACTGAAATTACACTAAAGTATAAAAATTAAATGCATTTTTTGATGCAATGTCCTGTGCCACACAGGATGAGTGGTGGGCACTGGCAGTGGGCACACTACAGTCTGTGGAAGTCGGCCTGACACACACTAGCAGGCAAGCAACTGAAATTACACTAAAGTGTAAAAATGAAATGCCTTTTTTTGATGCAAAGTCCTGTGCCACACGGTATGAGTGGTGCGCAGTGGCAGTGGGCACACTACAGTCAATGGAAGTCGGCCTGACACACACTAGCAGGCAAGCAACTGAAATTACTCTAAACTGTAAAAATGAATTGCCTTTTTTTGATGCAAAGTTCTGTGCCACACGGTATGAGTGTTGCGCACTGGCAGTGGGCACACTACAGTCAATGGAAGTCGGCCTGACTCACACTAGCAGGCAAGCAACTGAAATTACACTAAAGTGTAAAAATTAAATGCCTTTTTTTTTAAAGCAAAGTCCTGTGCCGCACGGGATGAGTAGTGGGCACTGGCAGTGGGCACACTACAGTCAGTGAAAGTCGGCCTGACACACACTAGCAGTCAAGCAACTGAAATTACACTAAACTGTAAAAATGAAGTGCCTTTTTTTGATGCAAAGTCCTGTGCCACACGGTATGAGTGGTGGGCACTGGCAGTGGGCACACTACAGTCTGTGGGCCTGCAGCTCCTCACACATGGGCAGGCCAGGCAACTGCAATATATATATTGAGGAAAAAAAAAAAAAGCAGACTAATGTAGCAGCCCTAAAAAGGGCTTTTTGGGGTGCTGTCAGGACGCTGGGACGCTGTCCTTACTGCAGAGATCAGATGAGTCTTTCAGGACTGGAGTGGACACTGAATACACTAGCCTAGCTATCGATTTCCCAATTAAATCAGCAGCAGCTACACTGTCCCTCCTCTCACTAAGACTGCAGCTTCCGAATGAATCTAAAATGGATGCTGTTCAGGAGATGGGAGAGTCTGGGAGGGAGGGTATGCTGCTGATTGGCTGGAATGTGTCTGCTGACTGTGAGGTACAGGGTCAAAGTTTGCTCAATGATGATGTATAGGGGGCGGACCGAACATTGCATGTGTTCGCCCGCTGCGGCGAACGCGAACAAGCCATGTTCGCCGGGAACTGTTCGCCGGCGGATAGTTTGGGCCATCTCTACTGTCTAATGACTGCCCAATTGTCTGGGTGTCAGTGGCCTAAATTTCGTTTAATTGCTTGCTGTCTTGGTGGCAGACATATAACTATTTTTACTTTCAAATGACTTCCCCATTGTGTGGGTGTCAGGGGCCTATATTTCGTTTACTTGCTTGCTGTCTTGATGGGAGACAATTAACTCTTTTTACTGTCAAATGACTACCCCATTGTGTGGGTGTCAAGGGCCTATCTGTTGTTTAATCATTTGTTGTCTTGGTGGGAGATATTAAACTCTTTTAACTGTCTAATGACTTTCCCATTGTGTGGGTGTCAGTGGTCTATATTTCATTTAATTGCTTGCTGTCATGGTGGGAGACAAACTCTTTTTACTGTCAAATGACCTCTCCTCTGTCTGGGTGTCAGGGGCCTACATAAATGATAATGGCCTGTTCCATTGCAGGTTGACCTGAGGCCTGTGTGGCTGTTACGGGACCGCTCTCCTCTTTGCAGGTGCCATGGCCCTGAGTCTGTAAATGAGGCCTGTGGCGCTGCAGGCAGACCGAATCCTTTTTGGCTGTGATGAGAACTTCAACTCCCATAGCATTCCCGCCTGACGCCACCCCAACCTGCTATTCCACCTCCTCCTCCTCCAAGTTGCCAATTAATATTGGTTAATTTTTATTTATTTTATTTTATTTTAATTCATTTCCCTATCCACATTTGTTTGCAGGGGATTTACCTTCATTTTGCTGCCTTTTGTGGCCCCCTAGCCCTTTCCTGGGCTATTTTACAGCCTTTTTTAGTGCCCAAAAGTTTGTGTCCCCATTGACTTTTAATGGGGTTCGGGTTCCGGATGAAGTTCGGGTCGAGTTCGGATCCCGAACCCGAACATTTTCGGGAAGTTCGGACGAACTTCTCGAACCCAAAAATCCAGGTGTTTGCTCAACTCTAAACAGGAGAAGTGCACACATACAAGAATGTGTCATGCATGCCACACTACACGACCAGGTATCGAACCTGAACATGCAGGTGTTCGCTCAACTCTACTTATAAACTATGGGACACATTAATTAAGACTGTCGTTTTAGACGCCAGTCATAATAAAGCCCTATAGTTGGAGGTGGATCACCGAAGTTATGAAGAGGCACCGACCTCTTTATAACTTCAGTGGATCCTTTGTCAGTTCTAAATGTAAGCTTACTAGCTTTCTACTTCTGAAACAGGCATAGAAAATGGTAAATCAGATGGGCCTACCGGCCCATCCCTTTCCCTGCCCACACCAGTTCTGGCGTTAGCGGGGAAAAGTCACAAATGACGGTGCAACTAACTGCTTCGTGGCAATCTGCATCTGAAATACACCTAATATACGAATATTATTTTTTTTTTTTTATTTAGATATTTCTTTGATTACAATTCACATTATAGTTCCATACACGATTTAGCATAAAAATGTTACATCAAATAGACTATATGAAAGTTAATATTTTCCTTTTTTATTTCCCTCTTTCCTCTCTTACTTTTTTCCTAAGTTCTCCCACTTCCCCCCTCTCTGCCTTCCTAGCCCTACTCTGGTCCGTCCCGCCCCACCCTCCATCCAACACAAACAACTACCTAAAACTAAACAAAAAAAAATCCCCCAAACCTCTCTCCTCAAGTCAACCATCTCCTCAAGTGCATGTCAAATATGGCCTTTTTTTGTAATTGGTATATTGTATCCTTCACAGACAATTACTAGTGATGACCAAGCATGCTCGACCGAATACTCGGCACATGTACTAGAGCGCATTGCTCGAGTCTCATCCCCGCACGTTTGGCGCCTGCTAAGCAACCAATAAAGTGCAGGTAAGTAATGCCCTTCAATGTAATGCCGTAGCCATGTTAGCTACTGGCATTACAGTGATTCGCTGGCCGGAACGCGTCATCGGAGGTTATATAGCACCCGATGACACGTGCTCGGATCAGTCATAGTCAAGGAGAGCAGAGCTTAGGCAGGAAAAGACAGTGTAGGGAGCAAAGTTCACAGTTCTTATTCTAAGAAAGCTTTTCAAACACCCAAAAGTTATTTTAAGGACTCCTGTGTGTATGTGTTTAAGAGCAGCAATATATTTTTATGTGCGCTAAATTGATCAGTCTCAGGGACATCCGTGCTGAGGAAGGGACAGATAGTGCAGGGAGAAAAATTAGCTGTTTTTACTACCAAAAGCTTTTCAAAGACCCCAACGTCCTTTTAAGGACTACTGTGTGTGTGTTTGACAGAAGCAAGATAATTTTCTTTAATACCTATTAGTGATATATACTGTACATCATCCGCAAACTTTGTCTTTTTTTGCGTAAATTAAAATAATCAGCGCCACATTTATTGTCTATAGTGTGTGCGTTTAATTCACATCCGTGATATATACAGTACTCCATCCAAAAACAGTTTCTTTAGCGCAAATTTAAATAAACTGGGCCTAATCTAGTGTACATAGTGTGTGGCCTTCTGTGAAAACTACTATACTACATCCGAAAACAGTGTCTGCAGTGCAAATTTTAATAACCTGGGCCTAATCTAGTGTACATAGTGTGTGGCATTCTGTGACAAATACTGTACTACATCTGAAAACAGTGTCTGTAGTGCAAATTTAAATAATTTGTGCCACAACTAGTGTCCATAGTGTGTGGCTTTCTGTGATATATACTGTTCTACATCCGAAAACAGTGTCTGTAGCACAAATTTAAATAATCTGGGCCTAATCTAGTGTCCATAGTGTGTGCCTTTCTGTGACAAATACTGTACTACATCCGAAGACAGTGTCTGTAGCGCAAATTTAAATAATCTTGGCCTAATCTAGTGTCCATTGTGTGTGGCTTTCTGTGACATATACTGTACTACATCCGAAAACCGTGTCTGTAGCGCAAATTTAAATAATCTGGGCCTAATCTAGTGTACATAGTGTGTGGCTTTCTGTGACATATAGTGCGCTACATCCGAAAACAGTGTCTGTAGTGCAAGTTTAAATAATTTGTGCCACATCTACTGTGTGTGCGTTTAATACACATCACTGACATACTGTACCATAGATGGTGTATGGTAGTCTGTGACATTATCAGGGCTACATCTCCTGTGTAATGTGTGCGCATCCCAAATTCCTTTTTTTAATTTATTGGCGCATACACTTACAAATCCTATGCTACTGTACGTGTGACATACCTTTAAGCATATATAACATTTAATATTAGGAAGGCAGCCAGCAAGGGCCATGGAAGTGGCCACGATGCCTCCGGGTCTCTGGTCAACCTTGAGAAGAGTCAAGCTCTCTAGACTTTAAGTACTTATCCTGTCTTTGATCTGCCACAATTTGCAAAGGCCTCCACCCATATTAAAATTCTTGGGGTCAAATTTGGTAGGGAAGATAATGCCAAACTAAATTGGGAAGAAAAGTTGGAATCTGGAAATGCAAAGGTTCAGCAATTGAAGAACTGGAGCCTGACCTATAGAGAGAGAGTTACTATGTCGAAAACTTACCTGGTTCCTGTCTTCTTATATGTCTCTATTGTCTTTCCTTTGCCAAAACCTTTCTTGGCTAGACTCTTTAGCCTGTTTTTCCAGCTGTTATGGGGGAACAGATTGAACCCAGTAAAAAGAGGGCTCATCTACCTACAGACGAGAGAGGGTTGGTTGTATATGTTAAATCCAAGGGAATTCTTTGACTCCATGTTTTTAAAAGTTAATTTTGGTAGCCTGGACTCAAACAACAGACCCCTGTGGGTGAATAGTGTCAGGGATTGGATATTGCCTTTTGCAGAGTGTTGGGTGCGAAGCAGCAGTCTCAAGAGGGGTTGGTTGGCTCGTGACTACCTCTCCCAGTAGCTGGAATATGGTCTAAAGTGCTTGAAGAAATGGGGAATAGTGTTGAGCGCGAATATTATAATCGCGAATTTTCATCACGATTATCGGCACTTTAAGAATTCACGAAGATCTTCGTAATAGCAAATATTCTAGATTTTTTTATCACTAGATAAAGCTATAATCTTCTCTCACTCATTGTATACTATATAGCTACTCTTAATCTTTATTATGCTATCTATCATCAATAACTACCGTATTTTTCGCCCCATAAGACGCACCCCACCCGTGTCTTATGGGGCAAATACTAATGAGCGCTTCCATTATTGATGCGCTCATTAGTACCCGAGGACCGGGAAGCGGCGAAGTACTGTACTCACCGCTTCCTGGTCCTCGGCTGTCGGCTGTGAAGACTGCGCATCAGCGTGAATGCGCTCTGTGATCTCACCCTGTGCGCAGCCTTCACAGCACAGCTGACAACAGGATGAAGATGATGGCGATGTAGGTGAGGAGCGGCGGCGTCCGGAGCAGGAGAGGTAACAGTTTTTTTTTTATTTTATAAAACATGAGGCAATATGGAGATGCTGGGCACTGATGCTGGGGGCAATATGAAGATGCTGGGGACTGATCTTGGGGCAATATAGAGATGCTGGGCAATATGGAGATGCTGGGGACTGATGCTGGGGCAATATGGTGATGCTGGGGGCAAGATGGAGATGCTGGGGACTGACCTGGGGGCAATATGGTGATGCAGGGGGGCAATATGGAGATGCTGGGGACTTATCTGGTGGCAATATGGAGATGCTGGGGACTGATCTGGTGGCAATATGGAGATACTGGGGGCAATATGGAGATGCTGGGGACTGATGCTGGGGCAATATGGTGATGCAGGGGGCAATATGGAGATGCTGGGGACTCATACGGGGGCAATATGGAGATGCTGGGGCAATATGAAGATGCTGGGGACTGATGTTGGGGCAATATGGTGTTGCAGGGGCAATATGGAGATGCTGGGGACTGATCTGGGGGCAATATGGAGATGCTGGGGGCAATATGAAGATGCTGGGGACTGATCTGGTGGCAATATGGAGATACTGGGGGCAATATGGAGATGCTGGGGGCTGATCTGGGGCAATATGGGCTGATGTGGGGCAATATGGGGCTGCTGGGAGCTGATCTGAGGCAACATAAGAGGCAATGGGGGGCCACTGGGGCAGATATGAGGCAATGGGGGCTGATATGAGGCAATGGGGACTGCTGGGGGTTAATATGAGAGGCAATGGGGGCTTCTGGGGGCTGATATGGGGCAAAGGGGGCTAATTATCAGCATGGGACTCTTATTGGGGGTCTGATCTGAGGTCTTGTTGGGGTCTTATTAACATTGGGGGTCTAATTTCTGGTCTATATATAATATATATTTTTTTATTGTCCTTCTCTAAAGCCTAGGTGCATCTTAAGGGTCTAAGGGTGCGTGTTATAGGGCGAACAATACAGTACTTTTATTTTTTATTTTTAATAGTTATTATTTTACCTATCATTAACTAACTTTTATTATAAGTATTTACCAACCTATTATTGATCATTTCTTTTTATAGATGCTATATTATTTTATTCTTAAAATACAAACCGGATTCCAAAATGTTGGGACACTATACAAATCGTGAATAAAAACTGAATGCAATAATATTTTATTCAGAATAGAACATAAATCACGGAAAAAAAGTTTAAACTGAGAAAATGTACCATTTTAATGGAAAAATATGTTGATTCAGAATTTCATGGTGTCAACAAATCCCCAAAAAGTTGGGACAAGGCCATTTTCACCACTGTGTGGTATCTCCCCTTTTTCTTCTAACACTCAACAGACGTCTGGGGACCGAGGAGACCAGTTTCTCAAGTTTAGAAATAGGAATGCTCTCCCATTCTTGTCTAATACAGGCCTCTAACTGTTCAGTCGTCTTGGGCCTTCTTTGTTGCACCTTCGTCTTTATGATGCGCCAAATGTTCTCTATAGGTGAAAGATCTGGACTGCAGACTGGCCATTTCAGTACCCGGATCCTTCTACTATGCAGCCATGATGTTGTGATTGATGCAGAATGTGGTCTGGCATTATCTTGTTGAAAAATGCAGGGTCTTCCCTGAAAGAGATGACGTCTGGATGGGAGCATATGTTGTTCTAGAACCTGAATATATTTTTCTGCATTGATGGTGCTTTTCCAGACATGCAAGCTTCCCATGCCACACGCACTCATGCAACCCCATACCATCAGAGATGCAGGCTTCTGAACTAAGCGTTGATAACAACTTGGGTTGTCCTTGTCCTCTTTGGTCCGGATGACATTGCGTCCCAGATTTCCAAAAAGAACTTCGAATCATGACTCGTCTGACCACAGAACAGTCTTCCATTTTGCCACACTCCATTTTAAATGATCCCTGGCCCAGTGAAAATGCCTGAGCTTGTGGATCTTACTTAGAAATGGCTTCTTCTTTGCACTGTAGAGTTTCAGCTGGCAACGGCGGATGGCACGGTGGATTGTGTTCACTGACAATGGTTTCTGGAAGTATTCCTGAGCCCATTCTGTGATTTCTTTTACAGTAGCATTCCTGTTTGTGGTGCAGTGTCGTTTAAGGGCCCGGAGATCACGGGCATCCAGTATGGTTTTACGGCCTTGACCCTTACGCACAGAGATTGTTCCAGATTCTCTGAATCTTCGGATGATGTTAGGCACAGTTGATGATGATAGATGCAAAGTCTTTGCAATTTTTCGGGTAATACCTTTCTGATATTGCTCCACTATCTTTCTGCGCAACATTGTGGGAATTGGTGATCCTCTACCCATCTTGGCTTCTGAGAGACACTGCCACTCTGAGAAGCTCTTTTTATACCCAATCATGTTGCCAATTGACCTAATTAGTGTTAATTGGTCTTCCAGCTCTTCGTTATGCTCAAATTTACTTTTTCCAGCCTCTTATTGCTACTTGTCCCAACTTTTTTGGGATTTGTTGACACCGTGAAATTTTGAATCAACATATTTTTCCTTTAAAATGATACATTTACTCGGATTAAACGTTTGATCTGTCATCTACGTTCATTACAAATTAAACGTTTATTACAAATAAAATATTGACATTTGCCATCTCCACATCATTGCATTCAGTTTTTATTCACAATTTGTTTAGTGTCACAACTTTTTTGGAATCCGGTTTGTAAATCATTACCTATAATATACAATAGACAACATATAACAGACAATCACACAAAGGCTATATGCCAAAAGTCGGGTATGTACAAGCCAACAACTTATCCATGGGACAGGTACAGTCAGCATACCTTACAATGGCAGCCTTACTATAATACTGCTCCTATGTACAAGAATATAACTGCCATAGGGCGGAGTCTGACTGCCGACCTGAGCAGACGCATGTAGGAGAGCTCTCCTCCCTACAGCCCAACAAACTGGCTATATTAGCACTTTGATCAAGCACAGAATGGGCAAAGTAGGCAAGTACATCCCTAAAGACAAGCCTGATCCCGCCAGAGCGTACCGCAGTGCCCTGGAGATGGATAAATTATTTAATAAGAAGCTCCCCAGCGCGGCCCCTGAGGCTTCCAAGATGGCGCCGGCCGAACATGAGGCCGGGGAACAAGGCCTTGCGGAGGCCTCTCGTCTGCCTCAAGACTCCCTGGACGGACCAGGGACCTTACCAGCGCCAATCTCCAAACAGATACTACAACAGGCCTTAAAGGAGGCCCTGTCACCGGTCCTTGACGAACTGAAGGAGATTAAAGCTGATGTGAAACACATAGGACATCGAGTGGAAGCACTTGAAAAAGATCAGGCGGCCGTCCTCTCTTATCTTCACGCTGCTGAAGAGAATACCGCAGCCTATGTACACTCTCTGGACAACGTATACTCGATAATAGAGGATCAAGAGAATCGCAGCAGGAGAAAGAATCTCCGTATCAGAGGCCTGCCAGAGAGTGTGACGCATGAGGAGTTACCAGAAGCTGCCAAGCAGATCTTCACCTTACTTGTAGGGCCGTCTCGAGCTCTGGACATCCACATTGAGCGCATCCATAGAGCACTGTGTACACTTGTAGGGATCACAGCACTCAGCAGATAATTGGCAGTTATATAGGGTGCTCGTTTCTTGTTGGCCCTGACTCCACTTCCAGGGGCTGAGTATTATAGACAATATATTTGAAACGGCACACCAAAAGTTTTTGATTGCAATTACACTTTTTTTTTTTCTAAAAATAAATAATAAAATAAAAAAAAATAACACTTTTTATTCAGCCAGACATTTATGCTTAGTGCAACGTTTCGGGCTTACATAGATAGCCCTTCATCAGGCTGTATATCAAAACGAAAAAGAGAGGGATAAGAGGCATATAATCAGTATATAGTACATAGTGGGAATATACAATATAGAAATTTGAACAGGTGCATACATCAGTACACAAATACATATACACATAAGTAGGTCAATGGTTGTTTGACCTGTAACCTTAGGTCATATTACCAAGAGGGTATTTTATATGGACGTTTATGTTGTGTACAGCTGATATATAAGGTATTAAGTTGTTTGGGACAATGGGGTAAATTTGACAATCTTAATAGCATGTGGTGTACCCGCATTAACAAGTGCTAGTGAGGATGTGATAGCTGCATAATGATAGATAGTGCAGTTGCCTGCTGCATAAAATCGCCTAGGGCACAGTGTGGATCCGATTATAGTACACATGAAGCTAACATCTAACATCTAATCCACTATGTAAAACGCCTATGTAGAAAGCCTCTCTGTGGAAAGGAGTGGAGGTCAGAAATGCAGGTCAAAGAGACCCTTACCTTATAGATCCATTTGCAGGGAATGGCGCTGGCTTGAGCGCCGAACGTCGCTGGACGCGCTTAAAAGGACGTAAAAGGGGCGTGTACAAGGGCGGTGACAAAGGTCACATGTCGGAGGCAAGCGTGCCTCATGTTGTTAATCAGGCGTGAGCGAGTAGAGTGCGGGGGCGCTTCCTATGTAGTACTGGGCGCGTGCGCTGTGTACAAGCCGGGTGGATGTGGGCGCGGCCTACAGTGAGGGCACCGCTGATGTGCGCTGTTGCTGACTGCGCATGTCCGCGGTTTGCGTCGGCCATCTTGGAAGAGGGCAATTTGCCCTCCATGTGATTTAATCCACAGAATACATATTGTAAGAGAAGAAGTTAAGCTTCTATATATTGGAGCAACTTTATAAGTGTTTGGGGTCAATACCTGGGACCTATAAAGGCAAGATATGTGACGACTGGAGGATAAATAACAAGTGATGGACATGATAAATGGTAAGACCTGTGTGTTTTAGGGTGAGCACTTTAGTTATGCATACATAACATATAGATAAAGAGTATAATACATAGTTTGAACATTATTTTTGCACAATTTGCAAATAAATTCAGAACATATAATAGATTACAGGTACCCGTGACGAGCTTAGAAGGATGGTTGATCATAGTGTGTGTTGAGCGAGTGTCCCCACATCGCTACGAGACAACACTAGACCTGTTGGAAACAGGGGGAGATATGATTAGGAACATTCATACACAAATTACTCCCACCAATATTCTTTATTCAAACCGCATGATTGGAGGGTATTGAGGCGTTTAATCCAACTCATCTCTCTCTCCTGAAGCGCCTTCTCACGGTTACCACCACGACGTAGTGGTGGGACCCAATCAATCACCTGGTAGCGTAATTGGCTGACTGAGTGTTTGTGGGCAGTGAAGTGTTCTACCAGTGGCGCATCACTTCTTCCAAGGCGTATGTTGGATTTGTGTTGTCCAATACGGTCTTTTATTTTTTGTGTGGTCTCGCCCACATATCCGAGACCACAAGGGCATTTCACTAAATACACCACAAAGGAGGTGAGACACGAAAAATGTCCACGTATTTGGAATAGTTTACCGGTTAGGGGATGCGTGAAAGTGGGACCTTTTGTTACATTCCCACAATGTGCACATGACAAGCACGGGTAAGTTCCCTTCACGGGTGAGCCCATAATGGTAGATTGAACTGATTGTGGGCAGTTGGAGCCTATATCTGATTTAACCAGTAGATCACGTACATTTCTGCCTCGTTTGTATGCCATAATAGGTTTTTTAGAAAAGATGTTTGGAAAATTCCTGGATAATATGTGCCAGTGTTTCTGGACTACGTTTCTGATATCTGGACTAAAATGGGAGAAAGTGGTTACGCATGGGATACGTTCACTGTTGGTTTTAGAGGAATGGTCTCTGGGAGTTAGTAGGTGGTTTCGTGGGAGTTTTTTAACTTCTTCAACATGTTCCTCTAGAAGAGGTTGGGGGAAGCCCCTCCTGGAGAATTTGTCAGTCATTTCTCTGAGTCTGAGGTCTAAATGGGATTCTTCTGACACAATTCTTTTGACTCTCATGAGTTGTGATCTCGGTAGTGACCGGACTAAACCGGGGGGGTGGTGGCTATCGAATCTGAGAAGACTATTCTTGTCTGTAGGTTTTTATATCCATAGAGCACTGAGACCCCGACCCAAGGATACAGACAACCCAAGAGACGTGATCTGTGGGCTCCTGAAGTATGTAGACACGGCAGCCCTGATGCAAGCTGCGAGAAACCAAGCTGAAATCGCATCTCACGGCACGAAACTTTCCATTTACCAAGACCTGGCGCCATCTACACTCAGCAAACGCAGATGCCTGAGGCCTCTCACCGACCATCTGAGACACCATAAAGTCCCCTACAAGTGGCTGTTCCCATTTGGACTGACCTTCGCAGTCGGGGGCCGCAGATGCGTTATTCGCTTACCTGCTGACCTCACAGCCGCATGGGATCTTCTAGAGACTGGCCCGCTAGATATCCAGTCATGGCTGCCCTCAGCCGATATGGGTGTGCCACTACCAGATCTTCCAGACGTCCAAAGCTGGTCGAGAGCACAGCAGAAGAGGATGAATATGCGTTCTCCTAGAGACACTTAAAGCTCTGAGATTCATATGATCGAGTACATAGCGAATTATTGTACCATCACAAGAGACGCTGGCTGCACAGAGATTTTTAGGATCGCGCCGTAGCGAATGTTCGCAATCGGCGGAACTGAGACTTTTAAGATCGTGCACGTTGTGAAATACTGCAGTACCCACAAGAGACGCTTGAAGACCTGCGGTCTTTGCGAGCGCACACATTGCGACTGATCGCAGTGTCAAAGGGATTCATCTGAAAACCTGTGATCTTTCTGATCGTGACTGCTACAAACTATCGCAGTATACGCAAGTATAATCACGGGACAGCGTTACCATTTGCTCCCCGTCCTCTATGATGATTGCCGTCCACTCTGTACTCCCCGCGTGTCGGGGTGCCGGGAAGGACGTGTCTTATTATGTTGATTGATCTATCTGCATTTGTTTTAGTGCTTTGCCAGAGTTGTTGGTCCATGGGGTTGCCTGTATAAGACGACCTGATGGATACCGACCCCCCGTACCCCACCAGGATTTCACTTGCGCAGACCTGGTGCGTGCGCAATTCTATGTGGCCTTCTGTGCCCGCCTTGCCACAGCTAAGTGACTTGCTGTGGCGGGGCCAGCACGGGAGACACAGTTTCACAAGGTCGATGATGCGGACAAGCTCCATGTTCACGATTTTTTGTTTTTTAAATGTTCCTATGTTATGTTGTTATTGGTTCTGGTCTACTGTCGCTATAGTTGCTACTTATCTGTGGTGTCATGGCAAGTATTAAGTGTACCTCATTTAACGTCAGGGGATTTAATACCCCGCAAAAACGGTCCCAAGTCATACGCTTGCTCAAAAAGTCCCACTCTGATATCTGTTTTTTCCAAGAACTACACATTAGGTCGTCTAACATACCAGCATTTCAAAAATCATATCTCCAACACTGGTTTATTAGCACATATAATAAGGCCAAAAGGGGGGTAGGCATAGCCATTTCAAAGCACATCCCATTCACGCTAAAGGCGACGCAGACTGACCCTGACGGCCGTTTCATATTTGTAAAGGGAGTCATCGGCTCACAGCTGGTCACTCTTGCTAGTCTATACAGTCCAAATAGGGGCCAGAAACTTTGGCTAAAAAATACCTTACTAAAGTTCCATACATTTGCGGAGGGAGTGTGCCTTGTGGGCGCGGATCTAAATGTCACCTTAAACCCTCTAGTCGACGCCTCTGATGGCGTTTCCCAACTGACACACTCGGCGATAGGATGCATAAATAACTACCTCTCAGGGGCCCACCTACATGACACCTGGCGTTTGATGCACCCGGAAGGACGGGACTATACTTTTTTCTCGGCACCCCATAACTCTTACAAAAGACTTGATTACATCTTTATATCTGCCCCTCATGTAGATTTAGTTGATAGCTCCGCTGTCGGGCAGATAACGGTCTCGGACCACGCCCCGACGTCTACAACTGTCCGTTTAGCGAACTTACCCGTCCGATATAAACAATGGCGTCTCAATGAAACACTATTGGATAAGCCTGCTGATGTTAAAGCTCTACAGCAGAAGCTGCAGTGGTTCTTTGCAGAGAACTCCACTCCTGGTATGCCTCAGACGACATTGTGGGAGACTCACAAAGTGGTGATGAGAGGAGAACTCATTGCACTTGGTAGTAAGGTGAAGAAGGATAGACAAAAAAGATTACACTCCCTACTTAGGCAAATAGCCGCAAAGGAGTCTGTCCACAAACGCTCTAAGGCCCACTCCGTTCAAACAGAATTGACTGCCTTGAGATCCCATCTAAAAGATCACCTCAATGTTAGTCATGCTCGTGCGTACCAATATTCGCAGTTTAGGTTTTATTCACACGGGGATAAGGGGACGAAGCTTATATCCTCTCTCATCAAACAAAGAAAAGACGCTATGTTCATCCCCAGGATTAAAAGTAGTGAGGGGACTGTATTACATAAAACTGCAGATATTGCCGCTGAGTTCCAGAAGTTCTATGAACAACTTTATGGGATCTCAAGCTCAAAATCCGCAGCGGACCCGTCGCTACACACTGCGATGGATCGGTTCTTACAACACCTAAATCTCCCCCAGGTAACACCTGAAGACAGCATGTCCCTTCTTGCTCCAGTGTCAGACTCAGAAATTCACAGAATACTTGCTTCCATGCCATTAGGGAAAAGCCCCGGCCCGGATGGCTTTCCTGTCGGGTACTATAAAAAATTTGCCTCTGGCTTGATCCCCCAGATGACGTCCTGGTGTAATTCTCTTCTCTCAGGGGCTAAGTTGCACCCGCAATCCCTGGAAGCCATTGTAACTATTCTCCCCAAACCTGGGAAGGACCCAACCCTTTGTGGCAGTTATAGGCCGATATTGTTACTCAATGTTGATATAAAACTTTGGGCCAAGATTTTGGCCTCTAGACTTAGTCTACTCTTGCCGAAACGAATCCACCCTGACCAAGCTGGCTTCGTTCCGGGAAGAGAAGGGAACCATAACTCTTGTCGGATTCTATCGGCAATGCAGTGGGCTATTAAACAACGACTCCCATTAACCTTCCTCAGCGTTGATGCGGAAAAGGCCTTCGACCGGGTAAACTGGGTCTATATGCAAAAAACTTTGCTTAGATTTGGCATTCCAAGCCGGTTCCAGAAGGCAGTCATGACGTTATATACAGATCCTAGTGCGAGGATCCGGGTCAACGGTACCTTGTCGCCATCTTTCCACATAAGCAATGGGACACGGCAGGGCTGCCCCCTGTCACCTGCCCTATATATTTTGGTGATGGAAACTCTTCTTCAGACAATTAGAGAGGATCCAGCCATTAAAGGAGTTAGAGCAAAAAGCGACTCCATTGAATATATCAACGCTGCTTACGCAGATGATTTACTGATAATGGTGTCCAACCCGGTCGAGGCCTTTCCCCGTCTCTTGTCCCTGTTTGAGACTTATGGTATAGTGTCCAATTACAAGATGAACTACTCTAAATCAGAAGCAATGAATATTTCAGCCGCGCAAAACATAATAGAGTCACTAAAACAGTCCACCCCCTTCAAATGGCAATCCGAGTCTCTCACATATCTTGGCATAAAAATCCCACCAGACCTGTCTAAATTATTTCAGCTCAACTACTTGCCTCTATGTTCTGACATTCAACAGCAACTGAACTCCCTACGTATCCCTTATACCACCTGGATGGGCAGGAAAAATCTGCTAAAGGCGTTTGTACTTCCCAAAATATTATATGTGATGCAAATGCTTCCCATTTTTCTTCCCAATGCTTATCTGTCTCGAGTTAGGAGACTATTCTCTAACTACCTTTGGGGTGGGAAAAGACCTAGGCTGGCCCACAGACACTTGATACTGAGACGTAATCAGGGTGGCTTTGCACTACCAGACGTGCATACCTACTACCACGCCATACACTTGAAGCGGTGGCTCCAGCTGCATGTACCCTGTTATAACACTAGAGGCACTGATTTGGAACTATTACAACTCACCCCTAAACAAAGGGCCTCCTTATGGGACCTAACATCTACTTCCTTTCACTCTCACATTCTGCTTAAAGGCACCTATTCAGTAGTTAAATTTTTGAATAAGAATAATGATCTACTCCCTAACCCATCTCTTAAAACACCCGCAGACCATTCTTAGTCAGACCTTTGATAGATGAGCCCCCCCCCCGATCTGGCGCAAGCTTAAAGACTACGCTCTATCAGACTTCCTTGCACGTGCTAATGGCAGTCTCCCTGCTGACCACCCACTTGCCAGAGTCTGGGAAACTTCCCACTTCATAGACCGTCTGGAGCTCAATTCAGTCATTAAGGCTCTCCCACCCTTCAAAGACCCTCCTTCATCAATGACGTGGTTTGAGGGACTGTTGACGTCTTCCACACCCCAGCGGAAAATGATCTTGCTGCTATACCTAGCGCTAAACACACCTTCCTCTAAGACTACTCCACAGTATCTGCGAACCTGGGCCACTGACCTTGATGTGGTATTTAGTAAACTGATGTTTTAAGAATACATGCTCACTCCCATGGGTTTTCCCGTTGTGTGAAAATCCAAGAACACTCTTACAAAGTTCTCACCCAATGGTATCGCACCCCCACTTATTTGTTCAACAACGGGCTCAGTGACAAGGACGTGTGCTGGAGGTGTGGGGAAGGGTCAGGGACGTTACTTCATATATTCTGGTCGTGCCCCAGGATTCGCAACTATTGGGACCAAATCTCAGTGTCTATTAATCAGATAATGTCTACAGTTATATCTTTGACCCCGGAGCTGGTACTCCTTTGGTTGCCCACATCGCAGTTCACTCCCTCTAAGGGTAATCTAGTGACCCATTTGATACAAGCTGCTAGATTATTAATACCACAACGCTGGCTTAGCACCGAACCACCGTCAATGGATCAGTGGGTAGCCAAGGTAGACACCCTCTTCAGGATGGAAGAGTTAGCTAGTTGGGAACTTAGGTCACACGAGAAGTTCGAGAAAATTTGGGCCCCTTGGCGGTCCTTCCGAGACCACTCATAATCGTCTTGGTTGACTGGAATACGACTGGTGCACCTGCCGCCACATGACACACACGACATTGGCACTATCTTGTAGATCTTGATAAGATGCTGACATTGATGCATGAACCAGTGGTAGCAACTGAACTATATGTGGATTTCAGATATTCTGTTATCATGGAGTAGACCTTTACCCCTCCTTTTCCCATTTCCCCTTGTTTGTCTCATACCCCCTTTCCTCCCCGGTTGTTTTCCATTCTGGTTATACCTTAAATATGTGCCTTTGCCCAATGGAAGACACTGGGCCAATACTATGTTAAACAGATATTGCTTAATGTATGTCTATTCGAACCACATGGTGTAAAAAGAGCTGTACTAGATTTATCATACTGTTATATGTCTGCTGTTGTCGGGGCTCCATGTGATTTACGAGCATCTGTTCATGTGGTCATTGCTTCTTCTGCCTACATTTATCTCAATAAAAAGATATTGGACAAAGAATATAACTGCCATAAAACTGCTGTAACAATGGCTGCTCTGCGCTGCGGTTCCCCTGCTTACCGCAGCGGTCCCGGGCGCCGTGTTCAGCGGTGATCTGTGGCCAGTGCTTCCCATTCACCGCTGCAGTCCTGGGCTCTGTCTTTGTGGGTGCTGTTGTTCAGGGATCCACTCCACAGTTTGCTCTCAGCCCTGGCCACAGCATGCTTGCTGCTTGTTCCTGCAGCACTTACTTAAGGGTCACTTCCTGGGCTTTATGGGTTAGGTCATGTGACCTCGATTACCTATCCTAGCCCTCCTGCGCATATACAAGTGGCTCAGCCCCCTTCCCAGATGCCTCAGTGTCAAGGTCCTCATGTCCTTCTAAGGTTCCTGTTTTCCGCTTGTGTTCTCGTGTTCCTCATTCGTATCTGTATTCCTGGACTCTGCTACCTGTTAGATCCTCATCTGCTTCCTTAAATCTCCTGTTGCAGATCCGTATTGCCTTACCTCTACTTGTGCCTCCTGCCCTAACCTCTTGCCTGTCCGACTTCGCCTCTGCTTCATCCTTCGTTCCTGCGCCTCTGGTACCTATCTCAGGATGGTGCACACAGAGGCCATGGCCCTGGGCACGATGAAACTGAGTAAAAGAATGTAGCTGAGGGCCTTCAGGTGCGCCAACCCTCAAAAAAATTATTTGTAAGTGCCCTCATGTTTTAGGTCAGCTGACCCTCTAAAACATCATTTGTAAGTGCCTTCAGGGCAGCTGACCCTGTGAGCTAACCCCAAAAAACATAATTTTGAAGGGCCTGTAGGTTGACCCTGTAAAACATTATATGTGAGTGCCTGCAGGTGAGCTGACCCTAAAAAACATGAATTGTGAGGGCCTGCAGTTGAGCTGACCCTCTAAAACATTATATGTGAGGGCCTGCAGGTGAGCTGACGCTAAAAAACATGAATTGTGAGGGCCTGAAGGTGAGCTGACCCTGTAAAACATTATATGTGAGGACCTGCAGGAGAGCTGACCCTCTAAAACACTATGAGCAAGGGAAGCCTAAAAACATGATGATATGATGGAGGAGGAGAAGGACGAGAAAAGAAAGATTGACCCATATAACCTTTTTTGTGGTGGCAGAGGTGCAGTGCCTTTATGTTCAGCCGCTTTCATCAGGTGGAGTAGAGAAGTCAGGGGCAATCCAGGCCTTGTTCATTTTTATAAGAGTCGACCTGTCAGCATTTTCAGTTGACAAGACAGATGCACTTATCAGTTATTATGCCCCCTGCAGCACTTAATACCCACTCTAACAAAACGCTGGTGGCAGGGCAGGCTAGCACCTCTGAGGTATAGAGTGCCAGTTTGTGCCACGTGTCCAGCTTGGACATCCAATAGTTGTAAGGCACAGAGGGATCACTGAGGACGCTGACACGGTCTGCTATGTACTCACCATCTTCCAAAATTTTTACCGCCTTGTGACACTAGGCCGCGCATCAGGGTGAGGGTGCAGGCGGGGTGTCATGAAACTGTCCGAGGCCTCGGAGACTGTTGTCCTGCCTCTGTTGGAACTGCTGTTTGTTCCACTCGTCTCCCCTCCTGGGTTGCCCAAGGAACTATGTATTTTGCCACCAGCTTTGTCAGCTGTAAATTTTTCCGCAATGACATTCTGTTATTGCACCATTTTGCTAGTCCTGTCCACCACAGGAATGAGAGATGAGAAGTTCTCTTTGTAGCGGGAGGGTGAATTGAACAACTAATAATCGCTGTTGGCCAAAATGCGTATAATGCGAGGTTCACAGGAAAGGCAGCATGTGTGTCAGACTCCCAACAGACAAGACGTTGCTGTCCTCATCAGGAGGATGACTCTCAACCTCCTTATCCTCTTCTTTTTCTTCTGCCCATCTATGCTGAACAGATGGAATAAACCTGCTATGGTTACTACCCTCTGTAGCGGAGGCAACCGTCTCTTGCTCCTCCTGAGAAGAGGAACTGAGGGTGGTCTGGCTATCACCCTGTGTACTGTCTTCCCCCATTTCCACCTCTTCCACATGTAAAGTGTCTGCCTTCATTGTTAGCAGCCTGCGTTTCAGTAGTGGGATGGTTACGGTGATAATAGCGCCATCTGCACTCACCATCTGTGTTTATTCTTCAAAGTTGCGTAAATCCTCACAGAGGTCAGACATACACCAGCAAATGCAAGCGCTGCATGCAGCGTTGCCAAACTGATGGCAGCTATAGATGACATTCTGAAATGGGCACACACATGGCGCACCTTCACCAGTAGCTCAGGCAAATTGGGATAGGTTTGGAGAAAGTTGAGAACATGTGGGCTAGGAATGGTATGGCTGGATCCTGGACATTAAGTAGGGATACACATGGCCATATCAGCATTTGTCCCATGTAAAAGTTTGCCTTCTTCACTGGGCAGAGGTTGTTTTCTGCCCAGTAATTAAGATTTTATTATTAGGACAGGTTTTGGAGGGAAAATTTCCCGCCGTTTTGCTGTGGTCATCTGCCCGGTGATGGCCGTGATTGGCTGAGGGCTATTATGTTCCAGGGTTTAGGGTAGGGATACCCAGACCCTGGTAACAGGTGCCTGATTGGTGGGGGAGTTCAGTAGTGGGGCTATAAGTGTCCTGGCTCCTTGGACTAGCTTGCCTGTTGTCTGCACCAGTCTGTGGAGCCTGGATCTGTAAAGTTCGGGTTCGTACCGAACTTTAGGGTTTTTGGTACCTGGACATTTCCGTAAAAGTTTGAGTTTGAGTTCAATGTTCGGCGATTTCTTGACGCTTAACAAGTATTTCACTAGTCTGCCCTTGGAAGCCATCACAGCCATGCCGACTAATGGAACCCAGCCCTTAAGCCCAGTGACACTGAATAAGTTTTAATCCATCTGCTAGTTCGGTGGGCGTTGGCGGTCATTTTTTCAAGTGCAGTGCCCTTGCAACTGCATGTGAACTGCATGTATGCCAGGGACATTACTTTAATTCTGTTCTGGTAGCACAGTGGAGGACAAATTCCCTTTTTTGGCCGTTCAAGTACTCCTGTGGCCTGCAGTGCATACCTGGCAGTGAAAATTGTTAAATTACATTAGTCTGTCACTTTTTGTGTGACCTAAAGCGATTTTTTATCTGTCTGCAACAGGCACTGCATATCTGACAATGTAATAAAACCTCTAAATACTGCAGTTACCTTGCTTTTTTTGCAAGATAGTACTGTAAATTTATTGACTATGCTGCATTTTTGACAGTCCAATTAAAACGTTACATACTGCAGTTACATTGCTGCTATAAAAAAGCAAATTTTTTTGTACTAGATAGCAAATTTGCGTGCTACCCTGCATTTCTGACAGTCCAATACAACCGTAACATACTGCATTTACAATGGTGCTGTAAAAAAAACACACTTTTTGTGCTAGATAGGTGACAGGGACGTAAATTTGTAAAAATAGTCTGTTACATTATTGGGTGACAATAACCCAGTTTTGCCATATACTGTACAAACCTCTGCTCTTTACATGTGACAGGGAGGTAAATTTCTAAAAATCATCTGTTACATTGGTGGGTGACATTTTGCCAGTATTGCTATTTACAAACCCCTGCTCTGCATAGGTGACAGGAAGGTAAGTTTCAAAAAATCGTCTGTAACATTGGTGGGTGACATTTTGCCAGTTTTGCTGTATACAAATGACAGGGACAGGGACGTAAATTTGTATAAATCGTCTGTTACATTCTTGGGTGACATTAACCAACTTTTGCCATATACAAACACCTGCTATTCACCAGCAACTTCAGCACAGCCGGGGAAAAACGACAGCAGGCAGTTTTGAAACTCATCTGTTTGGGGGACAAACATCACACCGCGCAGGAGCTGTGGACGGGCATGGAACAACAGACCGATGAGTCGTTGGTGCCACTGAGCCTCAAGCCCGGCCTGATGGTGTGCGATAATGGGCGAAATCTCGTGGCAGTTCTGGTCCTAGCTGAATTTGGTGGTGCAGAAATTCCTGAAAAACTACCCCCAAAATGTCCGAGCAGCTGCAGAAACTGCGGACCGTCTGTGCGCGCTTTCGTCGTTCTCACCCTGCTGCTGTTCGCCTGTTTGCGCTGCAGCGTAACTTCGGCCTTCCCGCTCACAGCCTTATATGCGACGTACCCACAAGGTGGAACTCCACTTTGCACATGCTGGAGAGACTGTGTGAGCAGCAGCAGTCGATAGTGGAGTTTCAGCTGCAGAACGCACGGATGAGTCGCTCTGCGGAACAGCACCACTTCACTGCCCCTGAGCTGGCCACCATGCGAGACCTGTGTGCCTTGTTGCGCTGTTTCAACTACTCCACCAATATGGCCAGTGCCGATGATGCCGTTCTCAGCAGTACTATCACACTTCTATGTCTACTTGAAAAAACGCTATGGGCGAAGATGGAAGAAAATGACACAGGAGGAAGAAGAGGAGATAGAGGGATAATTTCCACGGTAATCAGGCCAGTCATTCACAAGTGGCTCAGAGGGTGGGTTCTTGCACCAAAATAGGCCAGGTACACAATTGTCCTGCCAAGGCACAGTTCTGGAGGATGAGGAGGAACCGTGTTCACAGCAGGGTGGCACCAAAAGCAGCTCAGGGCCACCTCTGCAGCATGGCTGGTGGGATACCGAGGACACAGACTATAGATCTCCCACAGAGGACAGCTTTTTGTTGCCTCTGGGCAGCCTGGCACACATGAGCAACTACATGCTGCAGTGCCTGCGCAACGACTGCCGAGTTGCCCACATTCTAACTTGGGCTGATTACTGGGTGGCCATGCTGCTGGATCCCCATTACAAGGACAACGGTACATCCTTAATTCCGTCACTGGAGCGTGATCGTAAGATGCGCGAGTACAAGCCCACGCTGGTAGACGGGTTGCTGGTGGCATTCCCACCTGACAGCGGGGGCACAGTGGAAGCACACGGCGAAAGCTGAGGATGAGGAAGAGGTCGCCAATGCAGCTGGGGCACCGCCAGCACCTCAGAAGGCAGGGTTAGCATGGCCGACATATGGAAAAGCTTTGTCAGCACGCCACAAAAACCAGCACCACCAGCTGATATGGAACGTCTTAGCAGGAGGCAGCATTTCTCCAACATGGTGGAGCAGTATGTGTGCACACGCCTACACGTACTGAATGACGGGTCTGCCCCCTTCAACTTCTGGGTCTCCAAATTGGGCGCATGGCCTGAGCTTGCCATTTACGCCTTCGACGTGCTGGCCTGCCCTGCAGCCAGTGTATTATCTGAACGTGTGTTTAGCACGGCAGGCGGCGTCATCACAGACAAGTGCAGCCGCCTGTCCACAGCCAATGTGGACAAGCTCACGTTCATTAAAATGAACCAGGCATGGATCCCTCAGGACTTGTCCGTACCTTGTGCAGAATAGACATGTATACCGGCACTAACCAGCCATTGTTATACTGCAGCGCAATTGCTCATGTCATGTGTATTTTGGATATTTCACACTCTTTTGGAGTGTACCTTAATTTTACAAAATTAAATTAAAACCAAAAACCTGTGTTGGCCATCTCGTCCTCCTCCACAGCCGCTTCCACCTACTCCGCTGCGTCCACTGCCTCCTCAAACTCCTACTCCATATGGAACTCCAAACTTTTGGTGTGTATAGTACCACTGCTATACCTATTAGATCGGTAAAATAAATTTAAAAAATTTTCTGGTAAAATTAACCACTTTTTAAAAAAAACTATATAAATTGTCTTTCACATTTTACGGTGAAATTAACCAATTTTTCAGTGTATAGTACCACTGCTATACCTAGTAGGCGGGTTAAAAAATAAATAAAGATGGTAATTTACATTTTCTAGTGAAATTCACCAATTTTCGGGTGTATAGTACCACTGCTATAAATATTAGACCGGTAAAAAAAAAAAAATTGTCAGTTACATTTTATGATCAAATTCACCAATTTTTGGGTGTAATATACCCCTGCTCTACCAAGTAGACAGGTTAATTAATTTCAGTAATTTTTCTGTTACATTCTTGGGTTGATATTATACAATTTTAGATGTGAATAAACCCCTGCTCTGCATATGTGACAGGGAATAAAATTTCGGAAATACTTCTTTAATTGATGCGCGCCACCTCCTTTGATTCAATGCTTAAACTTAAACAAGTTGTACCACATTTAAGCTTCAATACTTTGTCCCACATTTCCGCTATACTCTTTTGGCCAATATTTCCGACTCAATAGCTTTTCCCACAATTCCGCTTGACTCTTTTGGCCCACATTTGGGCTTCTGTAATTTGTCCCACATTTGCGCCTCAATAGCTTTTCACACATTTATGCTTGATCCCATTTTTTTTTATACATTTATCTCCCTTAAATTTGGTCTCTTTTTCTCACGCTCCCTCTCTGGCCCTGAACCCTGATTCCCCACCACCCTTAATCACCATGGTAGGCGCATAAAAGAACATCGAAAGTTGATAGAGCAGATATCAAATTGGATCGTGAACATCACGGGGATGTGCGACATGGTGGAGCGGTAAGAGTGCACATGACTACACGAACTGACTGACCGGGGTCAGCCCCTGCAACTTCTGGAAGAGGGGTTAGGTGGTCACTTGGAGCTAGTGTAACCTTTGCAACCTCTCTGACTAGTAATAGGTAAAATTAATCTTTATTAATCACTCTATTAAAAATACATTTACTACTTGGGAACATGCAACTTCTGGGTCTCCAAATTGGGCACATGGCCTGAGCTTGCCCTTTACCCCTTGGAGGTGCTGGCCTGCCCTGCAGCCAGTGTATTGCCTGAACGTGTGTTTAGCGTGACTGGAGGTGGTTATCACAGGTTAAATTTACCAATGTTTTGGGGTGTACCCTAATTTTAAAAATAAAATTTAAAACCAAAAAGCAGTGTAGGCTACCTCCTCCTCTTCCACCGCCACTTCCACCTACACCGCCACATCCACCGCCTCCTCAACCTCCTACTCCATATGGACCTCGTCCTCCTAGATCAAGATTATTATTTTTTATTCTTACCTATTTTATGTTATATAGAGTCATTTCCCGATCCATATTTTGCCATGCTCTTAACAACATTTTGCTGGCATTTGCAGCCCTCTAGCCCTTTCCATGACATTTTTATAGCCATTTTAGTGCTCAAAAGTTCGGGTCCCCCTTGACTTCAATGGGGTTTCGGGTTCGGGGTCAAGTTCGGGTCAGGTTCGGGTCCCGAACTCGAACTTTTTTCTGAAGTTAAGCCGAACCTGTAGAACCCGAACATCCAGGTCTTCACTCAACTCTACCAGGGAGGATAGCCTTGATCTCACACACCCCAGCAAGTTTGCAAGGTTGGCTGATGAGGGGGAAGTCAGTTCAGGGAGAGCACTGCTGCAGCCGGACCCTTCCTCTGCCAGTAAGGGGAATGTCAGCTCCAGTAAACAGGGGACTAAGAGAGCAGGGCAGGCCACACAGGTGCTGGTAGTGGGAGACTTAATTATTAGGAGTACAGAAAGGGCGATCTGCCACAAAGACTGGGATCGTCGAACGGTGTGTTGTCTTCCTGGAGCTCGAGTTCGACACAACGCGGATCGGGTTGACAGATTACTGGGAGGGGCTGGAGAAGCAGTCATGGTCCATATAGGAACCAATTACAAAGTTAGAGGTGGAGGTGGATCGTCCTTAAAAATTATTATAGGGATTTAGGTCACAAGCTTAGGGCAAGGACCTGAAAGGTAGTGTTTTCCAAGCCACAAGCCACACAAGAAAGGCAGCAGGAGATTAACAACTGGCTCAAGAACTGGTGTAGGAAGAAGGGGTTTAAGTTCCTGGAGAACTGGGCAGACTTCTCTGTTGGCTACAGACTATATCATAGAGATGGGCCGCACCTCAATGGGGAAGGGCCAGCTGAGTTGGGGGAGAAGACAGCTAGAAGGTTGGAGGAGTGTTTAAACTAGGGACTGGTGGGGAGGGAAATTACAATATAGGAAGGGAAGATAGTGCAGATAGAAATCGGGGCAAGGTAATGGGACTGGGGAGGAATGGAAGGAGGGACTAGAACACTTCAGAAGGAAAGGTGTAGGGTAAAAAAGTATACAACACCTCATAGTGTTGTGCGAGGAGGACTATGACATAGTGGGAATAACTGAGACATGGCTTGAAGATAGCTATGACTGGGCAGTTAATATACAGGGTTACAGTCTGCTTAGAAAGGATCGCAAAAAACTGAGGGGAAGGGGTCTGCCTTTATTTAAAGTCTAGTCTACAGCCCACAGTCTGAGAAGATATAACTGAGGGACATAAACATGTGGAGTCACCGTGGGTACAAATACACGGAGGCAAAAACAATAATAAAATACTAATAGCAGTTTATTATAAACCACCTAATATAGCAGAGTTCACAGAAAATCTGCTACTAAACAAGATAGACAAGGCGAAATATCTCTGTTAATTGACAACTTTGTAAAAATTTTTTAAAAAGTTGTCATTTACAGAGATATTTCTCACACCCAGCATGGGTATATGTAAAAATACACCCCAAAATACATTGCCCTACTTCTCCTGAGTACCGCGATACCACATGAGTGACACTTTTTTGCAGCCAAGATGCGCAAAGGGGCCCAAATTCCAATGAGTACCTTTAGGATTTCACAGGGCATTTTTACGCATTTGGATTCCAAACTACTTCTCATGCTTTAGGGACCCCTAAAATGCCAGGGCAGTATAAATACCTCACAAGTGACCCCATTTTAGAAAGAAGACACCCCAAGGTATTCCGTGAGGGGTATGGTGAGTTCATGTAAAATTTTCTTTTTTTATTTTTTTGTAAGAAAAAACAAACAAAAAAAAAACTATTTACGCTTGTGCCAAAAAAAAAAAATCTTCTATGAACTCGCTATGCCCCTCATGGAATACCTTGGGGTGTCTTCTTTCTAAAATGGGGTCACTTGTGGGGTATTAACACTGCCATGGCATTTGAGGGTCTCCGCAATCATTACATGTATGGCCAGCATTAGGAGTTTCTGCTATTCTCCTGATATTGAGCATACGGGTAATGAGATATTTTTTTTCCATTCATCCTCGGAGCTGAAAAAAAAAATTAACGCCACAGATTTCTTCATTCACATCAATCAATGTGGATGAAAAAATCTCTGGAAAATGTGGTGTGGTGTTTAACAAGCAGGATATGCTCAACCCATATGCAGTTGTGCATGTATATAGGGGAGCACATCCCATCCTTTGCTAGGGGCAATCAACAGCAAAAAATGCATACAATGGAAGATGCCAGCAACGGACTACAAGTACCACAATAACCATCCTACATACGATAACGATAATGTGGATGTGGAGAACAATCAAAAACATAACCATAGCAAAGGCAGTAGCAATACCAGCTCCATGAGCAGCAGCTTGTGCCTAGTGAAGAAACTACTCACCAGCAGCAGCAGCAGCTAGATATTAGAGCAAAACCTGAACCAGCAGGTGGTGGCATACTTGGACAGCACCCTGCCACCACACATTGAAGATCCACTGGACTACTGGGCAGTCAAACAGGATTTGTGGCCGCAACTGGCCGAGTTTGCCCTGGAAAAGCTGTCCTGCCCGACCAGTAGTGTGGCCTCAGAGAAGGTGTTTAGTGCGGCAGGGGCCATAGTTACCCCAAGGAGAACTCGCCTGTCCAAAATGTGGAGAGACTGGCCTTTGTCAAGATGAATCAGGCGTGAATTAGCCAGGATTTCCACCCACCAATTCCTGATGCATCAATCAGACTAGTTCATCCATGCCGCCTCACCCAAACCTTGACAAAAGAGATCGGCTTCTGCCTCTGCTACTATTCTGAGGCTGCCACCCACCTGATGCCACACATCTGATGCCAAGTGCTCCTTCTTATACCCACCATTGTCAGTGGGTACTGTTATTGACCCCCACCTCCCCACTCTGTCACCGGGTCACTCTATGGCCTCCTGATGCGGTTTTCACCTCACCCCTCAGGTCTCCTGATTCTGCTGCTGCCACCTCCACACTCTGTCATTGTGCCACTCTGTTGCCTCCTCATGCTGCTGCTGCCACCTCCACACTATTTCACCTTGCTAGTCTGTGGCGTCCTCATGCTGCTGCTGCCACCTCCACACACTGTCATTTTGCCACCCTGTGGTCTCCTCATGGTGCAGCAACCTCCACACTCTGCCATTGTGCCACTCTGTGGCATCCTCATGCTGCTGCCACCTCCACACTATGTCACCTTGCCAGCCTGTGGCCTCCTTATGCTGCTGCTTCAACCTCCACACTATGTAAACTTTCCAGTCTGTGGCCTCCTCATACTGTTGCTAAATCAACACTATGTCACTGAGCACCCTATGGCCTCCTCATGCTGCTGGAGTGCCACCTCTACACTATGTCACCTTGCCACTTTATGGACTCCATATGTTGCTGCTAACTCAACACTATGTCACTGGGCCACTCTGTGGCCTCCTCATTCTGCTGCTGCCACATCCACACTATGCCACCTTGCCAGTCTGTGGCTTCCTGATGCTACTGCCACCTCAACACTATGTAAATGGGCCACTCTGTGGTCTACTCTTGCGCTGCTGCTGCTGCCACCTCCCCACTATGTCACTGGGTCACTCTGCAGTCTCCTCATGCTGCTGCTTCCTCAACATTATTTAATTGTGACACTCTGTGGACTTTTTAAGCTGTACTCCCACCCTCCCTACTCCATGACTGGGTCACTATTTTGCCTTTTTGGCCTGGTTGACATCATTATTATTTATTTGACCCTTCTTCTGATCTGTCAGAAGAAAGGAAAAATGATATGCACAACGGACCCTGTCTGTGTAGCAGCTGTAAGGCCTGTATGGTCCCGTCAGAATTGGCTTATGATTTGGTAGCCAAAAGCAGGTGTGGGTACAAAACACAGAAACACAGAAGACATGCAACTATTCCATTCACGTGACATCTCTGTTTTGGATCCACTCCTGTTTTTTTTTTGGCCTTTATCAATACTGATGGATTACTGACCAAATGCTGACTGAGTGAAGGCGGATGCTCACCAGACAGGACCTGTTTTTCTGGGGTTATTGTTCTGACGTTTCAGAGGTGGGGCAAAATAATTAGTGATGTTAAAACAATCTTACTGCTGACACCCTCTCCACTCAATCAGGGGGGCTCTATTTGTATAACTGTTTAACCCCTTAGTGACCAAGCTGGTTTGGGCCTTAATGACCACTTTAGCAGAGAATAACTTCGTAAAGGTTTTGTACATCAAAGCAATTCTGACATTGTTTTCTCGTCACATATTGTACTTTACTTAGGTGGTAAAATTTTACCCATAAAATATTTGTATCTTTATTAAAAAACGTAAAAATCTATGAAACTTATTTGCCCATTTTCAACTGCAGTATTTCACATACATACATAAATACTATTTCATATTTTTATCAGAAATATGTTTCCACATCCTTTATTTTGGCTGCACTTACAAAAAACTTTAACTTTTTATTTTATTTAGTAGACTTACCATTTTAACATTAAATAATTTTTTTTTTGAAGTACATATTTTTTCCTGCAACAAGCCAAGTTTGCAGAGGCTTATAAGTGTCAGAATAATAGACCCCTCAAAAGTGAAACCCTTAACCCCTTAAGGACCGGGGGTTTTGGGATTTTTGCGTTTTTGTTTTGCGCTCCCTGCCTTCCAAAAGCCATAACATTTTTATATTTCCGCTCACATAGCCATATGACGGCTTGTTTTTTGCGGGACAAGTTGTACTTTTTAACGCTACCATTTATTTTTGCATGTGATGTAGTGGGAAACGGGAAAAAAATTCCAAATGGGGTGAAATTGCAAAAAAAAAGCAACTTCACCACAGTTTTATGGGTTTTTAAATTACAACGTTCGATTTGCGATAAAACTGACTGGTTAATTTTATTCTTCAGGTCAGTACGAATCTGGCAATACCTAATATGTATAGTTTTTCTTGCGTTTTGATAGTGAAAAAAATTAAAAGTGGGAATTTTTTATTTTATTTTTTGTCGCCATGTTTTGACCCCTATAACTTTTTGTAATTATGCGTACGGAGCAGTGTAGGGGCTCATTTTTTGCGGGGCAATCTGAACTTTTAATTGATACCATTATGGGGTGCGTATGATGTTTTGATCACTTTTTATTCATTTTTTAGGAAATGAAGCGTCCAAAAATGGCGAATTAGCCATTTGGACGCTTTCTTTCGTTTTTATGTTTACCGTATGGTGAATATTTTTAATATTATTATAGTATGGGCGTTTTCGCACATTGTTACACCCATTATGTGTAATTTTTATTTTTATTTATTTTATTTTCATTTTGGGGAAAGGGGGTGATTTGAATTTTTATATTTTTTTATTTTATTTTTATTTTTAAACTTTTTTTTTTTTTTTTACCACTTTCTTATAGTTCCCATAGGGAACTATAAGATGCAATCATCAGATTGCTATTCTCATATATTCCAATGCAATAGCATTGGAATATATGAGAAAATCGCATATTTCCTATGGAGCCTATTACAGTCATAGGCTCCATGGGAATACTCAGTAGTGAACCTAGGTCTCATTCACAGAAACCTAGGCTACTACATGCATGCTCCGGCTCCCCTTGTGGCCATCAGGGAGCCGAGCAAAACCAAAGTGAAACTTTCGGTTTTGCGCTGATCAGATGCCGTGGTCAGGATTGACCACGGCATCTGAGGGGTTAAATGTCCGCGATCGGCATCGCTGCCGGTCGCGGACATGAGCTGCGGGTGTCAGCTTGATGAATCAAGCGTTTACCCGCAGCTCATGCGCCCGCTCCGTGCGGGAGCGGGCGCCATCTTTAGAAGTGCGGACGAAGGGCGTACATGTACGCCCTTCGTCCTAAGAGGTTAAAGGGGTTGTCCAAGTTATATTTATTGATGACCTATCCTCAGGATAGGTCATCAATATCAGATCGGCGGGGTCCGACACCGGCACCCCGCCCGATCAGCTGTTTGAAGAGAAGGCGACGCCGTGCCAGCGCTGCCTCCTCTTCATTGTTTACCTACTCGCCGTTGCATCTGCAGCGGTGAGCAGGTATAATTACACCCAAGCCGTTCCATTCATTTCAATACTACGGCTCTGTAGTATACACTTGTATAGAAACGAGCCGTCCTATTGAAATGAATGGAACGGCTTGGGTGTAATTACACCTGCTCACCGCTGCAGATGCAACGGCAGTAGGTAAACAATGAAGAGGAGGCAGCGCTGGCACGGCGCTCGCCTTCTCTTCAAACAGCTGATCGGCGGGGGTGCCGGGTGTCGGACCCCCGCCGATCTGATATTGATGACCTATCCTGAGGATAGGTCATCAATAAATATAACTTAGACAACCCCTTTAACATATTCATTTATGGGTGTAATGAGTTTTTTGACTCCCTAGGGGTTTAAAGAAATTAATGCTAAGAAGGTAAAAAAAATGAAATTGACACAAAGTGTCAATTTAAAGTCTGTTTTTTTTTCTACAGAGCACATGAAAATGAAGAAGTAAACCCCAAAATGTGTCAACCCATTTCTCCTGTCTTCAGAAATACCCCCATTGTGGCCCTAATCTTATATCCTGACAAACGGCAGGACCCAAACATAAAAGATCACCCAGTGGCTTTCAGAACACAAAAATATTTTAGGCCCCATTGCACACTTGTAATGGCGTTGAGCTGCCAAAACAATAGAAAACCCCCATAAATAACCCCATTTTGAAAACTAGACCCCCTAAGGTATTCATCTGTGAATGAAAATGAAGAAGTACACATCAAAATTAGTGTTGAGCGAACCTGAACTGTAAAGTTCGGGTTCGCACCGAACGTTACGGTTTTTCGCACCCAGACCCGAACCCGAACATTTCCGTAAAAGTTCGGTGATTTCTTCCCGCTGTTTTAAAGGCTGCAGGGCAGCCAATCAACAAGCGTTTCACTACTTTGCCCTAAGAAGGCATCACAGCCATGCCTAGTGTTGGCATGGCTGTGATTGGCTAAGTGCAGCATGTGACCCAGCCTCTATTTAAGCTGGAGTCGCGTAGCACCGCATGTCACTCTGCTCTTCTTAGTGTAGGGATAGGATGCTGCCGCTTCTGTGAGGGAGAGATTAGGGAAGAAATCTGTTGAACTTGGTGGTGTTAACTCTTCAAACTACACTAATTATTTAGGGTGCTATGCTACATATTTGTACCCAGCCCTGAGCCCAGTGATACTGCAAAATAATTTTTAATCCATCTGTTACTGAGGTGTGGGTCGGCGGCCATTTTAGCAACTGCAGTGTCCTATGAACTGCATGTGACCTGCATGTGTGCCAGCCAGCCAGCCAGGGACATCAGTCTAATTATTTTTTGGTAGCTCAGTGGAGGAAAAATTCCTCTGTTTAGGCAGGTCAAGTCCCCTACATTACCTATTTTATAATTTTGGGGTGACATAGTGCATTTCTGTAGTTGGGGGAATAAACCTGTACTGTCGTACAACAGAGCACGTTTGCATACACCGCTGAAAAACCTACAGTATTTAAAAATTTTGCGGTGACATAGTTTATTTCTGTAGTTGGTGGAATAAACCCGTACTGTCGTACCACAAAGCACGTTTGCATACACCACTGAAATACCAATTTTAAAATGTTGAGGTGACACAGTGCATTTCTGTAGTTGCTGTAATAAACCTGTACTCTCGTACCACAGAGCACGTTTGCATACACCACTGAAAAAACTATTTTAAAATTGTGCGGTGACACAGTGTATTTCTGTAGTTGCTGTAATAAACCCATACTGTTGTACCACAGAGCACGTTTGCATACACCGCTGAAAAACCTATTTTAAAAGTTTGCGGTGACACAGTGTATTTCTGTAGTTGCTGTAATAAACCTGTAATGTCGTACCACAGAGCACGTTTGCATACACCGCTGAAAAACCTGTTTTAAAATTGTGCATTTCTGTAGTTGGGGTAATAAACCTGTATTGTTGTGGCACAGAGCACGTTTGCATACAACGCTGAAAAACCTGTTTTATAATTTTTGGGGTCAAATACTGCATTTCTGTAGTTGGGTTAATAAACCCATACTGTTGTGCCACAGAACACGTTTGCATACAATGCAGAAAAAACTGTTTTAAAATTCTACGGTGAAAAACTGCATTTCTGTAGTTGGGTTAATAAACCAATACTGTTGTGCCACAGAGCATGTTTGCATACAACGCTGAATAAACTATTTTTTGCCAATTTTGCCGTATACAAACCCCTGCTCTGCATAGGTGACAGGGAGGTAAATTTCAAAAAAATCATCTGTTACATTGGTGGGTGACATTTTGCCAGTTTTGCAAGATACAATCCCTGCTCTGCATAAGTGACAGGGCAGAAAATTAAAAAAAAATCATCTGTTGTTGGTGGGTGACATTTTGCTATTTTTGCCATATTCAAACCTCTGCTCTACATAGGTGACAGTGAGATAAGTTTCAAAAAATCATGTTACATTGGTGGGTGACATTTTGCTAGGTTTGTCGTATACAAACCCCTGCTCTGCATAGGTGACAGGGAGGTAAATTTTCAAAAATCATCTGTTACATTGGTGGGTGACATTTTGGCAATTTTTGCCATATTCAAACCCCTGCTCTGCATAAGTGACAGGGCGGTAAATTTCAAAAAAAATCTTCTGTTACATTGGTTGATGACATTTTGCCAGTTTCGTTATATACAAACCCCTGCTCTGCAAAAGTGACAGGGAGGTAAATAAAAAAAAAAATCTTCTGTTACATTGGTGGGTGACATTTTGCCAGTTTTGCCGTATACAAACCCCTGTTCTGCATAGGTGACAGGGAGGTGAATTTCAAAAAATCATCTGTTACATTGGTGGGTGACATTTTGCCAGTTTTTTCCGTATACAAACCCCTGCTTTGGGGACTTCCGCTTCCGGGACCGACATGTGCAGGAGCGGGTAAAGTCGGCACTGAGCCTGAAACGCCATAAATCTCACTCCCCGCAGTTTTCCGGCTGTCACTTTCACTCAGGCAGCGGGACATAACCGACTGAAAAGCACTGACCTAGTGCATGGATCGTTTTGTGACTCCTATGGTAGGTAAAGCGCAACGCAATCTGGCTAAAGCTAACAAACCCACTGTGGAAGTAAAGATGGCAGAGAGTGCAGGGGATCACGCAGGATCGCGATGCACAAACGGGGAGACCGTTGACTCTCTATGAGATGAGGAGACGCCAGCAGTGGATTACAAACATCTTGCCCTGGAAGTGGTGACACGGATCTTACCTGATCTTCAGGAGGCTTTATTATCCACCATTGCCCAATCATTTGCAGCACTGCAGGCAGAGGTCAAACAGCACTCCGCTAAACTAGAGGAGCTGGAATCCCGCCTGATGGCAGTGGAAACAGATAATGAGGTTATCAAAAATCATCTGTCTCTTGCTGTGGAGGAAAATGCTAAATTATGGGCTAAAATCGATGATCTGGAGAATCGCTCCAGGAGAAGCAACCTCCGAATTGTAGGCCTGCCTGAGCAGATTCCAGCCAAGCAGCTAATCAGTGTCTGAACTACCCAAGGCCTTGGGACTGACATCTAGATGCAAAGTGGATAGGACCCATAGAGTGGGGCCGGGAGCCCCACAGGCTTCTACAGGAAGGCGGGAAAAATTACAGCCCCAGCAAGACCCCAATATAAGACCGAGACAGGTCATTGTCAAATATCTGGACTACACCGATAAAGTCCCGCTACTGAAGGCTTACAAACAGCACCAGAATGGGGTGACATTGAGGGGTCATCGTATTCTCATCTTTGGCGACTTCTCAGCAGTAGTAACAAGGAAAAGGAGAGCATTTGCCCCCCATATACCCTGCAACTCTTAGAGTCACCCTACCTGATGGGGCATCTGAATCCTTCACCAATCCGGAGGAGGCGAGACAATACCTCGGTGGACTTATCCGAGACAACGGGCAGGGTCCTGCGCCTGATTTTTATTAGGGGATCTTCCTACTCCACGGCCGCAAAGCATCACAAGCATCAAGACGGGAGATACCAGCACTACCATGGAGGGGGAATGACGCCATTATGGTCCCTCCGACGGAGATGCGTGGACCTACCTGAGCCCTCAATGGAACGATACTTGAACAGCTCCCCGATACATGTGCCCCGAGATCAGCGAGCCCTTCTATACACATTCCCACTGAGGGATCTCGTCACCTAAGTGGCTCCTGTACTCGACCCCGGTGACCATTTCTTTTGGGGAACGAGAACTCACCTGACAGCTCTCCTGACAGGGAGCGCCAAATTGGCAGTGAGACATTCCAGCTTCGTTCGCCAGAACTGTAAGTGCTCGTTCCCACTTGGCTGTACGTGGCCAGTTACAAGGCTGCACGGGTCGTAGGCACCTACAGGCCTTTGGGCCTCTTATTAGCAAGGAACATACCCGTTGAGATAGCGAACATCCAATGTGGGATATTTCATGGTTATAAACTGTATTTTAAGCTCCATATTGTTATCCCCCAGGTCGGGAGGGCTTGCTAGGGTTTTAGAAGATATTTATGTGCACAGTTGAGGACATGCTTACTCCGTTTATTCACTTTTTTCTGGTTTCCTTATTATGAAGATTTTTGTTATGCAGATTTCATAGCAACCAGGTTGGCGAAATTTAACCATCGGTTAGCAATATGGTGTTTTGAGCTCTGAAATTAATAATATGAGAGTTTTTCTGATGTACATTACCCAGCTTACTGGTATGTCGGAAAAAAGTGAAGTCCGAATCACTAGAATGTTCTCTAAAGTTTCATACAGCTGTTATTGTGTGTATTTGGTTTGGGCGTTTGGAAGGGAATTTTGTTGGAGGGTGGGATACAGGGACTTGGTGTTCCCCTTGGCAAGGTTCGGTATTGGAGTATGGTCAGATGTAGACTTCCCAATGGCTAGTTCACTAAAGATTGTATCCTGGAATGTGAAGGGGTTGCTATCTCCGTGCAAATGCATGTCAATTTTAAAACATCTTAAGAGGCTGGGCACTGACATTGCCCTATTGTAATTGCAGACACACCTAACATTTCAGGATTTTAATCGCATGAAATGGCTTTGGGTGGGAGAGGTGTTTGGGTCAGAAGCTATAGGGGGAAAAAGCTGGAGTGCTCACCCTGATAAAGAAAGGTCTACCCTACAGTGTTCTTGCCCATAATCATGACGATGGAGGCAGGATCTCCCATCTTCACATTTCATTTCCAAGAGGAGACTTCAGTGTATATAACGTATATGGACCCAATGAGATAGATGGGACATTCTTTGAGGACTTGGGAAGGCGTATAGCTAGGGATGCCCTGGACATGAGAGTTGTAGGAGGAGACATGAATGCGGTAGTCGATAGGACGGAAGATAGGAGGACAGAAAGGAAAGTGTGGGACTCACAGGGACACCGTGGCTCGAGATTCGTTGATTTCATGAAAGTTGCTGACCTCATGGATGTATGGAGGGAAACCAACCCGGATGGGAGGGACTTCACATTCTTCTCGACAGCACACAGTTCATGGTCACGTATTGACTATATACTAGTGAACAGGTCATTCATGGGGCATTTCACAGAACCTAAAATTGAGGACCTGTTAATTTCTGATCATGCCCCAGTTTCGATTCTGTCTCAGGAGCAAATATCTAAGGGGACGGATTATTTGTGGCGGTTCGAACCTTCTGAAAGATGAGAACTTCTGTGACATGCTCCATAGTTGGTGGCTGGAATACAAATCGGACAACATTGGCTCTATCAGTCCGCAATTGCTGTGGGACGCTGGGAAGGCTTTCCTTACAGGGAAAATCATGGCTTATGTATATGACAGGAAACGCAGGACTAAACAGTTGTTGCATCAGAGGAGTAATAGACTAAGGGCTTAATAACCCTTCGCCCCTTTTACAGAAACAGTGGAGACAGGCAAAATCGGATTAGGACACGTGTTTTCTCAATTGTGAGCAGTTGGCATTATCTAAAAGGGATGCCCGTCTATTTTAATTTGGGAATAAGGCTGGTAGGCTCTTGGCCAGACTTGCCAATAGACAAAAATCGCAAACGAATATCCCTACCCTTGTTGATCGTAGGGGTGTGAAACGATCGCATCCAAAAGAAATTACAGACATTTTAAAAGAGTTTTATTCTGACCTGTACAAGCCGTCAGGGTGCATGCAGACAAGTGTTCATGAATGGCTGGGAGATGCCAAGCTGACGAAGCTTTCTGACTCAGATAAATCTATGCTTAACTCCCCAATCACTGAAGATGAAGTCCTTCAAACTATAAAGCACCTATCTTTAGGTAAAGCGCCGGGTCCTGATGAGTTTACAGGAGAATTCTATCGCATTTTGGTCCCAGACATAGCTTCTATACTGTCTCAAATATATACAAGTTACATGGAAGGTTCAGACATGCCGCAGCTAACCAATACAGCGCTTATTAAGGTTCTCCCGAAGCCAGGGTAAAGATCCCACCTTAGCCACCTCGTATCGACCAATATCTCTAATTAACGTGGACCTTAAAATAGCTTCCAAAATTCTGGCAGATAGTTTAGCGATTGTTTTACCAATATTGATATTCCAAGATCAGGTGGGGTTTGTACAGGGTAGGGCAGCAGTCACAAATGTCCGTAAAGTTCTGACAGTGTTAGATGAGGTAAAGATGCGACCGACAGCCCATCCATCCCCAACAATATTAGCCATAGATGCCGAAAAAGTGTTTGACAACGTTGACTGGGGGTGGATGGGCAAAGTATTGGACCATATAGAGATCACGGGTTCATTCAGACAATATCTTGTAGCCCTTTATTCAGCCCCCAAGCCAGAATACATGTCCCGGGAGTTTTATCCGCTCCCTTTTCTTTGTTTAAGGGCACTAGGCAGGGGTGTCCACTCTCGCCCTTACTTTTTAATTTGGCGATTGAACCCTTATCCCGAAAATTGGCGAGAGATAGGTACATAGAGGGGATTGAGGTAGGGAATATACGAGTGAAACATGCGCTTTTCGCACATGACCTTCTTTTATTTCTAGAAACCCTAAAAGAGACTTGGGCTGGGTCTTCCGACTATTAGATGATTTTGGTACAGTGTCAGGATACAAGGTCAACCCGGGCAAATCGGAACTTCTCCTTTTAAAGGGAGGCCCACATCCTTTCCCAGCTAGACGTTCCTATCAGAATTGCTCACACCTCCATTAAATATCTGGGTATACATATAGGTAGGAGACCTGAGTCGGTATATTTGTTGAATTACCCTCTATTGTTTAAGCAGATATTTTCTGATCTGAACAGATGGAAAAATCTCCCACTCTCCTTAGGAGGCAGTACCCAACTCCTCAAAATTATATGCATCCCAAAGTTATTGTACCCCATGCAAACCATACCACTTCTCCTCAAACATGCAGACGTGAACAGTTTAAATTCTGCGTTCAAGGCATTTATAGGGGCCGGGAAAAAATCTAGGATAGTATTGTCCAAATTACAAGTGCCCAAACGCAGGGGTGGGTTGGGGTTTCCACACCTGCGTCTGTACAACCTGGCCAGCATATTCAGACACTGTGTGGACTGGGTGAATAACTCTAGTTTTTTTACTAATAGGCGATTGGAATCCCAACTGATACGCCCCTGGTCTTTGGGGGCAATACTCCATACACGGATGGCAAAGGTACCACCCGCGATAAAAGCGAGCTTAGTGGTAAGAGACACAATGGTAACGTGGAAGGAGGTTTGCAAAATTCGCAAACATCCTTTTCTATTCACCAAATTCATGTCCCTATGGGGCCACCCAGAATTCCCTGCTGGGATAGACTCAAAATTCTTTACTGAATGGAAAGAAAAAGGTTTAGTAACAACTAAAGATGTTTGGAACATGGCGAAAAGCCGCCTATACTCTTATGCAGAATTGAAGGAAAAGCATCATCTCACGCATGTACATCATTTATTTGCGTATATGCAGCTTAAAGGGTTTATTGGGAGCAGACTACAAGCGCCAGCAGGAGTTATGTTGCCTAATGAGCTGGATAGAATGGTGGGGCAGAGGGGCAACAGGAAAACTCTCTCGAGCATTTATTATGATCTTCAGGAAACTAAACTTAAGCCTGTAATGGATAAAATGTTCTCGCATTGGGGTAAGGATTTCCCCCAGGTTAAAATACCGGAGTCAATCCTGGCGGGGTGTTATAGGGTTAGGAAGGCGGTGGCGAACGAGAATTGGAGAGAAACTAATTTCAGGATAATACATAAGGCTATTTATGGTTTTAAATATTCTGGTCATACCACAGAGCCTTCAAGAATATTGGCGTGCCCTAAATGTCATCTAGTGGGGTCGGACATGCTCCATGGACTGTGGTCCTGCCCGGAATCAGTCAAGTATTGGAAAATGGTGAAGTACCAGCTAAATACGTATTTGAAAATATTCATACCACTGACACCAGACCTGATCTTATTCCACGACTCTCCTAAGCATAAACATTTACCACTAGTGACACATGTGATATTACTGGCGGCCAAACGCTGTCTTCTCAATAATTGTCTCCAATCGCACATTCCCTCAGCGTCGGAGATATTCTGACAGGTCAAGAGGTGCTTTGATATGGAAAGACTGGAGGCTGAGCAAAAAAATAAAGGATCGCAGACAAAACCATTCTTTAATAAGTGGGAAAATTTTATTACAGTTTTCTCTGATAGGGAATTGAAATTACTTATGGCCCCATTTCAGACCACGGAGTGGTACCTTAAAGAGGACCTTTCATCAGGGTAAAAAACGTGTACTAAGTGTGCTGACATGTAGAGTGGCGCCCAGGGATCTCCCTGCACTTACTATTATCCCTGGGCCGCTCCATTTGCCCGGTATAGGCTCCGGTATCTTCTGGGACTTGGTTATACTAGGAGAAGCCTAGTATCACTTGGTTATAGTAGGCGTATCCCAGGCTGTAGCCCTGGCCAATCGCAGTGCTTTTTTTATTTCTCCCAGGCTGTTTTTATTTCTCCCAGGCTGTGAGCTGAGCGCTGCGATTGGCCAGCGCTACAGCCTGGGATACGCCTACTATAACCAAGTGTACTAGGCTCCGCCTAGTATAACCAAGTCCCAGAAGATACCGGAGCCTATACCGGGCAAACGGAGCGGCGCCCAGGGATAGTAGTAAGTGAAGGGAGATCCCTGGGTGCCGCTCTACATGTCAGCATACTTAGTACACATTTTTTACCCTGATGAAAGGTCCTCTTTAAAAGGAAAAATGCTGGGTCATTGGGTAGGTTGTTGGTGGACTAGCTTCTAGGAGATAAACCCGGGCTTGCGGAGAGGGAGCACCAAGGGAGTGGGGGGAAGGCGGGAAAGGTTTGGGTTTAAGTTTTGGAAAATTATGCCTAGCGTATATAATTGCGTAAAGAATGTATCAATGCATTATTGTACAATGTCGATATATGATGTACTCTGATTAATGCAAGCTCAATAAAAATAATATATATATATAAAAAAAACCTGCTTTGCATAGGTGACAGGGAGGTACATTTCCAAAATCATCTGTTACATTGGTGGGTGACATTTTGCCAATTTTTGCCATATACAAACCACTGCTCTGCATAAGTGACAGGGGGGTAAATCTCTAAAAATCATTTGTTACATTAGTGGGTGACATTTTGCCAGTTTTGCCATATACAATCCCCTGCTCTGCATAGGTGACAGGGAGGTAAATTTCTAAAAATCGTATGTTACATTCTTGGGCCATAAAGCACCCCTGCACTGCATACCTGACTTGGAAATATATTCAGTAAATTAGGTGGCCTTCAGATTGTTAGCTGATCTGTACCCCTTCTTTCTTTCAAAGTACCCCTGCACTGCATACCTGACTGGGAATTATATTCTGTAAATTCGGCGGCGTTTACATTGTTGGGTGCTGTAGTTACTTGCTGTAAAATCTCAATGATGTCTCGATGATAAATCTGCAGCATGGGGGCCCCTTGTGGCTTCTATACACTTTTAAAATAATCCTTTAGCGGGGCAAATAGATGCCTGATGATGGGGATGCTCCATGACCCCTTATTTCTTTCAAACTACCCCTGCCCTGCATACCTGACTGGGAAATATATGCTGTAAATTAGGTGGTGTTAAGATTGTTGTCTGATCTGTTCCCCTTCTTTCTTTCAAAGTACCCCTGCACTGCATAACAGACAGGAAACTTAGTTTGGAGACCCCTCCCCCAGTAATTATTTTTGCAACCCCTTCTTTTCATGCTGCCCCCATTCCTGTGGCTACTAACGATCGCTCTCTCAGACCAGGCAGCTGTTCCATCCGTTTTTAACACTGTCTATATTGCCACTGTATATAATTTTATTGTATAATACTGTTGAGGGGACCTGACAAAGTCTTTTAGTCCTCCTCCTCCTGGATGGGCCTCATCTTGGTCAGGGCCCCAAAGCAGACGCTTTCCATGCTTCCCCTATAGCTACGACCCTAGGCAGGCCCATCAGTCAGTATGTGTAGGCGTGTGCACAGATACTATTCGACCATTTTGCGGAAATGCTGCCTCTTGCTAAGACGTTCCATATCTGCTGGTGGTGCTGGTTGTTGTGGCGTGGTGACAAAGCTTTTCCACATTTCGGCCATGCTAACCCTGCCTTCTGAGGTGTGGACGGTGACCCAGCTGTGTTGGTGACTTCTTCCTCCTCCTCCTCTGCTTTAGCCTTGTGCTTCCACTGAGCCCCCGATGTCAGGTGTGAATGCCATCAGCAGCACGTCTATGAGCGTTGGCTTCTTCTGATCACGCTTCAGTGATGGAATTAAGGACTGCACGTTGTCCTTGTAATGGGGATCAAGCAGGGTGGCCACGCAGTAATCTGCACAAGTTAGAATGCGGGCAACTCGGCAGTCATTGCGAAGGCACTGCAGCATGTAGTTGCTCATGTTTGCCAGGCTGCCCAGAGGCAATGACAAGCTGTCCTCTGTGGGAGGTGTATCATCTGTGTCCTCCGCATCCCCCCAGCCATGCTCAAGTGATGGTCGTGAGCCGCTTTTGGTGCCACCCTGCTGTGAACACGGTTTCTTCTCCTCCTCCTCCTCCAGAACTGTGCCCTGGCTGGACAATTGTGTACCTGGCCTATGTTGGTGCAGGCACCCACCCTCTGAGCCACTTGTATACGACTGGCCTTATAAGTTAAGAGTAAGGAATATATATATAGTTTTGTTTGTTTATTTCGTTTATCTGACTTATAGTCATTTAAATATGTTTATAAGTAAATTTGTAAACAGTTTGTGAATGGGCATTAATAAGTGGTTTGAGTGAAGGGGGGTGTAGGGTGGGAGTCTGGTCGGGTTAATTTTCTCTTTTTGAAATGATCTTTGTATAGTTTTTGTTATGATTTATAATAAAACGTCCTGATAACCGTTGATATATTACCCAACAATCTAACCGACTAATTTAATAAAATTATTTGCAGCTGCAGCTCAGGCCGCAAGGGTCCTTGAGCACCAATAAAAGTGAATTTGTCCCACCAGAATCTAAGAGCTGGATTAACTGAATTGATTTTCACTGTCAAGTGTTCAGAAATTTCTGCACCACCAAATTCAGCACATGCACCAGGCAAGGGATGTGTGTCAAGCGGGCTAGACCCAGAGGTACTACGAGATCCCACCCATTATCGCACACCACCAGGCCGGGCTTGAGGCTCAGTGACACCAACCACTCATCAGTCTGTTGTTCCATGCCCGTCCACAGCTCCTGCGCGGTGTGGGGTTTTTCCCCCAAACAGATGAGTTTAAGAACAGCCTGCTGTCATTTCCCTCTGGCTGTGCTGATGTTAGTGGTGAAGGTGTTACGCTGAAAGGATGAGGAAGTGGTAGAGGAGGAGAAAGCACCTTTAATGTTTGATGATGATCGAGCACCAAAGTATTCAGGCGTTCAGGTGATCGGCTCGAACACATTGCTATATTCGTGTGCTCGGCCAAGCACCCGAGTATATTGGAGACAACCAGGCACCCCCTGCCCTGAAGAGGAGAGGGTGCCTGGTCCATTGGAAAAGGTCAGAAAGTGGCAGCTTAAACAGCCTACAGCCTCATCTCACTCACCTGTACTGCAGGACCAACAATGCAATGGGGATCACCATTGCATTGTTGGTCCTGCAGTGCAGGTGAGTGGGATGGGGCTGTAGGCTACTTAATACCTGTTCAGACCTTGTTCACACACCATAGGTAGTCTAGTGGTAGGACCCCATGTCATGCTGAGATACCGTGTAGTGGTGCCTAAAGGCTCCGATATGTTCCTGATTGGAAATATTGGCGAATCTCTCAGCTTTAACACCAGAGTGAGGGATTAGCCAGTGTTGTCAGTTGCTTATCCATGTGGTGCATCTTTTTTCTGTGAGTTATGTGTTTATATATTTTCATCCGCACATGTTTTATTTTGTGTAGGATGTTTGTGTGGTGCTTGTGGTTCGCGCCGGCATCCTCCATTGTATGCAATTTTTGCTGGGGATAGCCGTCGCTGCGAACCACATGCGGAGGAACTGCCCCCCAGTTAGAAACACGCCACAGTGTTTGGGGTCTGGAGCAGTCCCACCCATTTAGGCCACGTTTATTTTTGTGATTCTTGTTTTATATGTATTGAATGTGCCATTGCATATGGCTTGTAAACATTCTGTTGCACCTGGAAGCCGGTGTCACATGGTCTGTTGTAGGTGTAGCTTATGGCCTCATGTGTTCCCCATTGCATTGTTGGTCCTGCAGTGCAGGTGAGTGGGATGGGGCTGTAGGCTACTTAATACCTGTTCAGACCTTGTTCACACACCATAGGTAGTCTAGTGGTAGGACCCCATGTCATGCTGAGATACCGTGTAGTGGTGCCTAAAGGGGCCCGATATGTTCCTGATTGGAAATATTGGCGAATCTCTCAGCTTTTAACACCAGAGTGAGGGATTAGCCAGTGTTGTCAGTTGCTTATCCATGTGGTGCATCTTTTTTCTGTGAGTTATGTGTTTATATATTTTCATCCGCACATGTTTTATTTTGTGTAGGATGTTTGTGTGGTGCTTGTGGTTCGCGCCGGCATCCTCCATTGTATGCAATTTTTGCTGGGGATAGCCGTCGCTGCGAACCACATGCGGAGGAACTGCCCCCAGTTAGAAACACGCCACAGTGTTTGGGGTCTGGAGCAGTCCCACCCATTTAGGCCACGTTTATTTTTGTGATTCTTGTTTTATATGTATTGAATGTGCCATTGCATATGGCTTGTAAACATTCTGTTGCACCTGGAAGCCGGTGTCACATGGTCTGTTGTAGGTGTAGCTTGCGGCCTCATGTGTTCCCCATTGCATTGTTGGTCCTGCAGTGCAGGTGAGTGGGATGGGGCTGTAGGCTACTTAATACCTGTTCAGACCTTGTTCACACACCATAGGTAGTCTAGTGGTAGGACCCCATGTCATGCTGAGATACCGTGTAGTGGTGCCTAAAGGGGCTCCGATATGTTCCTGATTGGAAATATTGGTGAATCTCTCAGCTTTTAACACCAGAGTGAGGGATTAGCCAGTGTTGTCAGTTGCTTATCCATGTGGTGCATCTTTTTTCTGTGAGTTATGTGTTTATATATTTTCATCCGCACATGTTTTATTTTGTGTAGGATGTTTGTGCGGTGCTTGTGGTTCGCGCCGGCATCCTCCATTGTATGCAATTTTTGCTGGGGATAGCCGTTCGCTGCGAACCACATGCGGAGGAACTGCCCCCCCAGTTAGAAACACGCCACAGTGTTTGGGGTCTGGAGCAGTCCCACCCATTTAGGCCACGTTTATTTTTGTGACTGTGACACCAACCACTCATCAGTCTGTTGTTCCATGCCCGTCCACAGCTCCTGCGCGGTGTGGGGTTTTTCCCCCAAACAGATGAGTTTAAGAACAGCCTGCTGTCATTTCCCTCTGGCTGTGCTGATGTTAGTGGTGAAGGTGTTACGCTGAAAGGATGAGGAAGTGGTAGAGGAGGAGAAAGCACCTTTAATGTTTGATGATGATCGAGCACCAAAGTATTCAGGCGTTCAGGTGATCGGCTCGAACACATTGCTATATTCGTGTGCTCGGCCAAGCACCCGAGTATATTGGAGACAACCAGGCACCCCCTGCCCTGAAGAGGAGAGGGTGCCTGGTCCATTGGAAAAGGTCAGAAAGTGGCAGAAACACCACCAGAATTAATCGGGAACAGCATGGGGACGATGTCTGGATGTAGTGGCGTAACTATTGCGGTCGCAGAGGATGCCACCGCGACCGGGCCTGGCGGGGGGAGGGGTCCCGCTGCACTCACTTGTAATGGGAGCGCTCTTCAAACATGAGGGGGTGCAGAGGCAAGGATGGGAGGTAGGGGGGCGCACTCACCCAGCCTGGCAGTTCTTGTCACTGCCGGGCTGTTTGTTTCTATAGTGAAGCAGGGCGACCTCTCTGCTCCCTGCTTCACTGTTCTTCAGAGCTCAGGCGCTTCCTGGCTTAACTGCAGGGAGGGGACACATATCTGGCCTTACCACAGTGAGGGGCACATATCTGGCATAACCACTGTGAGGGGCACATATCTGGCATAACCACTGTAGGGGCACATATCTGGCATAACCACTGTGAGGGGCACATATCTGGGCATAACTACTGTGAGGAGGCACAAAAGTGGGCATAACTACTGTGACAGGAACAAAGGTGGGCATAACTGCTGTGAGGGGCCACAGGGGGAACATAACTATTTTGACAGGGACACAAGGTAGGCAGTAGTACTGTGTGGTAGCACTTATCGGAAATGTCCTACATTACCCTGCTGTACATTGGCATGGCTCAGTCTTACTGGCCAGCACAGTGCCCCCTGCTGGTGATTTCACAGGGGCAGTCACCATCCCTTCCTTATGTGATTATTCTTTTTTCTCTATCACCACAGGGACCTTGTTCTAGATCCAGTGGACATTACGCTGACACCAGCGACACCCTGGATGAGGTAGGACCAGATTTTATTGGGACTGAGTAAATGTAGCCATGCATTGTGCTTAGGGCTTTTTCACACGAGCGGATGCCATGCGTGCAATCCGCTGCGTGAAAGACAGCAGAACCCCGTTACGGACAGCAGAGACACTGAGCAGTAACATGATTGATAATGCTCTTTGCCTCTCTGTGATCTTTTTACTACAAAATCACGGTGACAACTTTATCTCACTGTCATTTTTTAGTAAAAAGATCACAGAGAGGCACAGAACATTATCAGTCATGTTAGTACTCCGTGTCTCTACTGTCCAGAAGAGGGCTTGGCTCTCTTTCACACAGCTGATTATACACACGGCATCCACTCGTGTGAAAGATTCCTTAGTGTAAAGAAAATCTGCGGCCTCTTTGTAAAAATGGGGTGGGGGGCCCGATCCAAAGTTTGCACTGGGGCCCATAGCATTCTAGTTACTGTCTGGATGCATCTTGGACTCCCAGGTCGCTGCTGGTAACCATGTTGTCCGAGTTGTACGTCACTTTTGCAGACTGACAAAAACACGCACAAAACCCCCCCAAAAAAAACAATTTCACAGGAAAAATTGTTAGGAAACATTCTTTCCTGTATATTCAATTGTATATAAAGTGCAAGTGCTGCAAAAAAGTACAAGCAAGAGGCACTCCAAAACAGCCTGTATATCACATAAAAGAGGGCCTCATTCACATTGTACAGGTAGTGGGACTCACTCATAAAGCCTATGCACTAAGTGAAAGGGTTGCCAAAAATACAAGGAACCGCCACTGCAATACACCCTTTATTACACATAAAGGAGGGAATCATGCACACCCTTGAAAAATTATGATTGGTGGCCTGCTGGTGACCCTCAAAAGCATTTGGAGCAAGTGTCTACTGGTGACCCTCTAAAACAATAGGGGCGAGGGCCTGCTGCTGGACATTGCAAAAAATGATGGGTGAGTGCCTGCTGCTTAGCTGACCATTGAAAAAATGATGGGCTGAGCTGACCCTGTAAAATATTGTATGTGAGATCCTGCTGCTATGCTGACCCTGTAAAATATTGTAGTTGAGGGCCTGCAGGTGAGCTGACCCTGTAAAATATTGTATTTGAGGACCTGCAGGTAAGCTGACCCTCTAAAATATTGTAGGTGAGGGCCTGCCAGTGAGCTGACCCTGTAAAATAGTGTAGGTGAGGGCCTGCCAGTGAGCTGACCCTCTAAAATATTGTAGGTGAGGGCCTGCAGGTGAGCTGGCCCTCTAAAATATTGTGGTTGAGGGCCTGCAGGTGAGCTGACCCTCCCTGAAGAGGGACATGAGGAGATCTTGTGCACTGATTCCCAAACTCTTCAGCATCCACAGTCAGAAGAAGATGACGGTGGGGAATGGCAATCAGTGTTTCATGAGGTGGATAATGCGGATGAGACACAGTTGTCAAGTGACCCAACCTGGAAAGGTGGCAAGCCAAGCAAGGACAGCAGTACAGAGGGGAGGGATCCAAAGCACCGCAATAGGCTTGAAGAAACTGTGGGATGGCAAAAGGGAGAAGGCGGGCCACACCGAATAGGTCCGCGTACAGATGTCCTTAACCCAGGCCTTTGAACGAAAGTGCAAATACCCAGCCACCCACCCACAGGCCATAGCACTAAATGCACACCTTTTAAAATTGCTGGCCCTGGAAATATTGCCATTTAGGCCTGTGGACACTGAGGCTTTCCTCAGTCTCATGGTGGCAGACGTCCCTCGTTACTCAGTCCCCAGCCACCACTATATTTCTCGGTGCGCAGTCCCCTCATTACACCAGCAATTGTGTCCAGAAACATCACCCGTGCCCTGACCAACGCAGTTATTGGGAAGGTCCACTTAATGACTGACACACGGACAAGGGCTTTTGGCCAGGGATGCTAAATTTCCTTGACGGCACACTGGGTGAACTTTGTGGAGGCCGGTAGCTATTCATACCCTGGGATGGCCCCCATTTCATCAGGATTTTCACCACCACCAACATTAGTTGCAACAAACCCCCCTTCTCCTACTCCACTTCCACCTCTTATATAGAGGCTGAGTCACATGCTGCAATGGCCAATCACAGCCATGCCATTATTAGGCAATCACTATAATGCCAGTAGCTAACATGGCTATGGCATTACAGTGAAGGGCATTACTTACCTACACATTTATTGGCTGCTTAGAAGGCATCAAACGTGAGGGGAGGAGACTCGAGCATTGCGCTCGAGCACATGTGGTATTTCGGCCGAGCACCGCCATGTGCCGAGCATAGCGATGCTCGGGTCAAACTGGTATTCGACCGAGCATGCTTACTCATCACGCTAATAATAAACTGAAAATGGTTCAGGCCGCATTGCACACAAGTAATGGCGTAGAGCTGCAAGATGATAGAAAACCTTTATAAATGACCCCATTTTAAAAACTAGATCCCTTAAAACGTGCATCTAGTGGTGTAGTAAGCATGCTGAGTGCAAAATTATTATAGGATGAAATAATGAGTATATATGGTTTTATTCAAATTGCTAATAAAATTTTCATAGGAAATTGGAGAAAAAATATTTTTAGATGGGTAACCCTGTTACTGTCTTAGAAATCCGTCACATTCTTAAAATTTGGGGTGCCTACAAATGAGAAGTGAGGCTGTCCACTTATAAGGGAGGCAGATTTCTAAAAAGGCATGTGCCTATATATATGACTATGTCTCGCCAAACTGAAAAAAAGGAAAAAAAACTGAACTGTAGTGAAAGGCAACAAGTCCAAGAAAACGGAGCAAAATGTCTCCAACTATGTTGGAAATTCCAGTTTGTTCACAGGAAACAAGAACACCGATAGGGCTGTAATGACAAGTTGGCAGTCAAGGACAGTGACTGGTCATAAGATGTCTCTTTAGCCCCATCAATCCCTATATGAGACTGAGACGAATGTGCTAAGTGACGTGGTGCACCATAACAGGCCCCTGCCCGGCAAGGTAGAAACCGCTATGCACACAATCATCCAGTCACCTACAGAATATATTAAAGGACAGTGTCCAGAACCGTCTGTAGGAACAGTAATGGATCACTAATTCCCAAAATTATGTCAATATTTCTAGACGGGTTGTGGGGTGTCCACAAAAAAGAAATTCTTAATAAAGCCCTTAGCCTACTGGTGAGGAACAACTCAATCATTGGAGATCCTCCAAATGAAAAAATATCATGCCAATATCATGATGCAGTAATGTAAATAGAATTAACAGCTTTGTGTGGCAGGAAATAGTCATAAAAAATGAAATCAGGAAAATTAAGAAAACAAATCAGAAAAAGTAAAATTTGTTTCAATGTCTGAAAAAAAATATTTGCTCCACAACCCATCCCCAAATGATCCCTCCCTCTCTGGAAAGCCCACAAACTAAGGCTATTTTTACACCAGCGGCAGGGGAGTCCATCAGGCTGTTCCCTCGGGTGAACAGCCTGTCGGATCTGTCCTGCAGCTAGTTTACGTGTGCCTCCGGACTGCTGCTCCGTCCCCATTGACTATACTGATGGCAGGGGCGGAGTTACAGCGGCAGCACGGCAGTGCACGGTGAGAGACCGCCGGACTAAATGTACGACATGCAGTATAGAATAAATTGACTTCCTGAAAAGTATTAAATAAAATTAATAATTAGCAACCATATAGTATGTCTCAAAACAGGGGTAATTGCATAGTCTTGGTTGTGATGGGCAACTGGAGCAGTAAATTCAGATGTCCCTCCTCCTTCCGTGTTTGCTACACACCCGGCATCGTTTCTGAGGATATGTCTTCCTCAGATTCAAAGGCTTGCCCAGGTGCGGCGGTCTCAAAGAGGAGACACTCAACCACCTTCTCCTGAAACTCAAGGAAGTTGAGGATTCCTTGAGAGTTTTTAAATAAAACTAAATATTATAGGTAGCAATCTGAATGAGGTAGATTGCTACCTTTTTATACCAAGCCGTGTATTTTCTCTTCACCGGGTAGGGTTGAACCGCCTGGTCTGAGAGGTCTACACCTCCCATAAATTTATTGTAGTCTGTCACACAGACCGGTTTGTGTTTGACCGCAGTACAGTAGCTCCCCTCTCCCTAGCTGTTACTGTGGTGTCTGCGTGAACGGTGGTCAGCATGTAGACATCCTTCCTGTCCTTCCACTTCGCTGCAAGCAGCTGGCCACTTGTGAGGGCGAAGGATGCTCCTTTCTCCAAACGCTTGGACACCAGGTGTTGTGGGTATCCCACTTTGTTTTTGCGCACTGTCCCACAAGCCCCTATGTTTGCAGCATGGAGGGATTTAAAAAAGGGTATACTAGTGTAAAAATTATCCTTGTACACGTGGTACTCTTTTTGTAGGAATGGCGGCAATAGATCCCAGCCAATTTTTTCCGAAGTCTCAATATTTTAATGGCAGCCTGGAGGGTAAAGTTGGGAGTCTCTGCCCTCATAAACAGACAGACCGCAGGTGTAGCCGTTTGTGCTCTCACACACCTTGTATAATTTTACCCCATATCTCTCATGTTTAGATGGAATAAACTAACAGAAGGAAAGGCGGCCTCTAAAACTAAAAAGGGATTCATCGATGGATAGATTTTTTTAAGGGGTATATAATTTTAAGAATAAATCTGTAAGGAGCGAAATAAGGGGTCTTAATTAGTGTTGAGCGAACAGTTCGAGCATAGTTCGGGTTCGTACCGAATTTTGGGGTGTTCGGGAACTGGACCCGGACCCGAACATTTTCAAAAAAGTTCGGGTTCGGGTCAGTTGTTCGGCGATTTCTTGCCGCTTTCTGAAGGGCTGCACAGCAGCCAATCAGCTAGCGTTTTACTTCTTGCCCTAAGAAGCCATCACAGCCATGCCTACTAATGGCATGGCTATAATTGGCCAAGTGCAGCATGTGACCCAACCTCTATTTAAGCTGGAGTCACGTCACACTGCTCTGATTAGTGTAGGGAGAGGAAGCAGCTTCTGTGAGGGCGAGATTAAACAGGGAAAAGTCAGCAAAAACACCTAATGAAGTGATCGATCTACAGCTGTGAATTATTCAACTTCTGCGTTAATTGCTCACTGGTTTTTAGGCTGCACAGAGCGTTTTTCTGTCACTTTTTTCTGGGGTGATCAGTGGCCATTTTGTGACTTGTGGTGCACCAGCACAAGCTGCCACCAAGTCCATCAATCCATCAATCCTAGTTTTTTTTTTGCTATATCCTACATCAGGGGCTTGGCTGTGCATATTGTCACCCCTAGTGACAGGATAGAAATTTCTATATTTTATTAAGGGGTTAAATTCAATTGCCAAAATAGCAATCCCCTAAATCTGTTGTCCCAGCTGTGGCTAGCCAAGTGTAATACTGTCTGCTGTCTGGCAAAGGATAGATAATTTTCTGTGGTGAAATTCAATTGCCAACATAGCAATCCCCTAAATCTCGTGTCCCAGCAGTGGCTGGCAAAGTATAATAGTGTCCTGCAAAGGATAGATTTAGTTCTGGGGTGAAATTTAATTGCCAAAATAGCAATACCATAAATCTGTGGTTTCAGCTGTGGCTGGTCAAGTATAATAGTGTCCAACAAAGGATATATTTTGTTCGGGGGTGAAATTCAATTGCCAAAATAGCAATACCAGAAATCAGTGGTTTCATCTGTGGCTGGCCAAATTTAATAGTATCCGTAAAAGGGTATATTTTGTTCTGGGGTGAAATTTAATTGCCAAAATAGCAATACCCTGAATCTGGTGATCGAGCTGTTGCAGGCCTAGTTTAATTCTGTCCGTATAAGAGTATATTTTTTTCTTGGGTGAAATTGAATTGCCAAAATAGCAATACCCTGAATCTGGTGTTCCAGCTGTTGCAGGCCTAGTTTAAATCTGTCCGTATAGAGTATATTTTTTTCTTGGGTGAAATTGAATTGCCAAAATAGCAATACCCTGAATCAAGCGTTCTAGCTGTGACTGGACAAGTTTAATAGTACTCTTCAACGGATAGATTTTGTTCTGGGGTGAAATTTATTGCCAAAATAGCAATACCATAAATCAGTGGTTTCAGCTGTTGCTGGCCAAGTTTAATAGTGTACGGCAAAGGATATATTTTGTTCTGGGGTGAAATTCAATTGCCAAAATAGCAATACCATAAATCAGTGGTTTCAGCTGTGGCAGGCCAAGTTTAATAGTGTCCGGAAAAGGATATATTTTGTTCTGGGGTGAAATTCAATTGCCAAAATAGCAATACCATAAATCAGTGGTTTCAGCTGTGGCTGGCCAAGTTTAATATTGTCCGGCAAAGGATATATTTTGTTCTGGGGTGAAATTCAATTGCCAAAATAGCAATACCATAAATCAGTGGTTTCAGCTGTGGCTGGCCAAGTTTAATAGTGTCCGTAAAAGGGTATATTTTGTTCTGGGATGATATTTAATTGCCAAAATAGCAATACCCTAAATCTGGTGTTCCAGCTGTTGCAGGCCTAGTTTAAATATGTCCGTAACAGGGTTTATTTTTGTCTGGATGTGAAATTGAATTACCAAAATAGCAATACATTGAAACTGGCATTCCAGCTGTGACTGGACAAGTTTAATAGTATCCTTCAAAGGATAGATTTTGTTCTGGGGTGAAATTTAATTGCCAAAATAGCAATACCATAAATCAGTGGTTTCAGCTGTGGCTGGCCAAGTTTAATAGTGTACGGCAAAGGAATTATATTTTTCTAGTGTGAAATTCAATTGGCAAAATAGCAATACAGTAAATCTGGTGTCCCAGCAGTGGCTGGCCAAGTTTAATAGTGTCCGTCATAGGATATAAATTTTTCTGCGGTGAAATTAAGTTGCAAAAATAGAAAAACAGTAAAACTGTTGTTCCAGCTTTGTTTAAATTTGCCCGTAAAAGGGTATATTTTTTTCTGGGGTGAAATTTAATTGCCAAAATAGCAATACCCTGAATCTGGTGTTCCAGTTGTTGCAGGTCTAGTTTAAATCTGTCCGTAAAAGGGTATATTTTTTTCTGGGGCGAAATTTAATTGCCAAAATAGCAATACCCTGAATCTGGTGTTCCAGCTGTGACTGACAAGTTTAATAGTATCCGTCAAAGGATAGATGTTGTTCTGGGGTTAAATTTAATTGCCACAATAGCAATACTATAAATCTGTGGTTTCAGCTGTGGCTGGCCAAGTTTAATAGTGTCCGGCAAAGGATATATTTTGTCCTGTAGTGAAATTCACTTGCCAATATAGCAATATCCTGAATCTGGTGTTCCAGCTGTTGCAGGCCAAGTGTTAATCAGTCCGTAAATGGTTATATTAGACTCAAGGTGTATATACAAGTGCTGAGAGGGTCATCCTCAATAACTTCACATGCTACCGAGCATCTCCCATTGCATTTCTGTCCGTTAAATTATATATTACACAAAATGTTAAAATACAATTGCTGAAGACATAATCCTACATATTTTTTCACACGCTACTGTGCATCTCCAAGTGTAAATCTGTCCATTAAAGGATACCTTTCATCCAGGGCCTAAATACTAGCCCTACAATTGATACTCCCCTAAATCAGTGGTTACTGCTGTGCCTGGATTAGTGTAATACAGTACATAAATAAATAGGCAGATAGTGTTAGGTTCCTGTAAAAAAAAGGCCTGATTTTGAAATCAATACATTGGCCAAATATTTTTTTTCTTATTGTGGTGCTTGGTGAACGGTAACAATGAGGAAAACATCTAGTAAGGGACGCGGACGCGGTCGTGGTGGTGTTAGTGGACCCTCTGGTGCTGGGAGAGGACGTGGCCATTCTGCCACAGCCACACGTCCTAGTGAACCAACTACCTCAGGTTCCAGTACCCGCCAGAATTTACAGCAATATTTGGTGGGGCCCAATGCCATTGTAAGGATGGTAAGACCTGAGCAGGTTCAGGCGCTAGTCAATTGGTTGGCCGACAGTGGATCCAAAACGTTCACAACATTATCTCACACCCAGTCTTCTGCAGAAAGCACACAGGTGGCGCCTGAAAACCAAGCCCATCAGTCTGTCACATCACCCCCATGCATATCTGGGAAACTGTCTGAGCCTCAAGTTATGCAGCAGTCTCTGATGCTGTTTGAAGACTATGGCAAGGGAATCCACCTAGCCCTTTCCCAGTTGTGGAAGACATAGAATGCACTGATGCACAACCATTTATGTTTCCTGATGATGAGAACATGGGAATACCACCTCATCGGAGTCCGCACGTCTCTGATGATGACGAAACACAGATGCAAACTGCTGCGTCTTTCTGCAGTGTGCAGACCGAACAGGAGGTCAGGGAGGAAGACTGTGTGGAAGACGATGCAGGGGACGATGAGGTCCTAGACCCCACATGGAATGAAGGTCGTGCCACTGACTTTCATAGTTCAGAGGTAGAGGCAGTGGTGAGACCGAGCCAACAGCATATCAAAAGAGGGAGCAGGGGGCAAAAGCAGAACAGCTGCCGCCAAGAGAGTTCGCCTGCTACTGGCCACCGCCACCAGGGACCGAGCACCCCAAAGGCAGCTTCAAGGAGTTCCCTGGCATGACACTTCTTTAAACAATGTGCTGACGACAAGACCCGAGTGGTTTGCACGCTGTGCCATCCGAGCCTGAAGCGAGGCATTAACGTTCTGAACCTTAGCACAACCTGCATGACCAGGCATCTACATGCAAAGCATGAACTGCAGTGGAGTAAACACCTTAAAAGCAAGGAACTCACTCAGGCTCCCCCTGCTCCCTCTTCTGTTGCTGCCTCGGCCTCTTCCTCTGCCTCAGGAGGAATGTTGGCACCTGCCGCCCACCAAACAGAGGATGTGCCACCAACAACACCACCTGCGTCACCAAGCATCTCCACCATGTCACACGGCAGCGTTCAGCTCTCTTCATCTCACAAACCTTGGAGAGAAAGTGAAAAATTCCCATCTAGCCACCCTCGAACCCTGGGCCTGAATGCCAGCATTTCTAAACTACTGGCCTTTGAAATGCTGTTATTCAGGCTGGTGGACACAGACAGCTTCAAACAGCTGATGGCCATGGCTGTCCCACAGTATGTTGTTCCCAGCCACCACTACTTCTCCAAGACAGCCGTGCCTTCCCTTCACAACCAAGTATCCGATAAAATCAAGTGTGCACTGCGCAACGCCATCTGTGGCAAGGTCCACCTAACCACAGATACGTGGACCAGTAAGCACAGCCAGGGACGCTATATTTCCCTAACTGCACACTGGGTAAATGTAGTGGCGGCTGGGCCCCAGGCGGAGAGGTCTTTGGCGCACTTCCTTCCGCCGCCAAGGATCGCAGGGCATAATTCTTTGCCTCCTGTAGCCTCCTCCTCCTACTCGGCTTCCTCCTCCTTTGCTTCCACCAGCTCATCCAGTCAGCCACACACCTTCACCACCAACTTCAGCACAGCCCGGGTTAAACGTCAGCAAGCCATTCTGAAACTCATATGTTTGGGTGACAGGCCCCACACCGCACAGGAGTTGTGGCGGGGTATTAAATAATAGAACGACGAGTGGTTTCTGCCGGTGGGCCTCAAGCCCGGCCTGGTGGTGTGCGATAATGGGCGAAATCTCGTTGCAGCTCTGGGATTAGCCGGTTTGACGCACATCCCTTGCCTGGCGCATGTGCTGAATTTGGTGGTGCAGAAGTTCTTTCACAACTACCCCGACATGTCAGAGCTGCTGCATAAAGTGCGGGCCGTCTGTGCGCGCTTCCGGCGTTCACATCCTGCTGCTGCGAGACCTGTGTGCCCTGTTGCGCTGTTTCGAGTACTCCACCAACATGGCCAGTGGCGATGATGTCGTTATCAGTGTTACAATACCTCTTCTATGTCTCCTTGAGAAAACACTTAGGGCGATGATGGAAGAGGAGGTGGCCCAGGAGGAGGAGGAGGAGGAGTATGGGGAGTTATTTTTAGCACTTTCAGGCCAGTCTGTTAGAAGTGCCTCAGAGGGAGGTTTTTTGCAACAGCAGTAGCCAGGTACAAATGTGGCCAGCCAGGGCCCACTACTGGAGCATGAGGAGGATGAGGAGGAGGTGGAGGAGGTTGAGGATGAAGCAGGTTCACAGCGGGGTGGCACCCAACACAGCTCAGGCCCATCACTGGTTCGTGGCTGGGGGGATATGGAGGACGATGCCAAAACGCCTCCCACAGAGGGCAGCTTGTCCTTACCTCTGGGCAGCCTGGCACACATGAGCGACTACATGCTGCAGTGCCTGCGCAACGACAGCAGAGTTGCCCACATTTTAACGTGTGCGGACTACTGGGTTGCCACCCTGCTGGATCCCCTGTACAAAGACAATGTGCCCACCTTACTTCCTGCACTGGAGCGTGATAGAAAGATGCGCGAGTACAAGCGCACGCTGGTAGACGCGCTCCTGAGATCATTCCCAAATGTCACAGGGGAACACGTGGAAACCCAAGGCAAAGGCAGAGGAGGAGCAAGAGGTCGCCAAAGCAACTGTGTCACGGCCAGCTCCTCTGAGGGCAGGGTTAGCATGGCAGAAATGTGGAAAAGTTTTGTCTCCACGCCACAGCTAACTGCACCACCACCTGATACGGAACGTGTTAGCAGGAGGCAGCATTTCACTAACATGGTTGAACAGTACGTCTGCACACCCCTCCACGTACTGACTGATGGTTCGGCCCCATTCAACTTCTGGGTCTCCAAATTGTCCACGTGGCCATAGTTAGCATTTTATGCCTTGGAGGTGCTGGCCTGCCCGGCAGCCAGCGTTTTGTCTGATCGTGTATTCATTACTGACTAACGCAGCCGCCTGTCCACAGCCAATGTGGACAAGCTGACATTCATAAAAATGAGGATATAAAGAAGAGAAAACAAAAGAATGGTAGAACAGTTTATCCACTATCTTCAAAGAGCTCTAGGTAGAACCCCTGGAGATGTAGGATCTGGTTCCAAAGGAGGGGAAGGTGATGTTATTAGTGATAGAGCCTGTTTTAGAACTGTATTTGTTAAATATAGTATAGAGTGGATACGTGACCCTGGAGGGTAGGTGAGGGCAGGCGGCACCAGCTAGTGCTAGCAGAGGTTGAATACACTTGTAGACAGGTATGAGGAAAAAAAAGAAAAAAAGTGTGTGCGCCACATCCCAATATAAATAGGAGGAAATCTTATTAAAATTGTCTTTACTCTCTGCGGAAAAAATTTAGACAAGAAGTAGGTATATAGACACTAGAGAACATTATAGATTGTAAGAATATATACTGAGCACGAAATGTGGAAAAATTATATGGAAAAAAATGATTTTCCAATGTTAAGGTTGCACCAAACTTGAATAAATGTGCTTCCCTTTAACAGGTACTACATAGTGAGAAAACTGGCCAGCATATTTTCATGTAAAAACACTTAAATAAAAGTTTACACTCACTTCACTGGGGGGGTCACCACCAGGATAAACTCAAGACACCTGGGGTGGGTCCCCCCCGGCCGGGATCGCTTGTAGAATGTTGGAGATCAGGATAAGTGTCCAGGTAGGAAGAAGATGTCAAATCAGGCACCGGACTTGCGTCTTCATCCAAAAGATCTCTTTATTATATAAAATATACGGCTCAATGTGTTTCGGGTTTTTTTTCTTAGTCCCCCTTTATCAGGAGCATAATTAATACAAGTGAATACAATACATGGTATATATAGAGGTGGATAGGAACACAAACTGGTGGTTTCCCAATGATGTCATTCAAGTCATGTGATCGTTATTGCAGGTTCTTTATCACCTAAAGTTCACACATATACTCTTATTAATATGTATGTCCGGTACTGCGTGGTCATGGATTTGATGTACCTGATATAAAAATTGTGTTAGATGTTTCTTTCTGAAGTGATGTACGGCGGCTCAGCGGTGGGGTGGTCACGTGTGCGTTCCATAAGTGCGTGCCACGGCGCACCCGGAAGTATCCGTCTTCTGCTAGGGCACTGGGAAGGAGTTTAGGTCACGTGTGCGTTCCAAAGAGGGGAAGCGCTTGTTGGAGCGCATCATGTGATCATTTCTAAAGAAGAATCGTATGCTGCCCGAGTTAGTGGAGGTGCTTGAAGATAGAAAAATATATAAAAATGCTTCTTCTTGGGCATTATTATTATTGTTGTTGCCAATGTTTTGTAATGTTGATAGGGCTAATACGATAATTAGCTATACTATAACAGATCCAAGAGTAGGATCATATTTTTCATGTGTAAAAGGGGTATCAAGATGATAAAAAAAAAAAATATTTTATTATTATATTAATACCAAGATGTGAAGATATGTAAAAAGGTTCTTAGAAAATATTCTAAAATAGTAAGGGTATTTAAAATTATGTAGAAAACACCAGATAAATACATAAAAAAGTTAAAAAAAGTAAAAAAAAAATGTGTAGAAAAGGAATATAAAATGGTGTCAAGAGAACACTGCAATTTGTAATATATTCTAGTAGTATAGTCTGTAAAAGGTTAAAATAGTTTTTTTGCATATGTATGTACGTATATACATATATATATGGAGAGAGAGACCTACAACCCATGTATAAATAAATAAAGAAGGTAGATTCATAGAAGGTATTCCCAATACATGGATATACAGAGAACAGGTATACATACATATCTACACTTATATCCATACCGTCTCTTGCCCATATAAGTATATGTTTATAATAGTAAATATATGAACAGGTGAATAGGGCACAACAAAGGGAGAGATATGGATTCTCAAATAGGAACCTCCTTCTTGTGTAGTACGTCTACACATATAATAATTCCATAATGGAACGAAAAATATGTGTGTATTAGATGGAGGAAAAAGTCTATATATATACATATCTATACTGATCAGGTCATTCTAAATCGGACTGGTATCTGTAAGATGACATATATTTATGATAAAATATTTAATGAATATTTATTGTGAGATGCATACAGGTCCAGAACATCAATGATTGGTTGGCGGGGGTCTCCGGTATAACATACCAAAAGTATAGGAACATGTATTGACGTATACGGTGGTTAATAGTTCGTATATTCGAGGGATTCGTTTAATCCAGGAGGTGTAAAAGTATTTAATTTAAAAATCCAAAACATCTCTTTCTTGTAGAGTGTTTAGAAAGAAGAAGGGACCCATTCTAGAGGGGTAACTGAAAGTGAGGATGGGTCAGCTGCATGATATATTGCTTAGTGTCGGGAGACACTGTGTGTTTGAACTTTCCTCCGTATATTGGAGCAGTGTTCATTCATATGGTCTCTGAGAGACTGGGTTGTACGTCCTACATAAAGGAGTTTGCAAGGGCAGCTAAGTAAATATATAATATTGGTACTAGTCATATCATTTAAGTAAGATGGGTTCTTTGAGTGTAGGGACTGTAAGTGTTTTTCCACATGGGTTTATTATGTCACAGCATTGACATCTTTTGGTCTTACATTTGTGGGATCCTACTTTGGGTCTAAGTCCTATCTCATTCTTAGTTGATGATCCTGAAATGGACTATACTACTAGAATATATTACAAATAGGGGTGTTCTCTTGACACCTAATTATCGTATTAGCCCTATCAACATTACAAAACATTGGCAACAACAATAATAATAATGCCCGAAAAGAAGCAATTTTTTATATTTTTCTATTTTTCTATCTTCACACACCCCAGTAACATGGGCAGCATACGATTCTTCTTTAGAAATGATCACATGATGCGCTCCAACAAGCGCTTCCCTTCTTTGGAACGCACACGTGACCTAAGCTCCTTCCCAGTGCCCTAGCAGAAGACGGATACTTCTGGGTGCGCCGTGGAACGCACTTATGGAACGCACACGTGACCATCCCACCGCCGAGCCTCCGTACATCACTTCAGAAAGAAACATCTAACACGATTTTTATATCAGGTACATCAAATCCATGACCACGCAGTACCGGACATACATATTAATAAGAGTATATGTGTGAATTTTAGGTAAAAAAGAACCTGCAATAACGATCACATGACTTCAATGACATCATTGGAGCACCACCCCCCTGAACTTTTGGCACCCAGTTTGTGTTCCTATCTACCTCTATATACCATGTATTGTATTCACTTGTATTAATTATGCTCCTGATGAAGGGGGACTAAGAAAAAAAAAACGCGCGTTGAGCCATATATTTTATATAATAAAGAGATCTTTTGGATGAAGACGCAAGTCCGGTGCCTGATTTGACATCTTCTTCCTACCTGGACACTTATCCTGATCTCCAACATTCCACAAGCGATCCCGGCCGGGGGGGACCCACCCCAGGTGTCTTGAGTTTATCCTGGTGGTGACCCCCCAGTGAAGTGAGGGTAAACCTTTATTTAAGTGTTTTTACATGAAAATATGCTGGCCAGTTTTCTCACAATGTAGTACCTGTTAAAGGGAAGCACATTTATTCAAGTTTGGTGCAAACTTACCACTGGAAAATCAGTATTTTCCATATAATTTATCCTCATTTCGTGCTCAGTATATATTCTTACAATCTATAACGTTCTCTAGTGTCTATATACCTACTTCTTGTCTAAACTTTTTCCGCAGATAGTAAAGACAATTTTAATAAGATTTCCTCCTATTTATATTGGGATGTGGCGCCCATACTTTTTTTCTTTTTTTTTTCTCTCATACCATTCATAAAAATGAAGCAGGCATGGATCCCACGGGACCTGTCCCTCCCTTGTGCAGAATAGACATTTATAACTGCCTCCACCTCAACCATGTATTCTTGTACTCCCGGGCACTTCTTTATTAAATCCTCATTTTTTTAATTTACCATGATCCTGCGGTGCAACCCAAAGTTGAATGAACCTCTCCTCAATTTGGGTGCCGGGGCCTAAATAACTGAAAGTGGCCTGTTACAATGGTGGGTGACATGAAGCCTGAACTTCTGCCATGCGACCTCTCTTCTCTGTCTGGCTGCCGTGGGCTAAATATCTGGAAGTGGCCTTCTCCAGAGGTGGGTGATATGAAGCTTGATTCTGTGCTATGGGACCTCTCTCCTTTATCTGGGTGCTGGGGCCTAAATAACTGAAAGTGGCCTTCTCCAGTGGTGGGTGATATGACGCATGATTCTCCGCTGTGGGACCTCTCTCCTCTGTCCGGGGCCTAAATAACTGAAAGTGGCCTTCTCCAGTGGTGGGTGATATGACGCCTTATTCCTTGCTGTGGGACCTCTCTCCTCTGTCTGGGTGCTGGGGCCTAAATAACTGAAAGTGGCCTTCTCCAGTGGTGGGTGATATGACGCATGATTCTCTGCTGTGGGACCTCTCTCCTCTGTCTGGGTGCTGGGGCCTAAATAACTGAAAGTGGCCTTCTCCAGTGGTGGGTGATATGACGCCTTATTCCTTGCTGTGGGACCTCTCTCCTCTGTCTGGGTGCTGGGGCCTAAATAACTGAAAGTGGCCTTCTCCAGTGGTGGGTGATATGACGCCTTATTCCTTGCTGTGGGACCTCTCTCCTCTGTCTGGGTGCTGGGGCCTAAATAATTCAAAGTGGCCTTCTCCAGTGGTGGGTGATATGACGCATGATTCTCTGCTATGGGACTTCTCTCCAATTAATATTGGTTAATCTTTATTTATTTTATTTTAATTCATTTCCCTATCCACATTTGTTTGCAGGGCATTTTCCTACATTTTGCTGCCTTTTGCAGCCCTCTAGCCCTTTCCTGGACTATTTTACAGGCTTTTTAGTGCCCAAAAGTTCGAGTGACTTCAATGGGGTTCGGGACGTTCGGCCAAACTTCTCAAACCCGAACATCCAGGTGTTCGCTCAACTCTAGTCTTAATTTATTTAGGCGGTCGTAGGCTGGGTCAGTTCTGGGGGGGACTTGGGAATTGTCCGAAAAATAGATAAACCGCATTAGGACTTCATAGCGGTTTCGGGACATAACTGCTGCAAACACAGGGGTTGAGTGTACAGTACTCGAAGCCCAATACGATCGGACAGATGTTTTTTTTACAATGCCCATGTCCAGGGATGGAAGCCGAACTAGAGTCCCCGCTATCTGAAAATATTTCCACCTCTGAAGCAGTGTGAGACTCAAAATGGTCAGAGCAGAGAAATTCATATGCCTGCGCTGCACTGAACAATCTCTGAGCCATTTTTTTTTTAAATAAAAAGCTCAGAAAGAAATTAAAATAACTGACGTCCCTAATAGACTAGTGACGGATGCCTAATAACGGACAACCACTGACCACCATTAACAGACGGACACAGGGTCCCTAATGAAAATAATTGACTAATAGATTTCTAATGATGGATGCCTTTGATGGACGCCCACTGAAGGACACCCACTGACCACCAGTAATAGACGGACACAAGGTCCCTAATGAAAATAATTGACTAATAGACGCCTAATTACGGACACCCACTGACCCCCAGTTATGGATGGACAGTTTATAAATTGATTTTTCTTCTTTTAACAGTAAATTGCACAGCCAGGATAGAAGTCTGATTTCTCTCTCTCCTCACAGAACAACAGCATTGAGGGGAGAGAGAAGCACAACCCATGTCCTGGCTGGGTTTAGTAAATATATATTTTTTATTATATGGAGGTGGGGGGCCCTAAAGGATGGGGGGCCCTAAAACTTTATTAGAACATTTGGGAGCCACATTGCCCCAATCGGGGAAGCTGGGGGACCCGATCACTGCACCGGAGACTTTCTCCCTCCTCTCTTACATGAGAGATTTTTAGGAGGATCATTTTACCTGAGACATGAAGTTGACACATTTTGAAGGGAATTTATTGTTTTTCCTCAGCAAACTAGAATCAGAAACAAAGACATATTATAACTCTATTTATCTCTGAGGGAAACCATGTAAGCTTCATCTTGATTGCATCCACCTCAGCATCACTGCAATCAGAAGCTATACAGGCTCAAAGACCTCATTACAAGGTGAAGTCTCAACTTACAATTAGTTATTTGCTCTGCCTAGTAGAAGTGAGATTGAAATTTGTGCACAACTGTGTTGGTTACTAAGTACTGTACTGTGCTCATAAAAGAGAAAGCTATACAGTAAAGCTAATATTATTACAGCTACAGATGAGCGAATTTTTAAAAAAATTTGATTCGGGGCTTCGACAAATTTTTTAGGAAAAATTTGATTCGATCCAAATTGTGACGAGACCAATCTCGCCACATTGCATTGGAGAAACCTGGTTGCTCGCCTGCTGCCTTTGGACTATGGCCCCCTGTTAAAAGACATCTTTTTTACCTGCAGAAAAGCTTAATTCGTGCTTTTCTGCCTGGGGTTCAGTAGTTTTGGTTGAATGTGTTATACCCCAGATAGGAATCCCATGGAGCCCATTCGTATGAAACTGACTGTAAAGACTTTGGCTCCATGGCGATTAAACTGTATTCGTGTGGTCTGAGCGCCATTCACTTAATAATGTGCGCTCAGACCTGAGCTATCTGGGGATATGTTAAATGTATAGTTTTAATGTAATGTGTCTTACCTGGTGTATTTTAACAGTAATGCTTGTTCTGTGTCCCCATGTGCATAATGGAGTCTTGTCTCTGAAATGTCTGTGTGTATTGTAAAGGGTGGGACATTGTGTATTGAATAGTGATGTCTGTCCTATTGTCCCCACATGTGTATTGGCGATTTCCCTTTGTCCTGAGAGATAATTGAATGACTCCTCAATTGTCTCCAGGACAGAAGACATTGTGTATTCTCCTGCCTGTGGTGATTGCATTACCCATGTAGGGTGATTGTATCACAGGCAGAGGGGAGGGATATGCTGGGGGTGTCTGTATTGTCCCAATGTGTGTGATTGGCTGCTGTATCCCGTGTCGCAGTCTTCCTTCTGGTCCTCTAGGGAGTGTCCACCAGGTGGGAGACCTGCATAAATACCGGGCAGGTAGCCCTTAATAAAACTTAGAATTCCTGTTTACCATCAATACGGAGCCTCGTCTCGTTCTTGGGGATTCACTGTATGCTGTTAGAGACTGATTGCCAGGAGTGTAAGCTGATTGTCTGCTTTTCCTGTTCGTCTGCTAGCAGCTATTTGGGAGGTTCCAGTACGGGAGTTGGAGTGCTATTTTGTATCCAGTTCGGGAGTTTGGTGTTCTGCAGTAGCTGTGCCTATATCTCTGTAAAGGGGCCGATCGCCTAAACGGTTTTTACCCCTTGTCTGCAGAAACGGTCCGTTACAATTGGTGGCGAGCAGCGGGATCGTTCCTACAGCCAGAAGGACAGCTACAGGAGACACCATTTCCTTGGATTTACAAGTGGGGGCAACGCATGTCCCAGTACAGCGACCCTAAAAGCAACAGAATGGAACCAGCAGTGTCATACGAGGAGGAGGACCTGGATGGCCGGGATGCATTAAGGAAAGGCATCTGGTACCAGGCCCTGGACAATGTACAATACCAGCGGGGTGAGAGTCTCCCCAGTGAAGAGCAGCGGTGGCAGAAGCAAGTGGCCCTGCGGCTGCCCTTTCTGGGAGAGCAGCCCCTGGATGAATGGGTGAAGGAACTAGAGCACCGGGTATGGCAGGAGCTATGGCTGGAGGATGCCTACCAGGCGCTCTGGTGGTATATGGCACAGTATATACCCTGGACAGCCGAGCATGACAAGCCAGAGGGAGAGGAGTTTGATGGTTCTGGCTTGTTATGGGAGTCCTTTGCAGAGCCTGACTTCGGGAGTCCTGCGCAGAACAGACTTCAGGACATTTTCTACGAGAGGGAGGCTAGGCATGACGGGGATGACCCCCATGAGGTAGAGCAAGACCTGGCTCACCTAGCAACCCTGGAGTGGGAACTGGAGCAGGACTACCGAGATCTCTTCCACTCCATTGGGAAGGCTCAGCAGGACAGCAAGGTGACAGATCCAGTTCCAGACCCATTCCGCTGGGAAGATATTATTGAAATTTACTGGGAGGAACCCCAGGCGGCAGGTGGAGATGGGACCGAGGTCTCTCCACCGGTATTGCAGGGAATTGGGAGCCTGAGCTCCATTCCCCAGCGGGAGATATTACAGGGAATTGGGAGCCTGAGCTCCATTCCCCAGCGGGAGATATTGCAGGGAATTGGGAGCCTGAGCTCCATTCCCCAGCGGGAGATATTACAGGGAATTGGGAGCCTGAGCTCCATTCCCCAGCGGCAGGCTGAGCTACAGGGGGCAGAGGTAGTTGTTCCTGCCCCACAGCAGCAGCGTGATTTTTCGGGAATTGGGAGCCCGGTCTCCATTCCCCAGCGGCAGTATTATTTGTTGGGAATTGGGAGCCCGGTCTCCAGTCCCCAGCGGCAGAGTAACCAGCAGGGAATAGAGAGCCCAGTCTCCTTTCTCCAGCAGCAGGACTCTGTATTGGGAGGAGAGACAGTCGGTCTCCCTCCACTGAGGAGGAAGGTATGTATGGGAGAGGAGCTTACTACCACCTCTCCCCAGCGGCGGATCATTAATGGGCAGGGAATAGAGAGCTCAGTCTCCTTTCCCCAGCAGCAGAGCTGTGTAACCAAAGGGGAGACAGTCGGTCTCCAGCAGCAGGACTGTATATCTCCCCCTCCAACAACCAGGCTTCAACCAGGCTACCCTCCCAGTAGCGCTGGCAACAGGGCAGAGTGACGCGGGTCTCTGCCCATGCAGCACCCCACCAAGTCAGCGTAACCGTACCCAGCACAGCCGTGGTGAGGCACCTGGACATGGACAAGCTTCTCCTCTACCCAGTTGCAGTAACTATTTATTGTGGGTGGGCTGTGCTGTTGATTGTGTTTTGTGGGTGGGCTGCTGGACTAACAAGGGCACTGACCGGCAGGAGGTCAGATACCCTGTTAGTCTGTTTGGAAAAGGGGAGAGATGTGACGAGACCAATCTCGCCACATTGCATTGGAGAAACCTGGTTGCTCGCCTGCTGCCTTTGGACTATGGCCCCCTGTTAAAGACATCTTTTTACCTGCAGAAAAGCTTAATTCGTGCTTTTCTGCCTGGGGTTCGGTAGTTTTGGTTGAATGTGTTATACCCCAGATAGGAATCCCATGGAGCCCATTCGTATGAAACTGACTGTAAAGACTTTGGCTCCATGGCGATTAAACTGTATTCGTGTGGTCTGAGCGCCATTCACTTAATAATGTGCGCTCAGACCTGAGCTATCTGGGGATATGTTAAATGTATAGTTTTAATGTAATGTGTCTTACCTGGTGTATTTTAACAGTAATGCTTGTTCTGTGTCCCCATGTGCATAATGGAGTCTTGTCTCTGAAATGTCTGTGTGTATTGTAAAGGGTGGGACATTGTGTATTGAATAGTGATGTCTGTCCTATTGTCCCCACATGTGTATTGGCGATTTCCCTTTGTCCTGAGAGATAATTGAATGACTCCTCAATTGTCTCCAGGACAGAAGACATTAGTGTATTCTCCTGCCTGTGGTGATTGCATTACCCATGTAGGGTGATTGTATCACAGGCAGAGGGGAGGGATATGCTGGGGGTGTCTGTATTGTCCCAATGTGTGTGATTGGCTGCTGTATCCCGTGTCGCAGTCTTCCTTCTAGTCCTCTAGGGGAGTGTCCACCAGGTGGGAGACCTGCATAAATACCGGGCAGGTAGCCCTTAATAAAACTTAGAATTCCTGTTTACCATCAATACGGAGCCTCGTCTCGTTCTTGGGGGGATTCACTGTATGCTGTTAGAGACTGATTGCCAGGAGTGTAAGCTGATTGTCTGCTTTTCCTGTTCGTCTGCTAGCAGCTATTTGGGAGGTTCCAGTACGGGAGTTGGAGTGCTATTTTGTATCCAGTTCGGGAGTTTGGTGTTCTGCAGTAGCTGTGCCTATATCTCTGTAAAGGGGGCCGATCGCCTAAACGGTTTTTACCCCTTGTCTGCAGAAGCGGTCCGTTACACAAATATTTTGCGACAAATTAAAAAACGGCTATTTGCTGGCTTAAACGCTTATACAAGTAGAGCCCCCCGACAGAGTGAGGAGGGTGTCAGCAGTAAGTTTGTGTTGACATCACTGATTAATTTTCCCCATGCTCTGATCCGTCAGAAGACCCAGAACAATTACCCAGAAAAAACAGATACTGTCTGTGAAGCATACACCTTCACTCGGTTAGCATTTACTCAATAATCCATCAGTATTGCTAAAGGTAAAAAAAAAACTGGAGTGGATCTAAAACAAAGATCACACATGAATGGAATATTTGCATGTCTTCTGAGTTTTCTACCCACTCCTGCTTTTGGCTACAAAATTATAAGCCAATTCTGATGGGACCCTACAGACCTTAAAGCTGCTACACAGACAGGATCCATTGTGTGTCTCGTTTTTCCTTCCTTATCACAGATCACAAGAAGTATCAAATAAATGTTGATGTCAGCCAGGCCAAAAGCCAAAACAGTGGACCAGTCATGAAGTGGGGAGGGTGGGAACAGCATGAGAAGTCCACAGAGTGACCCTATGATATAATGGTGAGGGGAAGCAGCATAAGGAGACCACAGAGTTGCCCAATGACAGGGTCTGGAAGTGGAAGCAGCATGAGGAGGCCACAGAGCAGCACAATGACAGAGTCTGGATGAGGCAGCAGCATGAGGAGACCACAGAGAGCACAAGTCGGTCTGGAGGCAGCAGCAGCATGAGGAGATCACAGAGCGGCACAATGACAGAGTCTGGAGGTGGAGGCAGTATGAGGAGGCCACAGAGTGGCACAATGAAAGAGCCTGGAGATGGCGGCAGCATGAGGAGACCACTGAGGGACACAATGACAGAGTATGGCGGTGATAGCAGCATGAGTAGGCCACAGAGCAGCACAATGACAGTGTCTGAAGGAGGCATCAGCATGATGGTATCACAGAGCGGAACAAAGACAGAGTCTAGAGGTGGCAGCAGCATGAGAATTCCACAGAGTGGCACAATGACAGAGTCTGGAGGCGGCAGCAGCATGAGGAGACCACAGAGCGGCACAATGACCGAGTCTGGATGTGGCAGCAGCATCAGGAGGCCACAGAGTGGCAAAGTGACATACTGTGGAGGTGGGTGGAAATACCAGTACCCGCTGAAGATGGTGGGTGAAAGAAGGAGCACTTGGCATCAGATGTGTGTCATCAGGCAGGTAACAGCATCAAAATAGTAGATGAGGCAGGTAGCCAGAAGAAACTGGTCTCTTTTGTCAAATCATTGGTGTGGTACTATGGATGATTTAGTCTGATGCATCAGGCATTGGTGTGTGGAAATCCTGGCTGATCCACGCCTGATTCATCTTGATGCAGTGACCCACTATGTGCTATATGTAGGCACTTTAAACTTTTGCTAAATGTCATATCAAATGTATTGTGGTATCATACTGTAATTTCCTTTAACAGGCTGGCAGTGTCAATTACCTTGTATTTCCACCAAAATAATTCAAAAAAGATTTTACCACGGCGAATGTATATTTCTTTTTCTACTGCTATACGTCAATAAAGGTTTTTCAAGATATAAGTGCAGCAGCGAATGGCGAATATATATTTATTTTTCTACTGCAATACGCCAGTAAAGGCTATGCTTTCACCAGAAATAACTGCAGAAGTGACCTGAGAATATATTTTTCTTGTTGGACCGAAATAGGCCACTATACGCTTTCAACAGAAATAACTGCAGAAGTGACCAGAGAATATATTTTTCTTTTTGGACTGAAATTTTTCTACTGCAATACGCCAGTAAAGGCTTTACCAGATATAACTGCAACAGTGTGACCTGAGAATACATTTTTCCTGTACTACTGAAATACACCCCTATACACTTTCACCAGAAATAATTGCAGAAGTGAACTGAGAATATATTTTTCTTGTAGTACTGAAATACATCCCTATACGCTTTCACCAGTAATAACTGCAACAGTGCAGTGCGTATATATTTTTCTTTTTTTACTGAAATACGCCTCTATACGCTTTTACCAGAAATAATGCAGAAGTGACATGAGAATAGATATTTCTTGTTGGACTGAAATAGGGAACTTTCATTAGAAATAACTGCAACAGTGCAGTGCGTATATATTTTCCTTTTTTTACTGAAATACGCCTATATACACTTTCTCCAGAAATAACTGCAGAAGTGACCAGAGAATATAAATTTCTTGTTGGACTGAAATAGGCCTCTATACGCTTTCACCAAAAATAACTGCAACAGTGCAATGCGTATATATATATATATATATATATATATATATATTTTACTGAAATACGCCCCTATACACCTTCACCAGAACTAACTGCAACAGTGCAGTGTGTATATATTTTTCTTTTTTAATGAAATACGCCCCTATATGCTTTCAACAGAAATAACTGCAGAAGTAAAATGCGTATATCTTTTTCTTGTAGTACTGTATTAGATAACTATGATATAAACCTCTAAAGGCTTTTCAACATAACACTTGCAGCCCAATAACAAAAAGCTGGAATGACAGAGCTGTCTAATGACTATTTGGATCCCCAAATAATCTTTCCCTGCACTTGCAAATCATTTCCCTATCATCCCTAGCGTCTTCTGACGTCTCTCCCTGCACTAAGATGCTGTGAAGTGTTTCCTCCCCTAACCTTTCCCTGCACTTATAAATAATTTTTTCTGTCTTTTTTTCCACAATCGTTTTTCCACTTGCTGTCGCTAGTGCCTTCACACCTCTGTCCCTGCACTCTGAATGCTGGAAAATGTCTGACTGTAAGTTGGTCGCCGTATTTATAGGTCTGACATCACAGGGCTGGCAGGCTGCTGATTGGCTGCATGCAGTCATGTCAATCTGGGTGATCCCACCTCTCGAGAGTTCCTTGTCCCATGTCCTCAGTCCTCACACATTTAAACGCCATTTTATGAAAACTGTGATTCTTTAACACGAAGCGCGAGGAAATTTGCATTCATTGCGAATCAAATTTTTCAAATCGCTCATCTCTAATTCGGGCACCATTGAGACAGGTGAGGTAGTTGTTGCTAAATCGGGAACAAGATTTTTGTTAAGTACATTGTCAATACTTATCGCTCCAGTGCACCACCAATTTCATCATCTCTGTTGCAGTCACATGACAGAAGGGAATAGATGCAGGTTCTTTCAGTGTGATCCAGGCCAGATGTGTTCCTTAGTCTTCCTGTTCATTTGCACACAAGAGAATTTTCACCAAAGCCTGGAGAGCTTCTTTAATGCAGTACTAGCCTCAGCTGGTTATGACATGGCTCCTGATTGTCTCAGTATTTTGCCATTTGGAACCAGACCAATGAACAAATGCTGTCATTTGTCTTGGGGATTCTTTATGTAAAATGTTAGATTATCAGGACTTCCTTTTTCTGGATTAGTGCAGTATGAATCTATAGCAACCAATAGGCATTTTAAGCATAGACATAATGCAAAATAACAATCTACAGTAAATGTGGAAAAGAAACACAGAGGTAGTTTTTTTTACAGTAAATCCATTCTCAGATTCCAAGTGTTTTGTTCCTATCTGCTGCACCAGATAATTTAAAATAGAGAATGAAGATTTCTACAATTTAAACAAAAATATTATATAATCATATTTCCTTTCATTCCTTGTGACCAAATATAAGAACATATGCAAGCTTAAAATGAAAGGCGTTCCTTAATTTTTTCTGATGTGATCTAATCATACTATTCATAAGAGAATGCAGACATGAAATAGGATCATGTGAATGAGACCTAAGAGAAGCTTTAAAGCAAAAATAATAATCAATCATAATGTACAGTCAACCATCTATATATTTTACATTTTAAGATTCTTGAATTGTACTTATAAAAAAATTTTTACTAGTTGATTTGCACGTCTAGCTCCTATTATAACAGTACACAACAGTGCAGTGAGATTTAGTTAAAAACAGTAAGAGAGACCAGAGAGTTATTTTTATCTAATTGTATCTACAACTGTAATAGTCTTTTCAATTTCTTCCATGGTGAATCATGAAATTTGAAATTATGGAGTAATCAAGGTAGCTCCAATAAACCATGATAATGCATTGTTTGCTTCATTAATCTCAGTCTTTATGCTGCTTAGTAAGTGTATATGTTCTCTTCACTATGTACCCATAATCTTGTGCTGTCACAACTGCACTTCAATTCTAGAGCAGCTCAAAAATGTGTTAATTCCAAAGAGCATTGTAACAGCAAATCATTTTCGCAGTCAGTGGAAACAATTTAGTGTCTATAATATAGTTTACATTGCCTTATTATTTTGCTGGATGGGTGATTAAAAAGAAATGTGTGTCTGATTTCACAAATTTGTTCATGTTTGGTTTTTGTGTCCATTCTTTTCTGTTGCATTATTATAAGCACATGTGCTGTTCATTGTGTGCTGACACCTGGATTCTCTATAAAATACATGTTTGGGATAAGTCGACAAACAGTATTCTCTATCTGATTACAATTGAAACAGATTACACTTCCTTCATTGCCACATTCATAAAGGATATTATGAAAAGCACAAGGCCTATACATCAGAATAGGGTATCACAAAGTTATATGGAAAGCAAGGAGATTATGCTTTTATCATAAAACTGAGGGCACTACAAGTTCAGGTTACAAGTCATCTGAAGTGAGGTTTCATATAATAAATATCTCCATATCAAATTGTGTTCTAAATTACACAAAATGTTAGAGTGTAAGTGTCATTTCAGGCAGTTTTCCAGAATGAACTGCCACATGGGTGTGTATGAGGAATAATAACAACACTATTTCTAACCATTATAAGTCTTGTATATGGCACTTTTTAAAAGTTTGTCCCTTTGCAAACTGTCTGTAGTTCTATTTTTTTCTTTTACTTTTTTTTCTTTTTTGAGCTGGTGGACGTAGACTAGCTGGTTTCATGTCGGCTTATAGACTACACATGAAAGGATCTCCTGCTTCCTAATGCTATGCAGCACACATTCAGAAGAAGTAATGGATGACATTACACAGCAGAACTAAGCAGTTTACATGTAAGTTTGCGCCTGTCTCTTGCTCCTCCTCCTCCCAACCTCATAGACTTCTATTTAAATCTATCTTCACTGAAGATGGATCTGAGCAGAGAATTAAGAGTTGGTAAGGATGGAGGGGAAAGCAGAAGAGTGGTCTGATAAGAGAAGAAGGAATCATTTGTTTGTGATTAAATATATTACAAAGTTTCTTTTTTTCACCTTTACTATTCATTTATAAAAACAATTAAGCACTATACCATAATGAGCTTAAATCAAATGAGCCTATTAGTTCTGTTATTCTATTCAGTTGCAAAGGCATTTATTAAATTGACAGTATTAAGTGTCATAAGGACATATCAAAAGTTTTGATTTAAATCCTCCCGATCTCTAGAATTAGGAGAGAAATGTGCATACTTAGCAGTTTGTCTCTCCTCGTTGTAGGAGAGAGAACACACTTTGTGGGCACTTCTTTCTCCTTGTTCTACTGATCAGCAGGGGCTCAATGCGCAGACCCTTGCCGGTCAAAATATTTGATATGTCACTATTAAATACTAAATGTTTTCCCAAAATAAAAAATACATTTTATGTACCACTCACAGTGGTAAGTAAAGAGAAAATAGAAAAGGGGGAAAGGAAAAGAGAGAAAAAATTAATAACTTATAAACAAGAGACAACAAATCATCAATGATATAGGTAAAGAGCATGGCATATTAAGTAAAGATGTTCATGAGTCGAGACGATCATACAGACTGCAATGCCATAATCTAAAAACAAACAAAACAAAAACAAAAGTAATAACAAATCTCTTATAAAAGCACTATGAGTTCAGCGGGTAAAGATCATGTCAGTGGGAGGATGAGAGTTGGGGCTACCAAATTTTACATTTTTGGGGAACTGAAAAAGTGCCAGATCTGTTAACTTCCAATTTTTCCTTCATCACAATATAATGAATTCTGTCTAATAAGGCTATGAGACCAACTTGATCTTAACCTACTTAACAGCCATATGGATTCTGGCAGCAAGTGGATGAACGGTCCCTACTCTAAATAAGTGCAGAGATGGACAAATATCAATAACACAAAAGTGTAGTAATACAGAAATGGGTCAGAACCAAACGAGCTACACAGTACCAAACACGTGAGACAGAGAGTGGTCAAAAGAAAAGCCGGGTCAGAAACACAGATGAATCAGTACACAAATACAGGAACAGGAAACAAGGAATATAGCTAGTGAGCCAAACAAGACTATCAGTGGCAAAGGTATTCCTACAACAAGGGATTTAAATAGAGATCTAGGTCCCCGGACCAGAACCTGATTGGTCCAGTGACTTTCCAATAGGTTACGCACCAAACAAACAAAATTAAGTAATAGGACAGATGAGCTGTATATCAGTCCACTGCCTATTCCTCCAGCACACATGCACTGCAGGGAGAAGCATAACATTATGCTCGGTAACTAATGACACAGCCAGGGCGTGGCTCAGCAGCGTGCCTCTCCCGGCAAAGCGACTCCGAAGCGTGGTGCCACTCCGAGCATTGTGCACCCGGAAGCTAAGCTGCGTTTATGACAGAAATCTTGTAGGCCATTTTCCATTTTTTCATCTTTGTTTTTTACTCCCAGCCTTCCCAAAACCATAACTTTTTAATTTTTACATTCACTTAGCTTTATAATTCCCCCAAAGTTGTATGGGTTTTATTTTTACAGAGTTTTGTATGTGGTAAAACTGATCTATTACTGTATTTTTATTCCCTGGGTCAGTACGATTACAACAATTCCACACATGTATAGTTTTTTAATACTGAAAAAAAAAAGCTTTGGAAAAAGCATTTTTCTTTGTTTCACCATATTCTTATCCCCCTAAATACTTTATTTTTATGAGTACGGAGCTGTGTAAGGACTCCGTTTTTTGCGGGTAGATCTGTACTTTCATTGATACCATTTTGGGGTGTGTATGACTTTTATGATCATTTTTTGTTCAATTTTTTGTGGGAGGTGAAGCGACTAGAGATGAGCGAATCGAAGCTGATGAAGTGGAATTGGTTTAGAATTTCAGGAAAAATATGATTCACAAAGAACGGGAATTTCCTTGAGCCTCATGGTAACGAATACCAATTTTCCTAAAATGGCAGCTACACGTGTAAGGGCATGGGGCAAGGAACTCTGGGAAGGCCGGATCACCCAGATTGACATGCCTACATGCAGCCAATCAGCAGCCAGCCAGCCCTGTGATGTCACAGACCTATTAATACGGCGGTCATCTTACAGTCAGACATTTCCCAATGTTCAGAGTGCAGGGACAGACGTGTGAAGGCGCTAGGGACAGCAAGTGGAAAAACGACTATGGAAAAAAAGACAGAAAAAACGATTTATGAGTGCAGGGAAAGGATAGGGAGGAATCAGTTTACAGAATCTTAGTGCAGGGAGAGACGTCAGAAGGCGCTAGGGACATTGATAGGAAAGTGATTTACAAGTGCAGGGAAAGGTTATTTGGGGATCCAAATAGTCATTAGACAGCTGTCATTCCAGCTTTTTGTTATTGGGCTGCAAGTGGTATTTTGAAAAGCCTTTAGAGGCTTATATCTTAGTATCTTATTCAGTACTAGAAGAAAAAGCCATATGCATTTCACTTCTGCAGTTATTTCTGTTGAATGCGTATAGAGGCGTATTTCAGTAAAAAAACTAAAATATATACGCACTGCACTGTTGCAGTTATTTCTGGTGAAATTGTAAAGTGGCCTATTTCAGTCCAACAACAAATACTTATTCTCAGGTCAATTCTGCAGTTATTTCTGGTGAAAGTGTAAAGTGGCCTATTTCAGTCCAACAAGAAATATATATTCTCAGGTTAATTCTGCAGTTATTTCTGTTGAAAGCGTAAAAAAGGTGTATTTCAGTAAAAAAATAAAATATATACGCACTGCACTGTTGCATTTATTTCTGGTGAAAGCGTACAGTATAGTGGCCTATTTCAGTTCAACAAAAAAATATATATTCTCAGGTTACTTCTGCAATTATTTCTGTTGAAAGCGTATAGGGGCGTATTTCATTAAAAAAAGAAAATATATACACACTGCACTGTTCCAGTTATTTCTGGTGAAAGTGTATAGTGGCCTATTTCAGTCCAACAAGAAATATGTATTCTCAGGTCACTTCTGCAGTTATTTCTGGTGAAAGCGTATAGAGGCGTATTTCAGTAAAAAAAGAAAATATATACTTACTGCACTGTTGCAGTTATTTATGGTGAAAGCGTATAGTGGCCTATTTCAGTCCAACAAGAAATTTATATTCTCAGGTCACTTCTGTAGTTATTTCTGTAGAAAGAATATAGAGTCGTATTTCATTAAAAAAAGAAAAATATATACTTACTACACTGTTGCAGTTATTTCTGGTGAAAGCGTATAATGGCTTTTTTAAGTCCAACAAGACATATATATTCCCAGGTCACTTCTGCAGTTATTTCTGGTGAAAGCGCATAGAGGCGTATTTCAGTAAAAAAAGAAAAATATATACGCACTGCACTATTGCAGTTATTTCTGGTAAAAGTGCAAAGTGGCCTATTTCAGTCCAACAAGAAATATATATTCTCAGGTCAATTCTGCAGTTATTTCTGGTGAAAGCGTATAGAGGCGTATATCAGTAAAAAAAGAAAAATACATACGCACTACACTGTTGCAGTTATTTTTAGTAGAAGCGAATAGTGGCCTATTTCAGTCAAACAAGAAATATATATTCTCAGGTCACTTCTGCAGTTATTTCTGTTGTATGCGTATAGTGCCCTATTTCAGTCCAACAAGAAATATATATCTGCAGACATTTGACCCACTTTCCGTATATTATTTTATTTGATATTTTACTTCATTTATTTTAATATTATTTGAAATTGTGATTATTAAACGTGGTTATATTTTATGAACGAGTAGTGTCCATAGATTACACATGTTGGAGTGCCAGTCTGATTTACATTACATTTTTTACTTCTGAGAGGGTGATCCAGTTCCAGTACTAGAGCAATTCCAATTGGAATATTAGTGAGCTATTCTCTGTCAATTACCAAGAAATATATATTCTCAGGTCACTTCTGCAGTTATTTCTGGTGAAAGCATATAGAGGCGTATTTCATTAAGAAAAGAAAAATATATACGCACTGCACTGTTGCAGTTATTTCTGTTGAAAGAGTATAGTGGCCTTTTTCAGTCTAATAAGAAATATATATTCTCAGGTCACTTCTGCAGTTGTTTCTGGTGAAAGCGTAAAGAGACGTATTTCAGTAAAAAAAAGAAAAATATATAAGCACTGCACTGCATTATTTCTGGTGAAAGAATATATAGGGTTGTATTTCAGTACTACAAGAAAAATATATACGCACTTCACTTTTTAATTATATTCTGGTTAAAGCGTATAGTGGCCTTTTTCCATCCAGCAAGAAATATATATTCTCGGGTCACTTCTGCAGTTATTTCTAGTGAAAGGGTATAGGGGCCTATTACAGTAAAAAAAGAAAATTATATTTATGCACTGCACTGTTGCAGTGATTTCTGTTGAAAGCGTATAGGGACATATTTCATTAAAAAAAAAGAAAAATATATACGCACTTCACTGTTGCAGTTATTTCTGCTGAAAGCATATGGGGTCGTATTTCAGTACTACAAGAAAAATATATACACACTTCATTCTTTAATTGTATTCTGGTTGAAGCTTATAGTGGCCTTTTTCCATCCAACAAGAAATATATATTCTCGGGTCACTTCTACAGTAATTTCTGGTGAATGGGTATAAGGGCGTATTACAGTAAAAAAAGAAAAGTATATATACGCACTGCACTGTTGCAGTGATTTCTGTTGAAAGCGTATAGGGGTGTATTTCATTAACCCCTTAAGGACGCATGAGGTACCGGTACGTCATGATTCCCGAGTCCTTAAGGACCAATGACGGACCGGTACGTCATATCTTTAAAAGTAAATTGCGGCGCTGCAGGGGTTAATTAGAACAGGATGCCTGCTGAAATCATCCAGCAGGCATCCTGTCACACACCGGAGGGGTGTGACAGGATGCCTGCTGAATGATTTCAGCAGGCATCCTGTTCCGATTAACTCCTGCAGTGCCACAATTTACTTTTAAAGATATGACGTACCGGTCCGTCATTGGTCCTTAACCACTTCAGCCCCCCTAGCTTAAACACCCTTAATGACCAGGCCACTTTTTACAATTCCGCACTACACTACTTTCACCGTTTATTGCTCCGTCATACAACTTACCACCCAAATGAATTTTAGCTCCTTTTCTTCTCACTAATAGAGCTTTCATTTGGTGGTATTTCATTGCTGCTGACATTTTAACTTTTTTTGCTATTAATCAAAAATGACCGAAATTTTTGCAAAAAAATGACATTTTTCACTCTGTTGTAAAATTTTTTTAAAAAAACTACATTTCTATATAATTTTTTCTCTAAATTTATTGTTCTACATGTCTTTGATAAAAAAAAGTCCAATAAGTGTATATTTATTGGTTTGGGTAAAAGTTATAGCGTTTACAAACTATGGTGCAAAAAAGTGAATTTCGGCATTTTGAAGCAGCTCTGACTTTCTGAGCACCTGTCATGTTTCTTCAGGTGCTAGAATGCCAGGATAGTATAAATACCCCCCAAATCACACCATTTTAGAAAGAAAACACCCCAAAGTATTCATGGAGGGGCATGGTGAGTTCTGGAGTAATCAAGGTAGCTCCAATAAACCATGATAATGCATTGTTTGCTTCATTAATCTCAGTCTTTATGCTGCTTAGTAAGTGTATATGTTCTCTTCACCATGTACCCATAATCTTGTGCTGTCAGCAACTGCACTTCAATTCTAGAGCAGCTCAAAAATGTGTTAATTCCAAAGAACATTGTAACAGCAAATCATTTTCGCAGTCAGTGGAAACAATTTAGTGTCTATAATCACAGTTTACATTGCCTCTTATTATTTTGGCTGGATGGGTGATTAAAAAGAAATGTGTGTCTGATTTCACAAATTTGTTCATGTTTGGTTTTTGTGTCCATTCTTTTCTGTTGCATTATTATAAGCACATGTGCTGTTCATTGTGTGCTGACACCTGGATTCTCTATAAAATACATGTTTGGGATAAGTCGACAAACAGTATTCTCTATCTGATTACAATTGAAACAGATTACACTTCCTTCATTGCCACATTCATAAAGGATATTATGAAAAGCACAAGGCCTATACATCAGAATAGGGTATCACAAAGTTATATGGAAAGCAAGGAGATTATGCTTTTATCATAAAACTGGGGGCACTACAAGTTCAGGTTACAAGTCATCTGAAGTGAGGTTCCATATAATAAATATCTCCATATCAAATTGTGTTCTAAATTACACAAAATGTTAGAGTGTAAGTGTCATTTTAGGCAGTTTTCCAGAATGAACTGCCACATGGGTGTGTATGAGGAATAATAACAACACTATTTCTAACCATTATAAGTCTTGTATATGGCACTTTTTAAAAGTTTGTCCCTTTGCAAACTGTCTGTAGTTCTATTTTTTTTTTTTACTTTTTTTTTCTTTTTTGAGCTGGTGGACGTAGACTAGCTGGTTTCATGTCTGCTTATAGACTACACATGAAAGGATCTCCTGCTTCCTAATGCTATGCAGCACACATTCAGAAGCAGCAATGGATGACATTACACAGCAGAACTAAGCAGTTTACATGTAAGTTTGCGCCTGTCTCTTGCTCCTCCTCCTCCCAACCTCATAGACTTCTATTTAAATCTATCTTCACTGAAGATGGATCTGAGCAGAGAATTAAGAGTTGGTAAGGATGGAGGGGAAAGCAGAAGAGTGGTCTGATAAGAGAAGAAGGAACCATTTGTTTGTGATTAAATATATTACAAAGTTTCTTTTTTTCACCTTTACTATTCATTTATAAAAACAATTAAGCACTATACCATAATGAGCTTAAATCAAATGAGCCTATTAGTTCTGTTATTCTATTCAGTTGCAAAGGCATTTATTAAATTGACAGTATTAAGTGTCATAAGGACATATCAAAAGTTTTGATTTAAATCCTCCCGATCTCTAGAATTAGGAGAGAAATGTGCATACTTAGCAGTTTGTCTCTCCTCGTTGTAGGAGAGAGAACACACTTTGCGGGCACTTCTTTCTCCTTGTTCTACTGATCAGCAGGGGCTCAATGCGCAGACCCTTGCTGGTCAAAATATTTGATATGTCACTATTAAATACTAAATGTTTTCCCAAAATAAAAAATACATTTTATGTACCACTCACAGTGGTAAGTAAAGAGAAAATAGAAAAGGGGGAAAGGAAAAGAGAGAAAAAATTAATAACTTATAAACAAGAGACAACAAAGCATCAATGATATAGGTAAAGAGCATGGCATATTAAGTAAAGATGTTCATGAGTCGAGACGATCATACAGACTGCAATGCCATAATCTAAAAAACAAACAAAACAAAAACAAAAGTAATAACAAATCTCTTATAAAAGCACTATGAGTTCAGCGGGTAAAGATCATGTCAGTGGGAGGATGAGAGTTGGGGCTACCAAATTTTACATTTTTGGGGAACTGAAAAAAGTGCCAGATCTGTTAACTTCCAATTTTTTCCTTCATCACAATATAATGAATTCTGTCTAATAAGGCTATGAGACCAACTTGATCTTAACCTACTTAACAGCCATATGGATTCTGGCAGCAAGTGGATGAACGGTCCCTACTCTAAATAAGTGCAGAGATGGACAAATATCAATAACAAAAAAGTGTAGTAATACAGAAATGGGTCAGAACCAAACGAGCTACACAGTACCAAACACGTGAGAGAGAGAGTGGTCAAAAGAAAAGCCGGGTCAGAAGCACAGATGAATCAGTACACAAATACAGGAACAGGAAACAAGGAATATAGCTAGTGAGCCAAACAAGACTATCAGTGGCAAAGGTATTCCTACAACAAGGGATTTAAATAGAGATCTAGGTCCCCGGACCCAGAACCTGATTGGTCCAGTGACTTTCCAATAGGTTACGCACCAAACAAACAAAATTAAGTAATAGGACAGATGAGCTGTATATCAGTCCACTGCCTATTCCTCCAGCACACATGCACTGCAGGGAGAAGCATAACATTATGCTCGGTAACTAATGACACGGGGCGTGGCTCAGCAGCGTGCCTCTCCCGGCAAAGCGACTCCGAGCGTGGTGCCACTCCGAGCATTGTGCACCCGGAAGCTAAGCTGCGTTTATGACAGAAATCTTGTAGGCCATTTTCCATTTTTCATCTTTTGTTTTTACTCCCAGCCTTCCCAAAACCATAACTTTTTAATTTTTACATTCACTTAGCTTTATAATTCCCCCAAAGTTGTATGGGTTTTATTTTTACAGAGTTTTGTATGTGGTAAAACTGATCTATTACTGTATTTTTATTCCCTGGGTCAGTACGATTACAACAATTCCACACATGTATAGTTTTTTAATACTGAAAAAAAAGCTTTGGAAAAGCATTTTTCTTTGTTTCACCATATTCTTATCCCCCTAAATACTTTATTTTTATGAGTACGGAGCTGTGTAAGGACTCCGTTTTTTGCGGGTAGATCTGTACTTTCATTGATAACATTTTGGGGTGTGTATGACTTTTATGATCATTTTTTGTTCAATTTTTTGTGGGAGGTGAAGCTGACTAGAGATGAGCGAATCGAAGCTGATGAAGTGGAATTGGTTTAGAATTTCAGGAAAATATGATTCACAAAGAACGGGAATTTCCTTGAGCCTCATGGTAACGAATACCAATTTTCCTAAAATGGCAGCTACACGTGTAAGGGCATGGGGCAAGGAACTCTGGGAAGGCCGGATCACCCAGATTGACATGCCTACATGCAGCCAATCAGCAGCCAGCCAGCCCTGTGATGTCACAGACCTATTAATACGGCGGTCATCTTACAGTCAGACATTTCCCAATGTTCAGAGTGCAGGGACAGACGTGTGAAGGCGCTAGGGACAGCAAGTGGAAAAACGATTATGGAAAAAAGACAGAAAAACGATTTATGAGTGCAGGGAAAGGATAGGGAGGAATCAGTTTACAGCATCTTAGTGCAGGAGAGACGTCAGAAGGCGCTAGGGACATTGATAGGAAAGTGATTTACAAGTGCAGGGAAAGGTTATTTGGGGATCCAAATAGTCATTAGACAGCTGTCATTCCAGCTTTTTGTTATTGGGCTGCAAGTGGTATTTTGAAAAGCCTTTAGAGGCTTATATCTTAGTATCTTATTCAGTACTAGAAGAAAAAGCCATATGCATTTCACTTCTGCAGTTATTTCTGTTGAATGCGTATAGAGGCGTATTTCAGTAAAAAAACTAAAATATATACGCACTGCACTGTTGCAGTTATTTCATGTGAAATTGTAAAGTGGCCTATTTCAGTCCAACAACAAATACATATTCTCAGGTCAATTCTGCAGTTATTTCTGGTGAAAGTGTAAAGTGGCCTATTTCAGTCCAACAAGAAATATATATTCTCAGGTTAATTCTGCAGTTATTTCTGTTGAAAGCGTAAAAAAGGTGTATTTCAGTAAAAAAATAAAATATATACGCACTGCACTGTTGCATTTATTTCTGGTGAAAGCGTACAGTATAGTGGCCTATTTCAGTTCAACAAAAAAATATATATTCTCAGGTTACTTCTGCAATTATTTCTGTTGAAAGCGTATAGGGGCGTATTTCATTAAAAAAAAGAAAATATATACACACTGCACTGTTCCAGTTATTTCTGGTGAAAGTGTATAGTGGCCTATTTCAGTCCAACAAGAAATATGTATTCTCAGGTCACTTCTGCAGTTATTTCTGGTGAAAGCGTATAGAGGCGTATTTCAGTAAAAAAAGAAAAATATATACTTACTGCACTGTTGCAGTTATTTATGGTGAAAGCGTATAGTGGCCTATTTCAGTCCAACAAGAAATTTATATTCTCAGGTCACTTCTGTAGTTATTTCTGTAGAAAGAATATAGAGTCGTATTTCATTAAAAAAAGAAAAATATATACTTACTACACTGTTGCAGTTATTTCTGGTGAAAGCGTATAACGGCTTTTTTCAGTCCAACAAGACATATATATTCGCAGGTCACTTCTGCAGTTATTTCTGGTGAAAGCGCATAGAGGCGTATTTCAGTAAAAAAAGAAAAATATATACGCACTGCACTATTGCAGTTATTTCTGGTAAAAGTGCAAAGTGGCCTATTTCAGTCCAACAAGAAATATATATTCTCAGGTCAATTCTGCAGTTATTTCTGGTGAAAGCGTATAGAGGCGTATATCAGTAAAAAAAGAAAAATACATACGCACTACACTGTTGCAGTTATTTTTAGTAGAAGCAAATAGTGGCCTATTTCAGTCAAACAAGAAATATATATTCTCAGTTTCACTTCTGCAGTTATTTCTGTTGTATGGGTATAGTGCCCTATTTCAGTCCAACAAGAAATATATATCTGCAGACATTTGACCCACTTTCCGTATATTATTTTATTTGATATTTTATTTCATTTATTTTAATATTATTTGAAATTGTGATTATTAAACGTGGTTATATTTTATGAACGAGTAGTGTCCATAGATTACACATGTTGGAGTGCCAGTCTGATTTACATTACATTTTTTACTTCTGAGAGGGTGATCCAGTTCCAGTACTAAAGCAATTCCAATTGGAATATTAGTGAGCTATTCTCTGTCAATTACCAAGAAATATATATTCTCAGGTCACTTGCAGTTATTTCTGGTGAAAGCATATAGAGGCGTATTTCATTAAGAAAAGAAAAATATATACGCACTGCACTTGTTGCAGTTATTTCTGTTGAAAGAGTATAGTGGCCTTTTTCAGTCTAATAAGAAATATATATTCTCAGGTCACTTCTGCAGTTGTTTCTGGTGAAAGCGTAAAGAGACGTATTTCAGTAAAAAAAGAAAATATATAAGCACTGCACTGCATTATTTCTGGTGAAAGAATATATAGGGTTGTATTTCAGTACTACAAGAAAAATATATACGCACTTCACTTTTTAATTATATTCTGGTTAAAGCGTATAGTGGCCTTTTTCCATCCAGCAAGAAATATATATTCTCGGGTCACTTCTGCAGTTATTTCTAGTGAAGAGGGTATAGGGGCCTATTACAGGAGAAGTAGAGCAATGTGTTTTTGGAGGTGTATTTTACATATACCCATGTTGGGTGAGAGAAATATCTCTGTAAATTGACAACTTTGAATAAAAAATGTAAAAGTTGTCGTTTACAGCGATATTTCTCACACGCAGCATGGGTATATGTAAATACACCCCAAAACACATTGCCCTACTTCTCCTGAGTTCGGCGATACCACATGAGTGACACTTTTTTGCAGCCTGGAGTGCGCAAAGGGCCCTAAAACCAATGAGTACCTTTAGGATTTCACAGGCCATTTTTATGCATTTGTAGATTCTTCACACTTTAGGGGCCCCTAACATGCCAGGTGAGTATAAATACCCCACATGTGACCCCATTTTGGAAAGAAGACACCCCAAGGTATTCCGTGAGGGCATGGTGAGTCCACATAAATTTTTATTTTTGGCACAAGTCAGCGGAAATTGTTTATTGTTTTATTAATTTTGTTTTATACAAAGTCTCATATTCCACTAACTTGTGACAAAAAATAAAAATTTTACATGAACTCACCATACCCCTCACAGAATACCTTGGGGTGTCTTCTTTCCAAAATGGGGTCACATGTGGGGTATTTATACTCACCTGGCATTTTAGGGGCCCTAAAGCGTGAGAGAAGTCTGGAATCCAAATGCGTAAAAATGCCCTGTGAAATCTAAAGGTACTCATTGGTTTTAGGGCCCTTTGCGCACCCAGGCTGCAAAAAAGTGTCACTCATGTGGTATCGCCAGAACTCAGGAGAAGTAGGGCAATGTGTTTTGGGGTGTATTTTTACATATACCCATGCTGCGTGTGAGAAATATCTCTGTAAGCGACAACTTTTTACATTTTTTATTCAAAGTTGTCAATTTACAGAATATTTCTCTGCGCTGAAAAAAATGAAACGGCACAGATTTTTCATTACGCATCGGTCAATGTGGATGAAAAATCTCTATGCATCAGTGACTGCGGTGCGGTGGGCTGGGCGCTAGCTACCTAACAAGTAGCTAACTAACTGGCGGTGATAAGGGACCCTTATGCCCCATTCACACGTCCGCTAATTCTGTTTGCGGAGCGGAGTGCGGACCCATTCATTTCTATGAGGACAGACTTTGTCCCGCTCGGATCCGCAGTACGGATCCGCGATTCGATTCTGCACTTCCGTTCGCAAAAAAATATAGAACATGTCCCTATTCTTGTCCGCAATTGTTAGTGTAGTGTTTGGTGCAACTTTACTGTGTTACCTGGTCCTCTGGTGGTCGATCCCAGCAAATGGGACCACCAGAGGACCAGGTAGCAGAGCTATACCAGGCAGCTGTTCACAAAACAGCGTCTGGTATACATGTTTGATGCGATTTATATCGCATCTACAGCCTGCCAGCGTTGATCATCGCTAGCAGGCTGTAGTATAACTCCAGGCAGCGCGCTCCTGTGAGCGCGCGCGCCTGCTGCGCGTTCACAGGAACTCACGGGTCTCGCGAGGAGGACGCCCGTGCGTCCACTCAGAAGATCCCGGCCGCCCGCAGGGACGCAATCCTGCGTGCGGCGGTCCGGGAGTGGTGGGACTTTCGGGAATCATGTTGTATGCGTATAGTGCCTATTTCAGTCAACAAAATATATATCTGCAGACATTTGATACTTTCCATATATTATTTTATTTGATATTTTACTTCATTTATTTTAATATTATTTGAAATTGTGATTATTAAACGTGGTTATATTTTATGAGCGAGTAGTGTCCATAGATTACACATGTTGGAGTGCCAGTCTGATTTACATTGACATTTTTACTTCTGAGAGGGTGATCCAGTTCCAGTACTAGAGCAATTCCAATTGGAATATTAGTGAGCTATTCTCTGTCAATTACCAAGAAATATATATTCTCAGGTCACTTCTGCAGTTATTTCTGGTGAAAGCATATAGAGGCGTATTTCATTAAGAAAGAGAAATATATATCGCACTGCACTGTTGCAGTTATTTCTGTTGAAAGAGTATAGTGGCCTTTTTCAGTCTAATAAGAAATATATATTCTCAGGTCACTTCTGCAGTTGTTTCTGGTGAAAGCGCAAGAGGCGTATTTCAGTAAAAAGAAAATATATATGCACTGCACTGCATTATTTCTGGTGAAAGAATATATAGGGTTGTATTTCAGTACTACAAGAAAAATATATACGCACTTCACTTCTTAATTATATTCTGGTTAAAGCGTATAGTGGCCTTTTTCCATCCAACAAGAAATATATATTCTCAGGTCACTTCTGCAGTTATTTCTAGTGAAAGGGTATAGGGGCCTATTACAGTAAAAAAGAAAATTATATTTATGCACTGCACTGTTGCAGTGATTTCTGTTGAAGCGTATAGGGACATATTTCATTAAAAAAAGAAAATATATATCGCACTTCACTGTTGCAGTTATTTCTGCTGAAAGCATATGAGGTCAGTATTTCAGTACTACAAGAAAAATATATACACACTTCATTCTTTAATTGTATTCTGGTTGAAGCTTATAGTGGCCTTTTTCCATCCAACAAGAAATATATATTCTCGGGTCACTTCTACAGTAATTTCTGGTGAATGGGTATAAGGGCGTATTACAGTAAAAAAAGAAAAGTATATATACGCACTGCACTGTTGCAGTGATTTCTGTTGAAAGCGTATAGGGGTGTATTTCATTAACCCCTTAAGGGCGCATGAGGTACCGGTACGTCATGATTCCCAAGTCCTTAAGGACCAATGACGGACCGGTACGTCATATCTTTAAAAGTAAATTGCGGCGCTGCAGGGGTTAATTAGAACAGGATGCCTGCTGAAATCATCCAGCAGGCATCCTGTCACACACCGGAGGGTTGTGACAGGATGCCTGCTGAATGATTTCAGCAGGCATCCTGTTCCGATTAACCCCTGCAGTGCCACACTGTACTTTTAAAGATATGATGTACTGGTACGTCATGGGTCCTTAAGGACTCGGGAATCATGATGTACCGGTACGTCATGAGCCCTTAAGGGGTAAATGAAATACGCCCCTATACGCTTTCAACAGAAATCACTGCAACAGTGCAGTGCGTATATATAGAGACTTAAAAATGCCCCAAATGTATAATTTTTAACCCCCCCTGCACCCCGGTGCGGGCTGTATTATTTCCTGGTGTCTAGTGGTTATAGCAGAAGGTCAGCACATTGCTGATCCTCTGCTATAAACTGCTGACATCTGTGCCATACAGATGCCAGCAGTTTAACACCTTCCATACTGCTGTACGTACGGACCGCTGTATGGAAGGGGTTACCATGGCAGCAGAGGCGTCCTGCTTGCCATGGTGATGTACCGTAAGTCTAATCAGACTTCTGCTAAAGGCAGAAGTCTGATCAGACTAAGTGTAAAAGTATATATACACTATATACAGTGTACTGTACTGTATGATATAGACATCAGACCCACTGGATCTTCAAGAACCAAGTGGGTCTGGGTCAGAAAAAAATATAAAAAAAGTAAAAATAAAAAAAAATCACTGAATAAAAATTTTAAAAATAAAATACACTACACATTAAGTACAGCCGCTTCTATAAAAATCTGCTCTATAAAAATATCACATGACCTATCCCCTCACGCAAATACCGTAAAAAACAAAGAATGGTGTAAAAAAAAGCATTTTTTTGTCACCTTAAATCACAAAAAAGTGTAATGCCAAGTGATCAAAAAGGCGTATGCCTCCCAAAATAGTACCAATAAAACCGCCATCTCATCCCGCAACAAATGAGCCCCTACATACGACAATTGCTAAAAAAAAAAATTAAAATATGGCTCTCAGACTATGGAGACACTAAAACATTTTTTTTCTAAAATGCTGTTAGTGTGAAAGTGAAATAAATTTTTTAAAGTATACATATTATTATCGCTGTGTCCATAAAAACCTGCTCTATAAAAATATCACATGATCTAACCCCTCAGGTAAATACCCTATAAAATAAAAACAATGTAAACAAAGACATTTTTGTCACCTCATATTTCAAAAACTGTAATAGCAAGCGATCAAAAAGTTATATGCACCAAAAATAGTGCCAATAAAACCGTCATCTCATTCCGCAAAAGATGATACACCATATAGGACAATCGCCCCAAAAAATAAAAAAATATGGCACTCAGACTATGTAGACGTTAAAACATGATTTTTTTGTTTCAAAAATTATATTATTGTGTAAAACTTAAATAAATAAATAAAAAGTATACATATTATGTATCGCTGCGTCCGTAACAACCTGCTCTATAAAAATAACACATGACCTAACCCCTCAGGTGAATACAGAAAAAAAAAAAAATACCGTGTCAAGTCATTTTTGTCACCTTACATCACAAAAAGTGGAATAGCAAGCGACCAAAATGACATATGCACCCCAAGATAGTGCCAATCAAACCGTAATCTCATCCCGCAAAAAATGAGCCCCTATATAAGACAGTCGCTCAAAAAATAAAAATTAAGACACTAAAAAATAATTGTTTTCAAAAATGCTTTGTTATGAAAAACTGAAACAAAAAAACCAAAACGTAGTCATATTTGGTATTGTTGCGTCCGTAAAAACCTGCTCTATAGAAATAGCACACAATCTAACCTGTCAGATAAACGATGTAAATAACAAAAAATTCAAATGGTCCCAAATTTTTTTGCAAATGTTTCATTTTAATCCATTTTTCCTGTAACAAATTAGGGTTAACAGCCAAACAAAACTCAATATTTATTGCCCTTATTCTTTAGTTTGCAAAAACACCCCATATGTGCTCGTAAACTGCTGTATGGCCAAACGGCAGGGCAAAGAAGGAAGGGAACGCCATATGGTTTTTGGAAGGCAGATTTTGCTGGACTGGTTTTTTGACACTATGTCCCATTTCAAGCCCCCCTGATGCACCCCTACAGTAGAAACTCCAAAAAAGTGACCCAATTTTGGAAACTACGGGATAAGGTGGCAGTTTTGTTTGTACTATTTTAGGGAAAATGTGATTTTGGTTGCTCTATATTACACTTTTTTGATGCAAGGTATCAAAAAATAGAAATTCTGAAATGTCATCTCCATTTGCCAATAACTGTTGTGGAACACCTAAAGGGTTAACAAAGTTTGTAAAATCGGTTTTGAATACCTTGAGGGGTGTAGTTTCCGTTTAATTTGTTTAGTTCAGCTACTAGTATATCAGGCAGAGAAGTGCCAGGCCATGCACAGAGGAGTGGCAGATGCCTGAATGTTTCTGGCTCAAGCAGAGTTCGCAGCAGAGTAAGGGGTCGTGGCAGCAGTAGTCGCAGCGAGAGGCCTGAGCTGCCGCTGTCATCTACCGGTCGTGTCTTGACCAGCAACCCAGCGGTTCTTGATTGGTTAATTTGGTCATCCACATCATCCCAAGTGACATCAGACACCCCCAGCCAACAGTCGGTGGGTTCATCAGACACAAACCCTAGTTGGCATGGCCTGGGAGAAGGCCCTGTGCCCTCACCTGTCCTCAACCTGCCTCTGGCCTTTTCTGTTTCCTCTCTGTGAGAAGTAATACATGCAGTGGGCTTAGTTTCACTTTTCAGCGAGGAAGAGCTAGAGGACGGTCAGCAGCTACTGCCCAGCCAAGATTTGGTGGAGACATCCGCCACCTCCTCCGCTAGGTGGATAAGTAGTGATGAGGAGAGTGGCATGGGAGCTTGTGTTGATAGTAGTCAGGCTCCTGACCCAGAGGCCATTGAGGAGGACATCAGTGATGTGCAGACACTACTCGATGATAATGAAGCCAATCGAATTGGGAGCTGGGTGAACAAGGGGCTTCGTCATCATCAGGAGAAGATGGTGGCAACTTGCCTGTCAAGTAGCAGGTGAGCCAGCAAGTCGATAGCGTGGCGTAGAGTCAGCAGGGTGGCAGCAGTGGCTGGTCAGGAGCCAAACAGGCATGAGGTAGACCACCTGCTTAACAGCACCAGCCTACCTTCCCCTGAAAGGAGTGGTGCACGGGTTAACGGAAGCAGTGGCGGTAGCAGTCAGCCAGTAAGTAGTGTTTGGGGGAAAATCAGGTACTTGTGGTGTGGCAGTTTTTTGTGAAGCTGCCAGAGGAGGTCAACATGGCTATATGTAGAATATGTGGGCACAAGGTAAAGCGTGGCCAGGGTGCCAATGTTGGAACTAAAGCCCTGCGTCAACATATCCAGCGTCACTATAAAGTGGCCTGGGAGAACTGTTGCGCCGATGTGGTGGTCCAGCCTGCCGCAGCTACTGCTACATCACCCAGTGGCACGCACCCAGTTTTAGCCAGTCAAGGCTCCACCAGCTCAGCCGAAGGGAGCTGTCTGTCAATCCCATCTTCTGCTGGTCCTTATGCTCCTGCTCCTCATCAGTCATTCCGTCAGTAATGAATCAGCGAAGCGATTGCCAAGAGACAACGGTATGCATGCACACATCCAACGGCGCAGAAGCTGAATGTGCTCCTGTCCAAGTTGCTGCTGCTTCAGTCCCTCCCTTTCCAAGTGGTGGACTCTGCACCTTTCAAAGAATTGATGGCTTGTGCCGAGCCGAGGTAGAGAGTCCCAAGCAGTAATTTCCTTGCGAAAAAGGCAGTACCAGCCCTGCACACACATGTAGAACAGAAGGGGGGCGTGGCTTGCTGATGGAGGCGTAAGACGCATGACTGAACAGCTCTCCCGCCAACCTGCTGAACAGCTCTCCCGCCAACCTTTCCCCTATAACCTCGCCAAACCACCGTAATGGGACGGAAAACTACCAAGGGTCCAGTGGAGACTGACCATCACCCGGATCAGGCCAGCATCCAGAAGTTTTTTTGGCTCTCAGTCCGGGACTGTGGGACTCCAGGCTACTCCCAAGATGGCCACTGCGCCTTCTCTCCCGTGCATGGAGGACGCTGCATGCACCTCTCCTTCTGATTGGGACTCACATAGCCCTTCCTCGTGCACCTCCGACAGCAGCTGGGATATCAGAGCACACCTCCAGGCCTTGCCAACAAAAGCAGACCTGGAGAACTTAGTCTCCAGACTGGAACACACATATAAGGCAGAAATGGAGGCCCTAAAAGTTGAGATCCAGCATTTAGGACACAGGGTGGAGGCCTCGGAGCGTGCACAGGAGGCTTTCCACGGGCACTTTGAAGAGCACCACCAGGTGTTGATGGCCCATTCCCAGCACATTTCATAGATATTATCCCACTACGACGATAGACAATCGCCACCATAGGAACAACTTACGGATAAGAGGGGCTGTAGGACTTGAATTAGAGACCACCATTCAAACTCTCTTTAAATTTTTACTTAAAGATGGGGCCTCCTCTCCTATTGAAATTGATTGTGTCCACCGGGCCTTGGGGCCGAAACCATCTGACCCTAATAGGCTGCGTAATATTGTATGCTGCGTCCACTTCTACAAAGTCAAAGAGGCCATCTTGAAAGCAACCCGCCAAGTGGACAAAGAGGAATTGGAAGGATTGCCTGTCCAATTATTACCGGACCTCTCTAGGAGAACCCTTTAACTACACAGGGCCGTTTGCCCTATACTCACCCTGCTTAGAGACAAAGACATCCAGTATACTGTAGGTGGGGGTTCCCCTTTCAGGTCCACGCAAAGAAAGATGGCAAATCTGCGATTTTTAGGGACCCGGCAGACCTTTCCAAGTTCCTCGAGACATTCTCCTTGCTTCCGGGTTCTCTCCCGGATTGGACACTAGTTTCCTCGCCGGAGGAAGGAAGTCGCCATGATTGCATGTGTGAACACTCATAGTTGTTCCTAATTTACTTCTGATCTCTTCACCGGCTGGAGGTGGTGAAGTTCGTCCGGGTAAAGTTGCTTATGGACACTGACGAGGAACCTCTGTTGCTTTAGATGCCCAGGCGGGTGGTTTGTGTGGAGGGCTACTTTAGTTTGCATTGTCTAGCTTATAGCTATTAGAGTGAGGTTTAACTATATGTTTTTCCTTTCGTTGAGCAGTCTTCAACTACACTATTTTCTATAACATGTGAGGTGGCGGGAGGGCTGGTGATTCCATCTGGGCTTTCACTTTCCCCTCCTTAGTTAGTTGCCTAAATATAGGGCCATTGATGACTTGTTGGGTTATCTGTTTGCTTGTTCGTCTTCCCCGTCTTGGCCTGTCCTATTTGTCCTGTCTGTCTCCCCCTTATGTTTCCTCCTCAGTCCTATCCCCAGCCCAAGGATGCTGTATTTTCTCTCTTTCTATAAGTTAGGATGAACCACATTAAGATTTGCTCCTTTAACACTAATGGGTTAAACAACCCGGCTAAACGGAATCTGGTCTTATATAACCTCCACAAACAGAAGGTCTCTATAGCCTTCTTGATTTTAAATCAAGTAACATCCCCTCCTATAAGAACCAATATTTTTCATATTGGGCACACAGCATGTTCAAATCCAGGGGGATGTCTATCGCTATACACAAAACCGTACCATGTGAGATCTTATGTTTCTCCCTTGATGACATGGGGCGCTTCATTTTCTCAAGATGTCTTTATATTCTTCAATTGCTTATTAGCTTACATGTATTTCCCTAATGCAGGACCTTCTCAATTTGCCTCTTTCATTATGTCAGCCCTAGATGCCTTCGCAGATGGCACGCTGATTGTCCTAGGAGGTGACATCAACTTCGCACTGGATGCTCTACTGGATTCCTCCTCGGGTAGGTCCTCCACCCCTGCTGCGGTGGCCCGGGGTTTCCGAAGACACCTACACTCACTTAGACTGGTGGACATTTGGCGCATTTTGCACCCCACCACTAAGGACTTTACATTTTATTACACATCTCACAGTGTATACCATGGCCTTGACTACATATTCCTATCTCACACCTTATTAGATCTTAGCCCATCAGCAGGTATGGAACCTGCCTTGTTCTCTGACCACTCCATGGTGTGAGTGACCTTAGCTATAGGAGACCGTGTTCGCTCCCAATACTCCTGGAAGTTGAACGACAATATTCTCAGAGACCCTGTCTGCTCGGCTGATGTCAAATCTACGATCTCGGATTTCCTGAAAACACATGAGACTGACACTTCTAGTCCCACGGTCCAATGGGAGGCCTTGAAATGTATGGTACGCGGGCTGGTCCTCCTCCACGCTTCTAGGTTTAAAAAGCTTAGGGTCGGGGAGATGGGAGCACTCTTGCAGAAACTGGCTGTGCTAGAGCGGAGACATAAGGACTCCCTCTCCACGGTCGTGTACCAGGAACTATGCGATCTCAGGTTAGCCCTCAGGAAATTGATTGACCAGAAATACCTGGGCATTAGAGATAGATTTCACAGACTTATGTACGGACAAGGGGACAAGAGTGGTAGAATGTTAGCAAGGGCTCTACATCCTAAGCACAATTCCTCCTACATCCCATCCCTTAATTGGAGAGAGGGAGGCAGAGTTCATTCTACTAGTGATATTCTGCGGGAATTCCGCACTTATTACTAGGAATTGTATAACTTAAAAGGGAAATTTGCTGATCTCCAACCAGAGGCCCGTTCCCAGAAAATCAGGGACCTTACGGGACCCAAGCTGTCTCCAGCTCATAGGAAGCTCCTGGAGGACGCAATCTCGCCCCAAGAGGTTAGAAAGGCTATTAAAGGTTTGGTGATCGGTAAATGCCCGGGACCCAACGGGTTCACTCCTCGCTTCTATAAGAAGTTCCTAGATGATGTAGCTGATCCCCTTACTAGAGTATGCAACTCCTTGGTGGAGGGTTCTTCCTTCCCACTACTGGCTTTAATGGCGCATATATGTGTCATCCTAAATAGTGATGAGCAGGAGGTGCCATATTCGATTTCGCAAATATTCAATTTAATATTCGTCATATATTCATCGAAATCGAATATTCGTCATTATACTATATATTGCGAATGTTGCGCGAATTTATATTCGCATTGCAAATTAAAATTAGAGCTGAGTTCCTAATGGTTGTCAACCATTAGGAACTAAGGTCTAAGTTCAATTCGCCATGCGATTAATATTACCTGTATTACTCGCATTGCGAATTCAACTTAGAGCTGGCTAGAATATAACGAATATCACGTATATAGCACTATATTCTCAATCTTCCTTATATTCTAGCAGCGACCATTAGGAACTCAGCTCAAAGTTTCATTCGCGAAGCGAACATATACTCGCATTGCGAATTTATCTTAGAGCTAAGTTCCTAATGGTTGTATTGCTAGAATATAACGAGGACGACGAATATCACGAATACACGAATATAGCACTATATTCTCAATCTTCGTTATATTCTAGCAACAACCATTAGCAACTCAGCTCTAAGTTTCATTCGCGAAGCGAACATATACTCGCATTGCGAATGGATCTTAGAGCTAAGTTCCTAATGGTTGTATTGCTAGAATATAACGAATATCGCAATGAGAATAATTCAGGTTATATTAATCGCATTGTGATTACAACTTAGAGCTGAGTTCATAATGGTTGTATTGCAAATTTGTGAGATCGTGATTTTCACATCCGACAGTACATTTTAGCATGGAGGCGTTCCCATGCACACAGGTAGTTGGCAGAAGCGGCAACGAGCATTGACTGGAGCGGGCAGGGAGCCAGGAATCCTCCGGACAGGTAAGAACAGCTTTTGGGAATTGGGAAGACAACCAGAGAGCAGCAAGGATTAACATCTAAAAAAAAACAAAAAACGAATATTCAAAATTGCGAATATATAGAGCTATATTCGCAATATTCGCGAATTATCAAATTTGCGATATTCGCAATAAAAATTTGCTATTCGAATATTCGCGCTCAACACTAATCCTAAACCTGGGAAGGACCCATTGGCTTGCAGTAGCTATCGTCCGATTTGACTGATCAATATTGATGTTAAGATCTATGCCAAGATACTGGCTGATAGGTTGAGATCTTATATGCCCTCATTGATACATGAGGACCAGACAGGATTTGTCCCTGGACGAGAAGCCAGAGATAACACTATCCGTTTTCTGGCCTTGATTGCACGTGCTACTGCAACACAGTCCCCCCTCTGCCTTCTCTCGGTAGATGCCAAGAAGGCATTTGATAGAGTGGATTGGACCTTTATGACGGAGGTCCTTACAGCCTTTGGTTTCGGCCCCAATATGTTATGTAGAATTCTTGCCTTGTACAGTGGTCCTAGAGCCCAGGTAAGAGTTAATGGCTCGTTATCAGCCCCTTTCCAGATCCATAACGGTAACAGGCACGGGTGCCCCCTCTCCCCTCTTTTATACATATTAGTTATGGAATTTCTTGCTAGAGCTTTTATAGCCAACGACTCCATCAAGGGCTTTCAAGTAAGGGGTCTTACATCCAAGATAGCCGTATATGCGGAACGGTCTTCTAATTTTCTGCTTGGACCCGAGGAACAGCTTTCCCAATGTTTTAAAAGAGTTCACTCTCTCTGGTGATCTCAGTAACTTTAAGGCAGGCATGTCCAAACTCCGGCCCTCCAGATGTTGCAAAACTACAACTCCCATCATTCCTGGACAACCTACAGCTATTAACCATCCGTTTCGATGGACCTCTGGTCATCTTACTTGCCTGGGCACGGCCATCCCCTCACGACTGTCAAACTTATTCTCCCTTAATTTTGCTCCTCTGCTAGAGGCAGTTAGGAAAGGATCTGCAGGCCTGGAAGCAACTACTGTACTATTGTCATGGTTTGGGAGGATTCATGTAATTAAAATGAATGTCCTACCTCCTATTTTATAACTATTCCGTACTATACCAATACCCCCACCATGTGGATTCTTCAAGGCCTTCCAATCATTATTTTTACATTTCATTTGTGCCGGTTCTTTCCCCAGAATTGGCATGCGCTTTTTGACTCGTAGCAAGCTTAAAGGAGGAATGGGGATCCACGATCATTTCCATTACCATAAAGCTGCAATTTTCTCTTACATTTTAGATTTGTTCCACGGGGGCTTTTCCAGAAGATGGGTCCAGTTCAAACAGGGGGAATTGGGATTTCTGACACAAAACCTGCCCTGGTTAACCAGGCCTCACAGACTCTCAAAACTCCCCTTCCTAACGGCAGGAATCCTAAAGGTTTGGGATAAACATGCGGTGACCCTTGGGCTTACTACTTTCCTCTGGAGGGGCTTGGTTCCACTACCTCAGTATAACAAAGTTTCTCCACACACTTGGCTCCTTTTCCAACATTTCTAGGGATCTTACTGCCTTTGAATCTCTATGCCTCCAGAACACCCCCCCCCCCCACACACACATTTGGTGTCTTTGGTCTACGGGCTGCTCCGGGGGGTACCTCTCACACCCCTACCCTATGTGAAGGCTTGGGAGAGGGAGTTAAGCAAATCATTTTCTTCTGAACAATGGGAGAATGCGCTCACACTTGCACAAAAATCTTCCACCAGTTGTAGTTTACAAGAAAATAACTTTAAGATTTTGTCCAGGTGGTACAGGACCCCTGCTTTGCTACACACTTTTTACCCTACATGCCCAGATTTTTGCTGGCGCTGTGAGAGGGATATTGGCTCTATGGCTCACTTGTGGTGGCAGTGTGATCGTATATCCTCCTTCTGGGAGAAAATTATGAACTTTATGGTTTGGTCAGTGGTAACACCGAAAAGTGGACGGTAGAGGGTGCTTTACTATCAATGTTCCCTGGTTCCCTTCCCTCCTTAAAGACATGTTTCCTAAGATTCTTTGTACAGGCTGCTCGCCTGGTTATTCCTAGACATGGGAAGTCTAGGGAGACCCCACCTTTTAGAGAATGGCTTAACACAGGCATGCTCAACCTGCGGCCCTCCAGCTGTTGCAAAACTACAACTTCCAGCATGCCCGAACAGCCTACAGCTATCAGCCTACAGCAGGGCATTGTGGGAGTTGTAGTTTTACAACAGCTGGAGGGCCGCAGGTTGAGCATGCCTGGCTTAACACATACACAGAATGGAGGAGCTTATTGCTGAGGATGGCGGTCAGGAGGCTAAATATCTCAAGATATGGACCCCTTGGTTGCTCTTCAAGGGCTCTCAGGCTTATCAAATGTGGCTGAATAATGTTGATATTAGCTCATAATCTCATTTGTGGTCATGGCTACGGCCAACGATGCTTGATGAACCCTAGGGAGATAAACATCAAGAACAACTTAACCCGGCTAGCCGTGTGCTAGCTAAACCTAACTTAATGGCTTGAATTGTGCCCTTAGCCATAGCCGTGGGTAGGCCTAAAAGGGGGCATACCCTGTGGAAATGAAAAGAGAAGGGAGGGAGGGTGGGGCACCTGAAAAACACATGCCCAGGAGTGAGGCAGTGGCTTGTTTAAGAAGAGCCTACGCCCCTCCCACAAATGCAGGCTGACTAGTCAGCCTTACTACTTGTGGTCATGGTTACGGCCAACGATGCTTGATGAACCCTAGGGAGATAAACATCAAGAACAACTTAACCCGGCTAGCCGTGTGCTAGCTAAACCTAACTTAATGGCTTGAATTGTGCCCTTAGCCATAGCCGTGGGTAGGCCTAAAAGGGGGCAAAAGCCAAGCCAAGTAGGTTATAAAGAAACACAATGAAAGTGCAAACAAATCCGTGACCAACTGCAAGGCATCGGCAATCTTGAACGCACATTCAGGAAGTATGCGGCAAAACCATAAGGAGACGTACATCACAGCTTGCAAATGACGAAACCGGAGACATGATGCTCGATGTTGCAGATAGTGCCCCGAAGCGGAATGAAGGACTGGGACTACACTGTGGAATGGAGCATGAAATATTAATTGAACCTGGTGAACTGTGGTTTTAGTACTGACAATTGCCCTGGTCTCCGGAGTTTGTGGGACAGAAAGAGAACCCTGCCTAGACTATGCAAGAAGTGAGGGGCAAAAGAAACCATGAAAGTAGGAAGGGAATCTTTGAATAGTTCCCCAGACATCATCTATCTGCTTGCCATGGCCCCTGCATTCTTCTGTGAACCCCTGAGAATGGTTTAATCCTGAAACGGGAAAACCGACCTGGTATCTGAGTCTACCATTAACCTACGTGGCCCGAATACCGTGGCAGGTGAATATCGTTGAAAAATGTGACCTGACCAACATGGCAGGTGACCCTAAAGATTTGAGCTCCAGTAATTGAAGTGTGATCCTGGAGCATGGCAGACACTGGACATTAATAAGGTGTAACACCTAAAGAACGTAAGGAGCAGGAAACTTAGTTGAGTAACAAGTGAACCTGACTGAACCCATGAGGTGACAGACTTTAGTTTAAAACATGGGCCGTATGCAGGTGATCAGGGAAGCAGATATGAATGTGAGACATTTGGGCCCAATCAGCCTGGAACCATGGATGGACAACCAACCAGGCAGGACTGAAAACAGGTAATCGGACCCCCGCAGCCACGGAGAGGAGAGAGGCCCCACAGCACATATTCTGGCATCATATCAGCCACCACAGGAGAAGCCACCATTGAGTTACTTTGACCCCCGCACCCAGGAAGAGGAAAGAGGCACCACAGCACATATTCTGGCATCATATCAGCCACCACAGGAGAAGCCACCATTTAGTTACTTTGACCCCTGCACCCAGGAAGAGGAGAGAGGCACCACAGCACATATTCAGGCATCATATCACACACCACAGGAGAAGGCCTCTTTCAGTGATTTAGGCCTTTGGACCCAGACAGAGGAGAGAGCACCACTGCACATATTCTGGCATCATATCAGCCACCACAGGAGAAGCCACCATTGAGTTACTTTGACCCCTGCACCCAGGAAGAGGAGAGAGGCCCACAGCACATATTCTGGCATCATATCAGCCACCACAGGAGAAGCCACCATTTAGTTACTTTGACCCCTGCACCCAGGAAGAGGAGAGAGGCACCACAGCACATATTCTGGCATCATATCAGCCACCACAGGAGAAGCCACCATTTAGTTACTTTGACCCCTGCACCCAGGAAGAGGAGAGAGGCACCACAGCACATATTCAGGCATCATATCACACACCACAGGAGAAGGCCTCTTTCAGTGATTTAGGCCTTTGGACCCAGACAGAGGAGAGAGGCACCACAGCACATATTCTGGCATCATATCAGCCACCACAGGAGAAGCCACCATTGAGTTACTTTGACCCCTGCACCCAGGAAGAGGAGAGAGGCACCACAGCACATATTCTGTCATCATATCAGCCACCACAGGAGAAGCCACCATTGAGTTACTTTGACCCCTTCACCCAAACAGAGGAGAGAGGTTCCACATCAGAGAATCAGGCATCATATCAACCACCACAGGAGTAGGCCACAATTTAGTTTATTTGACCCCTGCACCCAGGAAGAGGAGAGAGGCCCCACAGCACATATTCTGGCATCATATCACACACCACAGGAGAAGGCCTCTTTCAGTGATTTAGGCCTTTGGACCCAGACAGAGGAGAGAGGTCAGAGATTGGCTTCATATCCCCCAGCACAGCAGAAGACCGCTTTATTTGACTTAGGCCTCAGCACCCAGACAGAAGACAGAGGTAGCATGGCAGAGGTTATGGCTTCATGTCTCACCACTACCTCTTCCTCTGAACTGTGAAAGTCATCGCCACGACCTTCAGTCCATGTGGGGTCTAAGACCTCATCGTCCTCTGCATCGTCTTCCACCCAGTCTCCCTCCCTGACCTCCTCCTGTTCAGTCTGCACACTGCAAAAAGACGCGGCAGTGGGCACCTGTGTTTCGTCATCATCAGAGAGTCGGTGACTCTGCTGTGGTGGTATTCCCATGTCCTCTTCATCTGGAGACATAAGTGGTTGTGCGTCAGTGCATGGTATGTCTTCCTCCACTGGGGAAGGGCTAGGTGGACGCCCCTGGGAAACCCTGGAAGCAGAGTCTTCAAACAGAAGAAGAGACTGCTGCATAACTTGTGGCTCAGACCGTTTCCCTGATATGCTTAGGGGTGATGTGACAGACTGATGGGCTTGGTTTTCAGGTGCCACCTGTGCGCTTTCCGCAGAAGACTGGGTGGAAGACAATGTGGTGAACGTGCTGGAAGCACTGTCGGCCACCCAATCGATTAATGCCTGTACCTGCTCAGGCCTTACCATCCTAAGAGCGGCATTGGGCTCCACCAAATATCGCTGTAAATTCTGCCGGCTACTTGAGGGAGTTGGTTCCCTACTGTGTGCGCCTGGGGCTGAGCGGCCACGTCCTCTACCAGCAACAGAGGCTCCACGGACACCACCACGACCGCGTCCTCGTCCCTTAATAGTATTTTTTCTTCATTGTTGCGATTCAACTCGCACCACAATGAAATATATTATTTTTATAAGCAAAATCCCCTCACTGGAATACTTTCAGTCTTTTGACTGTATGGATTACAGATGGAATGACTGTTATATGTGAGTACCGCTTTCTTTGACAGATTCTAGTATGGGTACATATATGTTTTCCCAACCCCAGCAGATTAGTTTGCTAATTCCAGATGTATGAAACGCAGGCCTAACTGTATCTAGTATATTGAACGCCAGATAAACTAACTTGGCCTTTTTTAAATAAAAAAAATTCCCTCACTGGAATACTTTCAGTCTTTTGACTGTATGGATTACAGATGGAATGACTGTTACATGTGAGTACCGCTTTCTTTGACAGATTCTAGTATGGGTACATATATATTTTCCCAACCTGGGAGATTAGTTTGCTAATTCCAGATGTATGAAACGCAGGCCTAACTGTATCTAGTATATTGAGCGCCAGATAAACTAACTTGGCCTTGTTTAAATAAAAAAATTCCCTCACTGGAATACTTTCAGTCTTTTGACTGTATGGATTACAGATGGAATGACTGTTACATGTGAGTACCGCTTTCTTTGACAGATTCTAGTATGGGTACATATATATTTTCCCAACCTGGGAGATTAGTTTGCTAATTCCAGATGTATGAAACGCATGGCCCAACTGTATCTAGTATATTGAGCGCCAGATAAACTAACTTGGCCTTTTTAAATGAAAAAAATTCCCTCACTGGAATACTTTCAGTCTTTTGACTGTATGGATTACAGATGGAATGACTGTTATATGTGAGTACCGCTTTCTTTGACAGATTCTAGTATGGGTAAACAAATATATATTTTCCCAACCTGGGAGATTAGTTTGCTAATTCCAGATGTATGAAAGCATAGGCCCAACTGTATCTAGTATATTGAGCATCAGATAAACTAACTTGGCCTTTTTAAATAAAAAAATTCCCTCACTGGAATACTTTCAGTCTTTTGACTGTATGGATTACAGATGGAATGACTGTTACATGTGAGTACCGCTTTCTTTGACAGATTCTAGTATGGGTACATATATATTTTCCCAACCTGGGAGATTAGTTTGCTAATTCCAGATGTATGAAAGCATGAGGCCCAACTGTATCTAGTATATTGAACGCCAGATAAACTAACTTGGCCTTTTTAAATAAAAAAATTCCCTCACTGGAATACTTTCAGTCTTTTGACTGTATGGATTACAGATGGAATGACTGTTACATGTGAGTACCGCTTTCTTTGACAGATTCTAGTATGGGTACATATATATTTTCCCAACCTGGGAGATTAGTTTGCTAATTCCAGATGTATGAAAGCATGAGCCTAACTGTATCTAGTATATTGAGCGCCAGATAAACTAACTTGGCCTTTTTAAATAAAAAAATTCCCTCACTGGAATACTTTCAGTCTTTTGACTGTATGGATTACAGATGGAATGACTGTTACATGTGAGTACCGCTTTCTTTGACAGATTCTAGTATGGGTACATATATATTTTCCCAACCTGGGAGATTAGTTTGCTAATTCCAGATGTATGAAACGCAGGCCCAACTGTATCTAGTATATTGAAAGCCAGATAAACTAACTTGGCCTTTTTAAATAAAAAAATTCCCTCACTGGAATACTTTCAGTCTTTTGACTGTATGGATTACAGATGGAATGACTGTTATATGTGAGTACCGCTTTCTTTGACAGATTCTAGTATGGGTACATATATATTTTCCCAACCTGGGAGATTAGTTTGCTAATTCCAGATGTATGAAAGCATGAGCCTAACTGTATCTAGTATATTGAACGCCAGATAAACTAACTTGGCCTTTTTAAATAAAAAAATTCCCTCACTGGAATACTTTCAGTCTTTTGACTGTATGGATTACAGATGGAATGACTGTTATATGTGAGTACCGCTTTCTTTGACAGATTCTAGTATGGGTACATATATATTTTCCCAACCTGGGAGATTAGTTTGCTAATTCCAGATGTATGAAACATGCAGGCCTAACTGTATCTAGTATATTGAGCGCCAGATAAACTAACTTGGCCTTTTTAAATAAAAAAAAATTCCCTCACTGGAATACTTTATGGCTTTTCACTGTATGGATTACAGGTGGACTGGTATTAGTAGGGGTGACACAAGCACACCCAAGTCCCTGATGTAGGATTTCTATGGCACAGACCACTATTACAAGTGATTAATGGACGTTGGGAGAGATTGTGCTGCAGCACTAGTCCCAAGATGGCCGCCGCCTATCAGCCCAGTAACATGTGCCACAAAATGGTCTGCACAACCTTTAAAAAAATAGCCTTGGACTGTGCTGCTAAATCGCTATTGGTCTGAATCCCAGGTGTAGATGTCTGACTTGTTTGGAGCTTTGGAATGCACACTGTGGCAGCTTCTGCTGCAGCACTACAAGTCGCAAAATGGCGGCCGGCGGTCAGCCCAGGTACATGTGGATGGAAAAATCACTCTGGCCACTCTAAAAATAGCCAATCCCTATCAAAAAAGCAGCTCAGCTGCAGTTGTTCAGATGAATCACAGGTGGAGGAGAGAAATTTGCTTCCAGTTATTCAATTATCCCTGCCTATTCTCGCCCTAGCATCAGCTGCGTCTATCCCTGTTCTATTCACATCGGGAGTGAGCACGTCCCGACGTGCGCACAAGCTTATAAAGAGGCTGAGTCACATGCTGCACTTGGCCAATCACAGCCTTGCCAATAGTAGGCATGGCTGCGATGGCACCTTAGGGCAAGTAGTATGATGCATGTTGATTGGCTGCTTTGCAGCCTTTCAAAATGCGCCAAAATACATGCCGAACGACGAACCCGAACCCGAACTTTTACGAAAAAGTTCGGGTTCGGGTCCGTGTCACGAACACCCCAAAATTCGGTACGGACCCGAACTATGCTCGAACTGTTCGCTCAACACTACTCATAATCTCATGTGTCCTGTGTTGGATTGGGCAACTATTCCTTCCTTACACTTTCCCAGTGTCCTGGTCTGTCTCCGTCTTTGTATTGTGTCTATATTTCTTGTTGTTTTATGTGATATTGCATATGAATCTCCTAGGTGGGCCGTTTTAAGGGTAAAATTGGAACCTCAATGTTATGTATGCCGACATCTCTGTACCTGCAAACTGCTGTAACACACATGCTGTAACAGTTATTGCTTTGGTATATATCTTTGCACTTTATCTTTAATAAAAGAGATTGAACAACACATGTAGAACAGAAGGTGGGCCAGTCCTTGAGCATGTCGGTGTCTGCCAAAGTGCATGGCAGTGCCGACGTGCAGAGCTGTAACCACGGTCAGTGGCAATACATGTCCTTTACGGCCCACTGGGTGAATGTGCTTCCTGCACAGCCACACCAGAAACTTGGACAGGTCACGCCGTGTCCGCCTTTTCGTTGTCACGCTGTTGATCCTGCGACAATGTCCGTCTCCGCCTCCTCACCCTCCACCATGTCCTTAGCCTCCATTGTAGGGACAAGTCACAGTGCCCCTCCAGCATACCACATGTGCAGGGCTCGGCAGTGTCACGCTGTTCTGCACCTGGTTTGCCTTGGCAAACAGAGTCACACAGGGGAGGAACTGCTCCATGTGATACATCAAGAAATCTAATCCTGGCTTTCTCCGGGACAACTGAAAATCTGAACCATGCTGACCGACAACGAGAAGAACATGGTGTTGATGCTGTGTCAAGGAAGGCTGATCCATGCGCCCTGTATGGCACACGCGTTCAATCTGGTTGTGAAGCGGTTCCTGAAGTCTTCCACCCATCTGCAAGACGTCCTAAAAATGGCCAGGAAACTTTGCATGCACTTCAACCACTCGTACACCGAAAATCACACCCTCCTTGAGCTGCAGCGGCAGAACAGCATCCCCCAACTAGGCTGGTATGCGACTTTTCGACCCCTTGGAATTTCACCCTCCATATGTTGTACCGACTACACGAACAGAGAAAGGTCATCAACGATTTCTTGATGATGGTTTTCCTTCCTTTGAGGGATATCTGGCTTTCATTGTGTTGTAGACCCATAACTGGGGCTCCACATTTATTTTGCATATTCCCTTTTCCCAGGGAACTTTGCACTTCGGATTGCTGTGTTGAGACTCTTAAGTGAGGCTCCGCTGTGTTTTTTGTAGCTGGTCTCCCTGAGATCAGCTATTGTTTGTTTGGGTGGTCTCCGAGGCATTGCTCCCGGTTAGCCAGAATCCTACTCCGCACTGATGAGGGGCAACACCCCGAAACAGCTGTCTGTGGATGGATAACTGGCTTAGGTTTTCCCAGTCACATCCTTAAAGCTTGTAAAAAAAGCGGGATCTTGACATAGGGGCCACTTAATATGGTGGATTTGGTGATCTCTGTAATGGAGACACCCCTTTGCTTGGTTTTCCTTCCTTTGAGGGATATCTGGCTTTCATTGTGTTGTAGACCCATAACTGGGGCTCCACATTTATTTTGCATATTCCCTTTTCCCAGGGAACTTTGCACTTCGGATTGCTGTGTTGAGACTCTTAAGTGAGGCTCCGCGGTGTTTTTTGTAGCTGGTCTCCCTGAGATCAGCTTTTGTTGTGTTTGGGTGGTCTCCGAGGCATTGCTCCCGGTTAGCCAGAATCCTACTCCGCACTGATGAGGGGCAACACCCCGAAACAGCTGTCTGTGGATGGATAACTGGCTTAGGTTTTCCCCGTCACATCCTTAAAGCTTGTAAAAAAAGCGGGATCTTGACATAAGGGCCACTTAATATGGTGGATTTGGTGATCTCTGTAATGGAGACAACCCTTTGGATATCTGGATTTCTTGATGATGCAAGAAGATAGGAGTACTCCCCTGTGTAACTTCGAATTCAGCCAGTGGCAGCTCATGCATGACACCTGCCGTTTGCTCAGGCCCTTTGAGGATACCACGTTATTTGTAATTCGCCAGAACTACGAGATGAACAACGTCATTCCGCTGCTTCATGTCCTGGAACTTATGGTGGTAAAATGGCTGGTCGGGAAAGGAGAGGTGGCGCCTCGATCTCACGGCCACATGAGCCCTGTGGGGGTTGAACTGGAAGAGGAGAGGGAGGAGGAGGACATTGGAGCACAGGCAATGTGTAGCCAAATGGGTGTTTTTTCTACTCAGCTGACAGGACAAGGAGGAGCAGTAGCAGCCAGAGGGCCTACAGGGCAATGAGGAAGACGAGACAGAGGACCCGGACACACCGTGGCAGTATGCTGTGGAGATGGAGGCAGTTAGTCCCTCCGAGTCACTTGCACAAACGGCCTGAGGCATGCTCACTGGCTTGCGTAGTGACAGCCATTGTCAACATTCGGCAGAGGGATGACTTTTGGCTCTCCACCTTGTTGGACCCTTGCTACCGGTCCAGAATGGGGGGCTTTTTTACACCTGCTTAGAGGGAGGACAAACTCAACTTCTATAGAGACATCCTAAGTAGTCAGTTGGCCGCTGCCTATGTGCACCATTGTCCATCCTCTCACAGGTCTGACCGGGGGGCCCTCTGCACTCACGTTCCACTGCCATTGTTGCTGTGGAGTTGTGGGGTGGCAGGAGGAGTACCAGTTCAATCAGCAGCTGATGAGTAGCTTTCTTCACCCACATAGTGAAGAAACTACTCACCAGCAGCAGCAGGTAGACCTGGAGAAGGACCTGAACCAGCAGGTGGTGGCATACTTGGACAGCCCCCTGCCACCCCACATTGAAGATCCACTGGACTACTGGGAAGCCAAACTGGATTTGTGGCCGCAACTAGCAGAGTTTGCCCTGGAAAAGCTGTCCTGCCCAGCCAGTAGTGTGGTATCAGAGCAGGTGTTTAGTGCGGCGGGGCCATAGTTATCCCAATGAGAACTCGCCTGTCCACTCGAAATATGGAGAGACTGACCTTTGTCAAGATGAATCAGGGGTGGATTAGCCAGGATTTCCAACCACCAATTCCTAATGCATCAGACTAGATCATCCATGGTGCCACACCAACACTTTTATACAAGAGACCGGTTTCTTGTGACTACCTGCCTCAGCTACTACTTTGATGCCACACATCTCATGCCAAGTGCTCATTATTTCACCCACCTTCGTCAGCAGGTACTTGTATTGCCATCCACCGCCCCACTCTGTTATCGGGTCACTTTGTGGTCTCCTGATGCAGCTGCTGCTATCTACAAACTATGTCACCTTGCCACTCTGTGGTCTCCTCATGCTGCTGCTAGCTTCACACTATGTTACCTTGCCACTCTGTGGTATACTCCTGATGCTGCTACTAGTGCCATCTTCACACTATGTCACCTTGCCACTCTGTGGCCTACTCATGCATCCACCACCTCCAAACTCATTGTGCCGCTCGGTTGCCTCCACATGCTGTCGCCACCTCCCTCCAGGCTCTTTCATTGTGCCGCTCTGTGGTCTCCTCATGCTGATGCCACCTGCAAAAACATTCATTGTGCCATTCGGTGGCCTCCTCCTACTACTGCCACCACCAGACCTGTTCATTGGGCCACTCTGTGGCCTCCTCATACTGCTTCCACCTACAGATCCTGTCATTGTGTCACTCTGTGGTCTACTCATGCTGCCGCCATTTCCAGACTCTGTCATTTGGCCGCTCTGTGGTCTCTTCATGCTGCAGACTCAGTCATTGTGCCACTCGGTGGCCTCCTCATACTGCCGCCACCTCCAGACTATATCTTTGTGCCATATGGTGGCCTCCTCATACTGCTTCCACCTCCAGACCCTGTCATTGGGCCACTCTGTGGACTCATGCTGTTCCCACCCTCCCCAGTTCATGATTGGGCCACTATTTTGCCTTTCGGCCTGGATTACATCATCATTTATTTGACACTTCTTCTTATCTGTCAGAAGGAAGGAAAAATGAGACTCACAATGGATCCTGTCTGCGTATCAGCTTTAAGGCCTGTATGGTCCCATCAGAATTGGCTTATAATTTGGTAGCCAAAAGCAGGAGTGGGTACAAAACACAGAAGACATACAAATATTCCATTCACGTGTCATCTCTGTTTTAGATCCACTATTGCTTTTTTTGGCATTAGCAATACTCATGGATTATTGAGCAAATGCTGACCAAGTGAAGGCATATGCTCCATAGACAGGATCAGTTTTTCTGGGTTATTTATTTATTTATTTTTTATAGGCTTTATTTATACATTTTCAGAGACAATAAATCAACGTACAACAAAAGGGAAGGAAATCCAGCAGCAAGTAAACTGGGAGCACTGACTCCCGACTGCTGTCTAAATAGCATGCAACTATCACATACAATTAGCAGGCAGAGCTGTATAAAAACACACTGGACAATATGGCAATCAGCAAAATGTCCCATTCAAATGTTTACCAGCCATGATTAGCGAGCAAGTATCCCTACAATGGCTGGCCTCATTCACTCATCCATTCATACACACAGCGACGTGGATCTGTCCATGCATACCCAAAGTCACTAAACTCGCAACCGAGTTAACACATACGCAAGCACCCCTCACTTTCTCAAATATCTCAGGCGTACCCCTGGCTTCGTATGTTAACTTATACAAGGGAAGCGCTGCATTAATAAGCTGAATCCAATGGGAAAGGGTTGGTTTCTTAGGGGGCTTCCAATTGAGCAATATAGATTTTCTAGCATAAAACATCAGCAACCTGTAAAGGATCCTGGCATATTTAGTATGAACAATATCATTAACAAGACCGAGCAAACTGATCTCCGGGGTCATAACTGCCGGTAGGTCCAGCTGCAAATCAAGATAGTTGTGCACCTCCGTACAGAAGTTCGCTATCACAGGACACTCCTAAATCATATGGATCAGAGTGCCCCTATCTGCATTGCAGCGGGTACAGACATCAGAAGATAATTTCTTCATGTGCACTAATCTGACTGGGGTAAAATATACCCTATGTAGCCACAGCCTGAATCAGCTGGTCCCGTGCACAAATTACCATTTTCCTCCAAGATGCCACCAATTCCCTTTCATGTTGAGCCTCTAGTGTCGGAATGTCCAGTCTCCATTTACCAAGCACCTTGACCATAGGCGAGGGCCTGGAGGACACAAGGAGTCCATAAAAAGAGGAGACCATCTTATAGTGTGTTTCTCGCCTAGCCACCTTTTCAATGTCACTATATTCAATTTGTAGCGTGCCCGTCCCAAATTGAGAACCGCAGGCGTGTCTTAATTGAAAATATCTGAAGAGGGAGGTACGGAGCAGATTATAGTCTCTCTGAAGGGTTGAAAACGTTTTAAAAACGCTTTTGTCATAAAGCTGAGTCAGATATTTAACACCCCTCTGAGGCCAAAATTCAAAGTCGGTCAAGTTATGTAGTTCCATCAGTTTGGGATTCCTCCAGAGGGGTAGGACCAGAGATCGGGTAGTGTCCTGCTTCCCCGTCATCCCCATGGCCGAAACACATCCCAAGCATCAATTACACTGGTCATTAGCGTAGTGGAGTAGGGTAGCCGGCATTTGCTTCCTCTATAAACTAGGTTCGTCAGCACCTCATACGAGCCCCATGTCCCACAGTCTGTGGCTCTCTGTAATTCATTTGCAGCACTTTCAGAATGCAAGAGCAACGTGGAGGATGGCTCAGGCACAGTGGGTGAGGAACAATCACCTCCTATGCCTAAGGTATGCAAGACTACAGCCAAAGACAAAAAGGATATAGTGAGTACTAAAAGTAAGCAACTATTGGTGGGCGATTCTATCATAAGAGGTGTGAAGTTTGAAGAAAAGGGTTTTGTGAGATGTCTCCCTGGTGCTACTGCTAGCAGGGACAGACGACGTATCCTTAACATTATTAAGCAAGCAAAAATGGAAAAGGAGGTAAATGTTATTGTCCATATTGGGACAAATAATCTGGCTTGCAATGAAGTTTCAAAGGTGAAGGAAGCTTTTTACACACTTGGTAATGATATACAGGAGATTGCATCGACTGTCTCATTCTCTGCAGTTCTGCCTGTGCATAACCGTCAGCATGACAACTTAGCAGTTGCGTATTAAGGAATTCAATGTATGGCTTGGTGAATGGTGTTTGAACCAGGGATTTGGCTTTGTGTCTCATGTTGGCTCTAGCTGGAATGGAAAAGAACTGTACAAGAAAGATGGTTTGCATCTTTCTCTCAAGGGAACGAATGTCCTCAGTGAACAGTTCAAAGTTTTTGCAAAGGAACATTTAAACTAGGAAAGGGGGGCACAAAAGAGACAATCCATCAGTTCAGATGCCCCCCGAAAAAACAATGCCAGAAGATGCCAGGAGCTGATAGGATAAGAAATGACAAGCTGAGAGTCTTGTCCACAAATGCTCGCAGTTTAGGGAATAAGATCAACAAACTTGAGTCTGTAACGGCATCTGAGAATATAGATTTAGTGGCTGTTACTGAGACATGGTTCAATGAGAGTAATGACTGGGATATAACAATACCTGGGTTCTCTCTATATAGGAAAGACAGAGAAGGCAAGAAAGGGGGTGGAGTGGCCCTATATGTGAAAGATAGCATAAAATCTAATCTAATGCAAGTCAGCGAAACCAATTTAGAGTCAGTTTGGGTTACGTTACAGCTTGGTAATTATAAGGTAACTCGTGTAGGTGTCATATATAGACCACCAAGCCAAGTCAAAGAATTAGATGATCTACTAGTTAAGGAAATGGCTAAAATGACATTGAAAGGGGAAGTTGTCATTATGGGAGACTTTAATCTTCCTGATATAAACTGGAAAACCAAAATAGCTAGTTCTGCCAGGAGTACAGACATTCTAAATTCCCTACTGGGATTATCTCTACAGCAAGTAGTTGAGGAGCTAACCCGGAAGGAGGCCATTTTAGATTTGGTATTCACAAACGGCAATTTGGTATCTGATATTACTGTAGGGGAAAGCTTAGGATCTAGTGATCACCAGTCAGTGTGGTTTACTATAAGTACAGTGACTGAGTCGCTCCACACAAAAACAAAAGTTTTAGATTTTCGGAAAACAGACTTTTCTAAAATTAGATCAGTGGTATACGAGTCCCTATCAGACTGGAACAATTTCAATGGAGTCCAAGAGAAATGGGACTACTTAAAATTGGCACTATTGAAGGCAACAGAAAAGTGCATTAGGCTTGTCAGTAAAAGCAAAAAAAGGAAGAGACCACTGTGGTACTCAGAAAAAGTGGCCAAAATCATTAAAAACAAAAAGATGGCATTTAGTAAGTATAAAAACACCCAAAACGAGGATGACAGGGAAATCTATAAGATGAGGCAGAGAGAGGCCAAGCTTCTAAAGCTCAGGCAGAAGAGAAATTAGCTCAGTCTGTGAAAAAAGGTGATAAGACATTCTTCAGATACATAAATCAAAAAAGGAAATTAAAACAACGAATTACCATATTAAAAACAAAAGAAGGAAGGTATATGGAAGAGGATAAAGAACTAGCTGACTGCCTCAATGAATACTTCTGTTCAGTTTTTACAAAGGAAAATGAAGGAGAAGGACCTCAGTTAGGGAGGAAGACTAATGTATCCTTTGATGCATGTGTCTTTACAGAGGAAGAAGTTCTAAGTCAGCTGTCTAAAATTAATACAAATAAATCACAGGGGCCTGATGGGATACAGCCAAAGCTATTAAAAGAGCTTAGAGGTGTACTAGCAAAACCATTAACAGATTTATTTAACCAATCACTGGTAATAGGTGTCGTCCCAGAAGATTGGAAATTAGCAAACGTTGTGCCAATTCACAAGACAAGTGGTAGAGAGGAATCGGGCAACTATAGACCAGTAAGCCTGACATCAATAGTGGGGAAATTAATGGAAACCATACTCAAGGAGAGGATTGTGGAACATCTAAAAACCCATGGGTTGACTGATAAAAAACAGCATGGGTTTACTTCAGGGAGATCATGTCAAACTAATCTTATTGACTTTTTTGATTGGGTGACTAAAATAATAGATGGCGGAGGTGCAGTAGTCATCGCTTATCTGGACTTTAGTAAGGCTTTTGATACTGTCCCGCATAGAAGGCTTATCAATAAACTGCAGTATTTGAGCTTGGGCTCACATATTGTTGAATGGATTAGGCACTGGCTGAAGGACAGAAAACAGAGGGTTATAGTCAATGGAGTATATTCAGACCATGGTATTGTTACCAGTGGGGTACCTCAGGGATCTGTTCTGGGACCCATATTGTTTAATATCTTTATCAGCGAAATTGCAGAAGGCCTCAATGGTAAGGTGTGTCTTTTTGCTACTGACACAAAGATTTGTAACAGGGTTGATGTTCCTGGAGGGATACACCAAATGGAAAAGGATTTAGGAAAACTAGAGGAATGGTCAAAAATCTGGCAACTAAAATTTAATGTCGATAAGTGTAAGATAATGCACCTGGGGCGTAAAAACCCAAGAGCACAATATAAAATCAGTGATACAGTACTAACCTCAGTATCTGAGGAAAGGGATTTAGGGGTCATTATATCAGACGACCTAAAGGTGGGCAGACAATGTCATAGAGCAGCAGGTAATGCCAGCAGAATGCTTGGGTGTATAGGGAGAGGCATTAACAGTAGAAAGAGGGAGGTGCTCGTGCCGCTCTACAGAGCACTAGTGAGACCTCATTTGGAGTATTGTGTGCAGTACTGGAGACCATATCTGCAGAAGGATATTGAAACTTTGGAGAGAGTTCAGAGAAGAGCTACTAAACTAGTACATGGATTGCAGGACAAAACTTACCAGGAAATGTTAAAGGACCTTAACATTTATAGCTTGGAAGTAAGAAGAAACAGAGGGGATATGATAGAAACTTTTAAATACATAAAGGGAATCATCACGGTAAAAGAGGAGAGAATATTTAAAAGAAGAAAAACTGCTACAAGAGGACATAGTTTTAAATTAGAGGGGCAAAGGTTTAAAAGTAATATCAGGAAGTATTACTTTACTGAGAGAGTAGTGGACGCATGGAATAGCCTTCCTGCAGAAGTGGTAGCTGCAAATACAGTGAAGGAGTTTAAGCATGCATGGGATAGGCATAAGGCCATCCTTCATATAAGATAGGGCCAGGGGCTATTCATAGTATTCAGTATATTGGGCAGACTAGATGGGCCAAATGGTTCTTATCTGCATTCTATGTTTCTATGTTTCTATTAGGGCTGCCTCTAGTGACACCGCCTGATTGTAGGAGTCTGCCCTAATTCACCAGGCCGCATAGTTTAACCGAGTCGCTATATAATAGAGATACAGATCCGGTAGCGCCAAACCTCTCTCATACGGAGCCCGTAGAGTCTCTCCAGCCAAACGCGGTACAGATTTATTCCTCAGTAAAGGTGTTATCATGCGGTCTAGTGTAGAGAAGTGAGATTTAGGTAATGACAATGGGGCCGCCCTATACAGATACAGCAATTTTGGGAGGAGCACCATCTTAAAGATATTAATTCGGGAAAGTGGCAAAGACTCCCAGGCCTTCAGTTTTTGCAAGACATATTTAACTGTTGGTTGCACATTAAGGGCGTGAAATTGGGTGACTTCTCTGTGTATAATTATCCCCAGGTATGTAAATTTACTAACCACCTGGAGAGATGACTGTGGCAATATAGCCTGGGGAGAGATCTCATCCACTAGGTACAAGGCAGATTTAGACCAATTCACTCGCAGCCCTGAGAAAGAGCCGTAAATATCCACTGTTTCTAACAGGGCCTCCAAGGACAAGCCCACATTCCCAAGATATATCAACATGTCGTCAGCGTATATAGAGATCATTTCAGACAGTCCCGCCACCTCCCAACCACGAATATTGGGATTACCCGTTATACTAATTGATAGCGGTACCATTATTAAAGCGAATAAAAGGGGTGACAGGGGGCACCCCTGCCTAGTGCCTCTCTTCAATTGAAAGGGTTTGGACAGATGACCGTTAACTCTGACTCTAGCTGATGGTTGCGAATACAGCATACTTAGCCAGCGGAGGAAATTTTTAGGGATCCCAAATCTCCTCAACACCTCCCACATGAAACCCCACTCTACTGAATCGAACGCCTTCTCGTTATCAAGTGACGCTATCTCTCTGTGGCCTGCATTGTCATGGGTAATTTGGAGATTCGTGAAAAGACGTCTCAAGTTGATGTCCGTGGATTTCCCTGGCATGAACCCAGACTGGTCAGTACCCACAATAGATGATATGACAGACGAAAGTCTACTGGCCAATATCTTTGCCAAGAGTTTAGCATCCACATTAATCAATGTGCCTTTGGCAGAGTTCCTCTATCTGGAAGCTATACCACTCTGCCGGGAAGCCGTCTGGACCAGGGGTCTTCCCCTTTGCCATGGCAGCCACTGCAGACTGGACCTCCTGGGGAGTTATGGGGGCATCTAAAATTTGCATGTCCGTTCTCGTTAATCTAGGTATGGGAATTGCGTCTAAAAAATGTTTAATATCCTCAGTTGACTTAGTCGTCTTGGAATTGTAAAGGGTCGTGTAGTAACTGACAAACTGGTCACAGACCTCCTCTGGCATCGTAAAAAGATCCCCCTGATCATTCCTGATTGCTGCCACTACTGTCTGTGGGGACTCTGTCCTAGAGAGATACGCCAAAGTCTTCCCACTCTTATCGTCTTCCGCGAATTGGAGCTGTCTCTGGGCGAGCAGACGTTTTTTGGTAAATTCCGTCAAATAACGGGCATATTGTCTCTGCACCAAAAGCCAATTTGTGAGGCGTTCAGCCGTAGGGTCAGTTATGTAATCATTTTCGGCACAGACCAGTTTCTCCTCTAATTTTTTTCGAGACATGAGAGAGACTCTTCCGATGCACCGCAACTGCTGCTATCAGGACCCCTCTCGAAACTGCCTTACAGGTGTCCCACTCCACCAATGGGTTAGTAGCCCAAAAGGATAAGCTGCCCTCCCTGCATGCCGAAGCTACCGGGAGAACCTTTTACCACACTGGGTTCAAACGCCAAACAGGACGAGATGAGTTAACAGATAGAGTTAAAGTAAGCAATAGAAGAGCATGGTCAGAGATCCCCCTCGGCAAATAAGTAGCTCCCATCACCCATGCCAGGCCCTGTTGATTAGTAAAAGCAAGGTCAATATGGGACAGTGAGTGGGTCGAAGCAGAATAACAAGAGTACTGCCGAGCATCCAGGTTCAGTCCCCTCCATATCTCCGCCAAATTGTACCCTTGAGCCCAGTGTCTCAGAGTCGGGTCATGTCTAAGGAAAGGTTTAAGTCTGTCTAGATGATCATCCAAAGTAGCATTAAAGTCCCCCAAGAGAAACAACGGAGCAACAGGAAGGACTGCTAAGCGCGCCATAATCTGATCAAGCACGCCTCTCTCAAATGGGGGAGGGTTGTAAACTCCCACGAGTAGGACCTCACAACCCCTGATGGTAGCCTGTATCCAGTCCACAGCCTCTTCTGGGGTTTGGAAGAAAATTGCCTGGTCTCCCTCTTGAATCCACAACTTTGCCAGGTAGATCATTGCATATTTAATCCCCAGTTCACGGAGGCGTCCCCCAACACCGGAGAATTGACGCCTTTGTTTCTGCACCTCTGATATAAAATCAGGATAAAAAGACAATTTCGCATTCTCAAAGGGGATGTCCTTCTTTCTCCTGGCGGCAGCTAGGACCGCGTCTCAGTCCCTGTAGTTCAATAACTTCAGGATGAAGGTCCTAGGGGCAGCCCACTGTGGAAGCGGCCTCGTTGGAATCCTGTGGGCCCTCTCAACCACAAAGCTGTAAGATAATTCTATAGGGGCCAGTAGCTTGCGAATTAGTTGCTCAACAAATATCTCTGGTGTAGAGCCTTCAACTCACTCCAGAAGACCCAGGATTTGGACATTATTCCGCCTATTGCGATTTTCGGCGTCTTCAACCCTGGCGAGTAGCGTCTTCACCTGTTGTTGCAGCGTTCTGGTGGAGGCAACAGTTGCGTTTGGTGAGTCCTCAACTCCCCCCAGGCGGCGCTCTACGTCTTTTGTGCGATCTCTCATTTTCTCCATGTCATGTCTCAGGCAATTAATATCGCTTTGTAGGTGATCGATCTTTGACGTCAGAGCCGTCTGGCACGCAGCTTTAGCAGCCATTATTATCTTGTCAGTTTGAACCGCAGCATTTCCAGAGCTACCCTGCTCAGGTAGCGTATCAGTTCCACAAAGTCTTTTGGTGATCCAGAGCCTGTGGAAGTTATAGTTTTACGGTCCATAAGTACACTTGAAAAACCACGTGCAGTACACCCTGAGCTGCAAGGATTAAGGGGTCACTCAGCAGTGCCAAGGAAGATGATAAATAAATCAGGAGATGCGTAGAGTGTAGACACCAGTGGAAGAGATTTCTGATATTATAAGGTAGATGAGACTGGTCTTCAATGCAGGGATATACACAGGCAGCTCAGGATTTATATAAGATGTTCCCTCACAGGGGTAAACCCGGTGGTGCAAGCTGCAATGCCCCCCGATGCACAGCTGGCAGAGCTGCACTTAAATGTAGGAAAGAGAGGCTGCCCACAAGTCCAGAGGAGGCCCCCCTCCAGGGACTTCAAGAGAGAGGAGAATGCTCCCGCTCATCACCAGAGCCCAGCTGCTTCAGACCGCAGGCCTAGGATCCAGCCCGCTCACGTGCCAAGCTCCTTGGCAGGGGGGTAGAGCGCTTGATCTCGCCGGGGCCCCAGGATACCTCCGCCCGCAATATCCAGGCACTCCGCACCGGGCTCCACCGCAGGTGCCTCCCCAGGTGTCTCACCCTGTGATTTCCATCAGCCGACACAGGTCCGGGAGTCTGCAGATCAGCACGAGGCTGTCGCTCCAAGATGGCCGCTCCCCGCTGAGTGAGGGAGAGCGATTGCAGAAAGCGGGGTTGCCAAGCAGTCAGGCAGAGGTCCCTCCAGGTAGGTGTCATCTTGGGGGGGTCCTCGAACTCCTAAGGTGCCCCACAGCGAAATTTGGAGTGCCACAACAGCTTTAGGCACAGGATGTAGGCAGGATGGCAGGGGAGCTCCGATGGCGCATGTCCTCACTCCATGCCAAGCAGACCACGCCCCCATAGGTTATTGTTCTGACGGTTTAGAGGAAGGGCAAAATAATCGGTGACGTCAACACAAACTTACTGCTGACTCACTCTACACTCTGTCAGGAGGGCTCTAATTGTATAAGCGTTTAATATAACAGGTTCTGTAGACATCTATATGGAATTAGCTGCAGCTGATATGGGTGTTTAAATGGAGTGTGCCTCGCCTTGACTCTAACATCTACCTGTAAAGCTGAGTTGATACTTGAGTTATTTCGTCAGTTTTGGCCCCGTGACTGCCCAAATAAGTCGAGACATGCATTGATTCTAAGAGCGACGCCTGTCATCTGCATTTCATACGGACTCACAGTATTATATCACTACCAAAGCAGACTCCCTATGCGTGATACTGCAAGGCACAGTGTTCTACACCACTATAAAGGCTCTCAGCAGCCAGAAAATAGCAGGTTTTTTTTGTAATTCGCCGCTAATGTTTTTGAATCAAATTGAATTTTTCCTGAAAAATTCGGTCAACCGGCGAATTGAATTTTTTTAAAATTCACTTATCTCTAGAAGTGACCATAAACTGACAAATTAGCTTTTTTGACTTTTTCTATTTCGCAGTTTGCAGCAAGAGATAAATATTTTTATATTTTAATAGTGTGGGCACTTTCACATGTGGCAATACCCATGATGTTTATTTTTTTACTTTTTTCTTTTTTTTTTCCCCTTTTTATAGTTTGCCTAGGGAACTCTACCAAGCAATCACTGTAGTAGAGAGAACACACTTTGAGAGCACTTCTTTCTCCTTGTTCTAGTGATCAGCAGGGGCTCAATGCGCTAAAAAATTTTGATCTGCCACTATGAAATATTAAATGTTTTTCCAAAATAAAAAATACATTTTATGTACCATTCACAGGGGTACAAGTGAAGAGAAAATTGCAAAGGGGGAAAGGAAAAGAGAGAAAAAATGAATAATAATGATAAAAGGTATTTATATAGCGCCATCATATTCCGGAGCACTTTAATTCATAGGTTTCATGTACAAAACAAAAGTAACTGGCTAATATGCAACTGAAAAAGTAGTAGTCAGGGCCCTGCTCATAAGAGCTTACGAACTATGAGGAATTGGGGATGATACCTAAGGTAGTTGATTGTGATAAATAGGATTCGAGCTATTATTGAACTGACAGGAGTGGTGCCGACCGATCTGCTTCGGCTTTGGGACTACTAGAAAATCGAGTTTAGGCCAGAGGAGTTGGTGGAGGAGAGGTTTAGTCGGAAAAAAGTCATTTTAGGAAGCTTGATAAGCCTGCCTGAAAATGTTTTTTTAAGGCACGTTTGAAGGTGGAGAAGTTGTGAAATGACCTAATATTCCGGGCCCAGTATTCCAGAGAGTAGGTGCAGCTCGAGAAAAGTCTTAAAAACGGGAGTGAAAGGTACGAATTATGGAGGTTATTAATCTTAGGTTGCTAACGGAATGGAGAGCAAGAGTAGGGTAGTAGATGGCGATGAGGGAGGAGATATATGGAGGTGCAGCACTGTGGAGAGCTTTGTGGGTGAGGGTTCGAAGTTTGAACTGTATTCTGGGGTGGATGGGCAACCAGTGAAGTGACTGGCACAGATTAGTAGCCTCAGTGTAGCGGTTGGATGGATAGATAAGCCTGGCTGCAGCATTTAGAACAGATTGATGGGGGAGAGTTTAGTGAGAGGGAGAACAATTAGTAATGCGTTGCAGTAGTCAAGAGGAGAATGAATCAAGGCAACAAGAGTTTTTACCGTTTTCACCGTAAGAAAAGGGCGGATTCTGGCTATATTCTTGAGGTGCAGACTACAAGAGCGTGTAAGTGATTGAATATAGGGAACAAAGGAAAGATCAGAGTCAAATGTGGCCCCAAGACAGTGGGCATGTTGCACAGGAGTTATGTTAGTGCTGAAGACTGAAATTGAAATATCAAGTTTAGGTGGGTTAGTAGATGGGGGAAAGACAAGAAGTTCAGTTTTTGAGAGGTTCAGTTTTAGATACAGAGAGGACATGCTGTTAGACACAGCTGCCAGACTATTACTGGTGTTTTGGTGTAAATCAGTGGTGATGTCAGAGGATGAAGTGTATAGTTGGGTGTCGTCAGCATAGAGATGGTATCGAAAGCTAAATTGCCATGAGAAAAGTGAGAGGTCTTTATGGTATATGAAAGAAGATTGTGGTCAGAAAGTGGGAAGGATAAGTTACTAAAGTCTGAGACTGAGCAGTGACGGTAGAAGACTAGATAAAGTATATTTCCCTGTTCATGCGTGGCAGAGGAAGTAAGTTGCGATAGGCCAAGAGAGGAGGTTAGAGAAAGAAAGTGAGTGCTTGATGGGGAGATAGGATCATCAATGGGGATATTAAAATCACCCATAATAAGAGTTGGTGATTCAGAAGATAGAAAGTGAGGAAGCCAAGCTGCAAAGTAATCCAGAAATTGGTGGGAGGAGCCTGTGGGACGATAGACAACTACAACTCTCAGGGGGAATGGATGGAAGAGTTTAATAGTGTGAACCGCAAAAGAGCGGAATGTGAGAGAGGGTACAGGGGGAATGACCTGAAATGTGCACTGTGGAAAAATTAGTATGCCTACTCCTCACCCATGCCTGTCATCAGGTCTCGGGGTATGGGAGAAGTGAATTAGGATAGGGCAGCAGGGGATGCAGTGTCAGAGGGTTGAAGCCAGGCTTCTGTAAGGGCTAGCAAGTTCAGAGAGTGTGAGAGGAAGAAATCATGGATTGTGGGTAGCTTATTATGAACTGACCATGCGTTATAGAGTGCGCAGTTAAAAGAGACTGTAGAGGATGTGCAGTGAGCATTAATCAGATTTTGGGGTTTCGTGTGTGGCAGAGGAGAAGTTAGCAACAGAGGGAGGGCCAGGATTCGGTAAAATATCCCCTGAAGCTAGTAGCAGGAGAACAGAAAGAGACAGCAAGTGGTTGAAAGATTTATATTGGTGTTTTTTATGCTGCATAGTGGCGGAAGATAGTTCATGGTAATGTATGAGTATAAAGTGTATGCGAACTGTACAAGGGTGAGGGAAGGAGGGAGGGACTGATGTGGAGAGAAGGGACAGAGGGTGGAAGGTGTGGTTGATTTTGACAGTAGACAGCCATAGCAAAAAGAAGAGTAGCCAGAGTCTGAGTGAAACAATATCGTAACATTATATTATATGAGAAGGCTCTAATATCCGTTCAGATGAATACGGTGCACTGTTTGTGACACAGCCCCCAGTCACAAAATAAATCCTATATACTTTCAAACAGGCACTCATCAACAAGTGTTCATACGGAAAAAATGATATAATATATCCAACAATTTCAAACGCTATAAAATCATTAAAACACTAAAACACTGCAAAAACAATACATTAATTATTTTTCCCAATATGTCGAAGTCCCTTCTAAATTTAATCAGTGGTATTGACTTTCAATATAGGGGTTTCTGAGGTTAGGCAAGATAATATCCACTGTGTGTACATATATATATATACATTCAAGCGTATAGAAAATTCTCTTATGACCACAATATTCTAATCAGTAGTATGTCAGAAGTTATTCAATATCTATTCAATATCTATTAAAATCTTAATTGTTCTTTTACACCACAATGTATCTTCGTCCTATTTATTTACTCCTCCTCCAATCCAAATACTTTGTGACAGGTCTGAATAAAAATCAATCAAACTCCACTCAGATTATGTATGTAAGTTCATGATCAGGTTGTAAAAATAAGTTCATAATCAGCCTGTAAAAATAAGTTGATAATTGGCCAAAAAGTTCATAATCAATCACAAAATCCATACTCCTACTTGCCAGCAGTCACTATAGTGATTGTAGCTAATATAGTGCTCACTTTCATCAGTAGTGGCGTCCCACTTATTAAACGGAGCTGTATCTGGATGTTGCGTATATGAATACTCACGGTGCCTTTATTCGGATTGTCTCTATTTTGTATCCACCCGTCTTACCGCAGATCCACTCCCTCGTGGTGGCGGCATCTCACATGACCAGTGGGAGGTATGATAAATCACGTGAACGAGCCGGCTCGTGTATTTTCACCCGGTTAAGACGAATTACACTGTTACAAGTGTAGCAATCCAAAGGCACAGTTATTTAATGCTGGTAGCATAGCATCTTCTCTTTCATTCCTAGAGATGAAATCCAGTTCGGCTTTTGTACCTCACCTGCAAAGAATGGGGTGTAAAAAAGGAAGCGTTCCAGTTAGGATGAGATACCAGGAAGGGGTCAGCAATTATATAGACCCTGAAACACGTTTGGGAAAATACACTCAGCCATAGAATACTGTGTCTGCTAGTAGAAAGAGAAGATACTATATCCAGCATTAAATAACTTTGCCTTTGGATTGCTACACTTGTAACCGGGTGGAAATATACGAGCCGGCTCGGTCACGTGATTTATCATACCTCCCACTGGTCATGTGAGACACCGCCACCATAAGGAAGTGGATCAGCGGTGAGACAGGTGGGTACAAAATAGAGACAATCCGAATAAAGGCACCGGAAGTATTCATATACGCAATATCCAACTACAGCTCCATTTAATAAGTGGGACGCCACACCATGGTAAGATGGACCATGTGATTGGACCATGTGATGTGACGTCATCACAGGTCCTTTAGCTGTTAGCTGAAGCTTGAAGAGAGAAGACAGATCGCAACTATGCGATCAAGTGGTAAGGTAAGTTAAGTTTTATTATTTTTAACCCCTTCATCTTCATTTTACTAAGCATTCTTTATTAAGAATGCTATTGTTTTCCCTTATAACCATGTTATAAGGGAAAATAATAAATTCCCCAGAATACTCTACCCGAAACCAGACTTCAGTGATGAAGTCCGACTTCGGGTCTGGGTACCAAACATGGAGATTTTTCACACGCGCGTGCAAAGTGCATTACAAACGTTTGCACCCGCGCGGAAAAATCGTGCATATTCCCGCAACGCACCCGCCTCTTATCCGGTCGTCAAACATGACGCCGTGTGAAAAAGGCCTTAATAATGCTCACATTAGCCGCTTCTGATGAGGCATAGTTAGCATGCAGAAATGCATTGAGGGGTTATGCCTTCAGATGTGTAGCATAGATAGGGCAAGTTAGGCATGGATGGCGTTATTTCAGATGTGCTATGAGGGTGTGTACTTGAGGGACTTGCAGTCAGCATTGGGGCTTGTAGCTTAGTGTGCCTGCGCTCCCTTGCATTGCTTGTAAATCAGAGACAAGCCATGCCATGTGTTTGTACAGTATCCCCCCCACGCACATATCTGCTTGACATACAGGCTCTGGGTGTTTGATTAGCCGCAGTGACGTTTGCACGCCCAAACCCTGTGTTTGATGTATGGTTCACTGCCAATTCCAACTGTGTGATACCACTGTTATTTGGGCCCATAAAGTACCTTTGCAGCCTGCACTGCATAGCAGACAGGTCAATTATTTTAAAAAAATTGTCTTTTCCATTGTTGGGTGACATTAACCCATTTTTGGCAGTTTGATACCTCTGCTCTACATAGCAGACAGGGTAATAATTTTCAAACTTTCGTTTGCTACATTGTTGGGTGACATTAACCCATTTTTGCCGGCAAAAAAACCCTGCTCTGCATAGGAAATAGGGAAATACATTTCTACAATTGGTCTATTAAATCGGTGGGTGACATTAACCCATTTTTGCTGGTGAAAAAACCCTGCTCTGCATTGCTGACAGGGAACTAAATTTAGTAAAAACGTCTGTTACTTCGGTGGGTGACCTCAAAAAATGAGGAGAGCGTCAAATAAGGGACGTGGCCCTGGTCGTGGTGCAGCTGGTATTGGTGGAACTCCTGTTGCAGGGAGAGGACATGGTCGATCTGTGCCAGCTACACTCCCAAATGAAACACCTTCCTCAGGTGCACGTAGACGACAGAGCCTTATTTAGTAGGCTCGAATGCCGCTCTATGAATGGTAAGGCCAGAACAAGTACAGTCGCTTTAAATCTATCAGTTTCATTGTGAGTGGAAAAAAAACACCTTTTTTGGCAATAAAGTACCTTTGCAGCCGCACTGCATAGCAGCAAGGGGAATAATTTTAAAAAATTTGTCTTTTTCATTGTTGGCTGACATTAACCCATTTTTGGCTGTTTTATACCCCTGTTCTACATAGCAGATAGGGTAATAATTATCAAAAATTTGTCTGTTCCATTGTTGGGTGACATTAGCCCATTTTTGGATGTTTTATACCCCTGTTCTACATAGCAGATAGGGTAATAATTATCAAAAATTAATTTGCTACATTGTTGGTTGACATTAACCCATGTTTGCCGCCAAAAAAAAACCTGCTCTGCATAGGTGATAGGGAAATACATTTCTATAATTGGTCTATTAAATTGGTGTTTGACATTGAACCATTTTTGCAGTATACAAACCCCTGCTCTGCATAGGTGACAGGAATCTAAATTTCTAAAATCCGTCTGTTCCATTGGTGGGTGACATTAACCAATTTTTGCGGTTAAAAAACCCTGCTCTGCATTGCTGACAGGGAACTAAATTTAGTAAAAATGTCTGTTACTTCGGTGGGGTGACCTCAAAAAATGAGGAGAGCGTCAAAGAAGGGACATGGCCCTGGTCGTGGTGCTGCTGGTGTTGGTGGAGCTCCTGTTGCAGGGAGAGGACGTGGTCAATCTGTGCCAGCTACACGCCCAAATGAAACACCTTCCTCAGGTGCGCGTAGACAACAGAGCCTTCAGCATTATTTAGTAGGCCCGAATGCCGCTCTACGAATGGTGAGGCCAGAACAAGTACAGTCGCTAGTAGATTGGGTGGCTGACAGTGCCTCCAGTACCTTCACATTGTCTCCCACCTGGTCCCCTGCTGAAAGCTCAGAGTTGGCACCTGCAGGCCATGGGCATCTATCTTGCACCTCACCCCCTTGCAAATCAGACAAGCAGTCTGAGCCCCAAGTCATGCAGCAGGCTCTTATGCTTTTTGATGACTCTGCTGGCAGGGTTTCCCTGTGCCATCCACATAGCCCTGCCCCAGAAGTGGAAGAGATTGAGTGCACCGATGCCTAACCACATAGGTTTCAGGATGATGACATGGGAAGCATGTCTCTGATGATGACGAAACACAGGTTCCAACTGCTGCAGCTTTCTGAAGTCTACAGACCAACAAGGAGGGCAGGGGTGAAGACTGGATGGAAGATGATGAGGAGGACGATGAGGTCCTAGACCCCACAATATACTCCTTAAATCCATGTGTTTCATTGTGTTTGAAAAAATCATATTTATTTAGCCAGAAATTACCTTTGCGGCCTGTACTGCATATCTGACAACCAGGCAAATACAAACAGTAAATCCATCTGTTGTATTATGGGGTGACATTTCCTTGGTTATTAGGCCAGTCATTCACACGTGGCTCAGATGGTGTGTTCCTGCACCAACATAGGCCAGGTACACACTTGTCCAGCCAGGGCGCATGTGCAATATACCGTTTTTACACTCCTTACACAGAAAGATAATTTATCTGTCTGTTCATTCTGTGTTTGACCTTCCAACAGCATTTTTTGGTGGGCGCAATGCAACATCTAATATAAATAATAATAATCTAATATTTAATCCGTCTGTTAGTTAGGTGGGCGACAAAACAATTTTTGTGTGAAGTACACCTGCACCTGAATATGTGCCAGGGATAATAATATAGTTAATCCGTCTGTGAGTTCAGGAGTTGACCTATTCCAATTTTTTGCTGTCAAGTACCCCTGCACTGCATAGATGACAGGGAAATACATCTCTAAAATTCATCTATTAAATCGGTGGTTGACATTGAACCATTTTTGCCGTATACAGACCCCTACTCTGCATAGGTGACAGGGACCTAAATTTCAGAAAATCGTCTGTTCCATTGGTGGGTGAAATTAACCCAGTTTTGCTGTGAATAAACCCCTGCTCTGCATAGGTGACAGGGACCTAAATTTCTAAAAATTGTCTGTTACATTCTTGGGTGACATTGAATCATTTTTGCCATATAAAAACCCCTGCTCTGCATAGATGACAGGGATCTAAATTTCTAAAAATCATCTGTTACATTCTTGGTTGACATTGAACCATTTTTGCCGTATACAAACCCCTGCTCTGCATATGTGACAGGGACCTACATTTCTAAAAATCATCTGTTCCATTGGTGGGTGACATTAACCCAGTTTTGCCATGAATAAACCCCTGCTCTGCATAGGTGACAGGGACCTAAATTTCTAAAAATTGTCTGTTACATTCTTGAGTGACATTGAATCATTTTTGCCATATAAAAACCCCTGCTCTGCATAGATGACAGGGACCTACATTTCTAAAAATCGTCTGTTACATTCTTGGGTGACATTGAACCATTTTTGCCATATACAAACCCCTGCTCTGCATAGGTGACAGGGACCTAAATTTCTAAAATTCATCTGTTCCATTGCTGGTTGAGATTAACCCATTTTTGCCTCTGAAAAACCCCTGCTCTGCATTGCTGACAGGGAACTAAATTTAGGAAAAACGTCTATTACTGATCGGAAGATGCGTGACTACAAGCGCATGCTGGTGGACGCGTTGCTGATGGCCTTCCCACCTGACAGCGGGGGCTCAGTGGAAGCACAAGGTGAAGGCAGAGGAGGAGGGGGAGGTCGCTAACGCAGCTGGGGCACCGCCAGCACCTCAGAAGGCCGGGTTAGCATGGCCGATATGAGGAAAATCTTTGTCAGCACGCCCCATCACCACCAGCTGATATGGAACATCTTAACAGGAGGCAGCATTTCAGCAAAATTGTGGAGCAGTATGTGTGTACACGCCTACATGTACTGACTGATGGGCCTGCCCCATTCAACTTCTGGGTCTCCAAATTGGGCACATGGCCTGAGCTTGCCCTTTTACACCTTGGAGGTGCTGGCCTGCCCTGCAGCCAGTGTATTGTCTGAACGTGTGTTTAGCATGGCAGGGCGAATTATCACAGACAAGCGCAGCCACCTGTCCACAGCAAATGTGGACAAGCTCACGTTCATAAAATGAACCAGGCATGGATCCCACAGGACTTGTCCTACCTTGTGCAGAAAAGACATGTATACAGGCCTCACCCAGCCATTGTTATACTCCAGCACACTATCTCTTTGTTTTATTATTTATATTTCCCAATGTTTTGGGGTCTACCCAAATAAATAAAAAAAAAATATATATATACGGTGTTGGCTAACTCCTCCTCCTCCACCGCTGCTTCCACCTACACCGCCACATTCACCGCCTCCTCAACCTCCTACTCCATAAGGACCTCCCCCTCCTAGTTCAAGATTATTATTTTTAATTTTTGAATATTTTATGTTAATTTAAGTCATTTTCCCACTCCACATTTGTTTTCAGGGCACTTGTCATGCTCTTACCCACATATTGCTGCCTTTTGCAGCCCTCTAGCCCTTTCCATGACTCTTTTAGTGCCATTTTAGTTCCCCAAAGTTCGGGTCCCCATTGACCTCAATGGGGTTTGGGTTCAGGATCAATTTCGGGTCCCAAACTCGAACTTTGCGACGAAGTTCGGCCGAACCCAGCGAACCTGAAGTTTCAGGTGTTTCCTCAACTCTAGACCTAACACCATACATGTTGAAGATTTAAATTCACCTACTATTTTTTTCTATCAATAAACTTTTTTTGTTTTGTTGATTTAAGCACCCCATATTTATTTTGTGAATCTATTATGCCATAAAATACCATAATGAGCTTAAATCAAATGAGCCTATTGGTTCTGTTATTCTATTCAGTTTCAAAGGCATTTATTAAATTGACACTATTAAGTGTCATATGGACATATCAAAAGTTTTGATTGGTGGGGTTTGAGCACACCTTCCCGATCGCTAGAATTAGGAGATAGATGTGCTCACATAGCAGTTTGTCTCTCCTCACTGTAGGAGAGAGAACACACTTTGAGAGCACTTCTTTCTCCTTGTACTAGTGATCAGCAGGGGCTCAATGCGCAGACCCTCACCGGTCAAAATTTTTGATATGTCACTATGAAATATTAAATGTTTTCCCAAAATAAAAAATACATTTCATGTACCACTCACAGGGGTATAAGTGAAGAGAAAATAGCAAAGGGGGAAAGGAAAAGAGAGAAAAAACATGGCATATTAAGTAGAGATGATCATGCAGTGGAGATGATCACATAGACTGCAATGCCATAATCTAAAAAAAAAAAAAAAAAAAGTTATAACAAATCTTATACAAAAGCATTATGATTCAGCGGGTAAAGATCATGTCAGTGGGAGGATAAGGCTGCATTCACACGGGCGTGTTTTCAGCGCGGGTGCAATGCGTGATGTGAACGCATTTCACCCGCACTGAATCCTGACCCATTAATTTCAATGGGTCTGTGTACATGAGCATTTTGTTTTACACATCACTTGTGCGTTGCGTGAAAATCGCAGCATGTTCTATATTCTGCGTTTTTCACGCAGCCCTAGCCCCATAGAAGTGAATAGGGCTGCATGAAAAACGCATTGCATCCGCAAACAAGTGCGGGTGCGTTGTGTTTTTCACTGATGGTTGCTAGGAGATGTTGTTTGTAAACTTTCAGTTTTTTATCACGCGCTGAAAAACGCATCAAAACGCATTGCACCCGCGCGAAAAAAAAAGTGAACAACTGAACGCAATCGCAGGCAAAACTGAATGGCTTTGCCTGTGAAATCGCATAGTTTTCACTGAACGCATCCGCAACGCATCCGGACCTAATCCGGACACACTTGTGTGAAAGAGGCCTAAGAGTTTGGGCTACCAATTTTTTTATTTTTTGGGAACTGACAAAAGTGTCAGATCTGATAACTTCCAATTTTTTCTTTCATTACAATATGATGAATTATATCTAATAAAGCTATGAGACCAACTTTATCTGAACCCACTTAACAGCAATATGGATTCTGGCAGCTATCAATATTTTTTGGAAAAATTTTACCTACCTTTCCCTACCTACCTGCACTATAAGCCCTACTTGACTAAACCGCAAGTGTATTGCGGTCCCTACTCTAAATAAGTGCAGAGACGGACAAACACCAACAACACAAAAGAAGAGTAGTACAGAAATGGGTCAGAACCAGACGGGCTACACAGTACCAAACACATGAGACAGGAACAGGAAACAAGGAATATACTGTAGTAGTGAGCCAAACAAGACTATCAGTGGCAATGGTATTCATACAACAAGGAATTTAAATAGAGATCCAGGTCCCCAGTCCAGAACCTGATTGGTCCAGTGACTTTCCAATAGGTCACACTAGGTCTTACCATGGTGATGGACCATGTGATTGGACCATGTGATGTGACGTCATCACAGGTCCTTTAGTTGTTAGCTGATGCTGGAAAAGACAAGACAGATCGCAACTAGGCGATCAAGTGGCTAAGGTAAGTTAATTTTTATTATTTTTAACCCCATATTCTTCATTTTACTAAGCATTCTTTATTAAGAATGCTATTATTTTCCCTTATAAACATGTTATAAGGGAAAATAATAAAGATCTGGTCCCGTTGCTAAGCAACCATGCGGGAAAATCGCACTGCATTCGCACTTGCTTGCGGATGATTGCGATTTTCCTGCAGCCCCATTAACTTCTATGGGGCCTGCGTTGCGTGAAAAACGCACAATATAGAGCATGCTGAGATTTTCACGCAACGCAGAAGTGATGTGTGCTCATGTGCACAGCCCCATAGAAATGAATGGGTCCGGATTCAGTGCAGGTGCAATGCATCCTCCTCACGCATTGCACCCGCGCGGAAAACTCGCCCGTGTGAAAGGGGCCTGATAGTGAAATATAATCAGCAAATCCATCTGTTTCAATGTGGGTGAAAAAAATCTTTTTTTCCCATAAAGTACCTTTGGGGCCTGCACTGCAAATCTGATAGAGAAATGAAATCAGTAAACACATACTGGGACATTGGGGTTGAAAAAAAATTTTTTATTTGCCATAAAGTACCCCTGCACTGCATAACTGACTTGGAAATATCTTAAGTAAATTAGCTGGCCTTCAGATTGTTGGGTGATCTGTAACCCTTCTTTCTTTCAAAGTACCCCTGCACTGCATACCTGACTTGGAAATATCTTCAGTAAATTAGGTGGCATTAAGATTGTTGGCTAATCTGTACCCCTTCTTTCTTTCAAGGTATCCCTGCACTGCATAACAGACAGGGAACTTAATTCATTACATTTGGCGGTCACATTGTTGCCTGACATAAAGCCTTTTCTGACTGTGAAGCCTAATGTAGTCGCCAACAACGATGTGTTTTCTTTTTTTTTTTTTTATAAATTGGGGTAGATCCCAAAACATTGGGAAATATAAAAAAGAAAACAAAGAGTAAGTGTGCTGTAGTATAACAATGGTTGGGTGAGTCCGGTATCCATGTCCCCAATTTGGAGACCAAGAACTTGAATGTGGCAGACCCAGTGGCATAGCTAGAAATCACTGTGCTGTAACAACACGGGGTCATTTAGCTCTTCCAGATCGCCGTCTTATCACCTTAGACGGTTGGCACACATCAAGAAGCCACTCCACCACTAGGGATTCGGGTGCAAACTGGCCACAACCAGCTTTATTGTCACAACAGCAGTACAACAAAATCATAAAAATAAATCCTCGGCCGTCTGGCCACTGACTAAACAGTCTCTCCCTCTCTATCAGGATCTGGGTCTACCACCCAGCTCCCCAAGACACATCACCACAGGCCTGGACACAGCCTGCTCCTTTCCCACACTGGGAGCCCTGATTGAGGAGCTCAGCCACAATTTATCCAAGCTCCTCAGCTGGCTGCTAATTATCCCCATTACCAGCCTGACTGCTGCAGACAGTGGGAAAAAACTAATTTCCCAACCTTTCTTGTTCTCACCCAGCTTTCTCTGGGTGAGATACACCACTTGAATGGCCTTCCTATGGCCTTCTGGCAGCTCCACTGCCACAGTGCCCAACAGCAACTTTTTGAATGGGGCCCCCCTCCCCCAGTAATTTTTTCACAAACCCTTCTTTTCATGCCGCCCTCATTCCTGTGGCTACTAAAGACAGCTCTCTCAGACCAGGCCCGGTAGCTGTTCCATACGTTTTCTACACTGTCTATACTGCCCCTGTATATAATTTAATTGTATAATACTGTTGAGGGGACCCTGTCTTTTAGTGCTCCTCCTCCTAAGATGGGCCCCTTCTGGGCCAGGGCCCCAAAGCAGCCTTTTTCCCTGCTTCCCCTGTAGCTACAACCCTGGGAAGACCCATCAGTCAGTACGTGTAAGTGTGTGCACAGATACTATTCCACCATTTTGCTGAAATGCTGTTTCTTGCTAAGACGTTCCATATCTGCTGGTGGTGCTGGTTGTTGTGGCTTGGTGACAAAGCTTTTCCACATTTCAGCCATGCTATCCCTGTCTTCTGAGGTGCGGTCGGCGACCCAGCTGCAATGGCGACTTCTTCCTCATCCTCCTCTGCTTTAGCCTTGCGCTTCCACTGAGCCCCTCGGCAGTTGCGCAGGCACTGCAGCATGTAGTCGCTCATGTTTGCCAAGCTTCCCAGAGGCAACGACAAGCTGTCCTCTTTGGGAGGTGTATCATCTGTGTCATCCGTATCCCCCCAGTTATGCTCAAGTGATGGCCATGAGCTGCTTTGGGTGCTACCCTGCTGTGAACACGGTTTCTTCTCCTCCTCCTCCTCCTCCAGAACTGTGCCCTGGCTGGACAATTGTGTACCTGGCCTATGTTGGTGCAGGAACCCACCCTCCAAGCCACTTGTATATGAATGGCCTTATAAGTTATGGGTAAGACATATATAGTATATATAGTGTATATAGTTTTCCACAAAATATGAAATCACTGTTGCTATATCCTGCCACTGCAGTGCCGCTGCAGTCCCGTACCAACTACACACAATTACAATAAACCGTATACAAATGCCAAGTCACCCCGCATAGCCTCTATAGTCAGTATCCCTAACACACAACGCCGTGCACAACAACTAACAGTTACCTTATTACCGGAGCCGCTGCTGTGGAGCCTGTTTTCCTGAGTCCCGATCTTTATGGGCTGAAAGTAGAGAGTTTTCTCAGATCCTCTATTACTTGCAGAGGTTAGGAGTCTGTTTCTTGTTAGAGGCAACTACTATTTGGAGCGAAACTCCTCACTTACTTTTCTCATGCTCGGCCAACAAACGAGCTGGTGACGTCACCTTACAGAGCTACGGATCGGAAGTGGTGCCGTAAGTCCATCCAGCGCGTTTCGAACAAATGGGCGTCGTTCTTCATCAAGGAATCTTCTACCCACCACTGCTCTCCTCTATATATACTGTAGAAAACGTTCCTCCCCACCTATCTGTCAATCACTATATAGAGGAAAGCAGTGATGGGTAGAAGATTTCCTGATGAAGAACGACGCCCATTTGTTCGAAACGCGTTGGCTGAACTTACTGCACCACTGCCAATCCGTAGCTCTGTATGGTGACGTCACCGGCTCATTTGGACAAGCCTCTAAAAAGAAATAGACTCCCTAACCTCTGCAAGTAATAGAGGATCTGAGAAAACTCTCTACTTTCAGCCCATAAAGATCGGGACTCAGGAAAACAGGCTCCACAGCAGCGGCTCTGGTAATAAGGTAACTGTCAGTTGTTGTGCACGGTGTTGTGTGTTGGAGTAAACCTGAGGTCAGCAGAGGTGGATTAGGGATACTGACTATAGAGGCTACGCGCGATGTATATAGTTTTGTTTGTTTATTTAGTTTATCTGACTAAATATGTTTATAAGTAAATTCGTAAATTGTTTGTGAATGGGCATTAATGAGTGGTTTGAGTGTAGGGTGGAAGGCTGGTCGGATTAATTATCTCTTTTTGAAATGTTCGTTGTATAGTTTTTGTTACGATTTATAATAAAAAGTCCTGATAACCGTGGAAATGTTACCCAACAATCTAACCGACTAATTTAATAAAATTATTTGCAGCTGCAGCTCAGGCCGCAAGGGTCCTTGAGCACCAATAAAAGTGAATTTGTCCCACCAGAATCTAAGAGCTGGATTAACTGAATTGATTTTCACTGTCAAGGGTTCAGAAATTTCTGCACCACCAAATTCAGCACATGCACCAGGCAAGGGATATGTGTCAAACCGACTAGGCCCAGAGCTGCTACGAGATTTCATCCATTATCGCACACCACCAGGCCAGGCTTGAGGCTCAGTGACACCAACCACTCATCGGTCTGTTGTTCCATGCCCGTCCACAGTTCAGGCGCGGTGTGGGGTTTGTCCCCCAAACAGATGAGTTTCAGAACAGCCTGCTGTCGTTTCCCCCTGGCTGTGCTGATGTTGGTGTGCAGGTGTTACGCTGAACGGATGAGGCGGTGGTAGAGGAGGAGGAAGCGGAGTAGGAGGAGGAGGCAACAGGAGGCAAAGAGAAATGCCCTGCAATTGAAGAGGGCTGAAGGACATGCGCCAAACTGCTATTCGCCTCTGGCCCAGCCGCCACTGCATTTACCCAGTGTGCTGTTACAGAGATATACCTTCGCTGCCTGCGCTTACTGGTTCACGTATTGGTGGTTATGTGGTGGTTATGTGGACCTTGCCACAGATGGCGTTATGCAGTGCACACCTGATTTAAGTTTTTAAAAGTCTCCAACCATCTCCACCAGACAGAAAGACAGCATTTCAAAGGACCAGGAATTTTAAAATCCTGGCATTCGGGGGCCAGGGATCACGGTAGATGGCAACTCTCCCTATTTATATAACAGTTAGAATCAGTGGGCTTCTCATATGTGCGGGTACAAATATTTCCACCATCTATATAAATAGTGAGATCTAGGAAATTAATTTCTGTCGTGCTATAACAAGGGACAAATTCCAAATAAAATCCGTTTTTATTGATATTATTTAAAAAGCTTGTTAAAAACTTCTCCCCCCATATAAAAACAACATTGTCAATAAAACACCGCCAGAGGACTAGGCCCGCCCGGAGCACGCCGTTGGGGTATATAAAATCTTCTTCCCAACGTATAGATTAGCAAACCCTGGTGCGAACCTCGTCCCCATCGCGGTTCCCCATATGCCTTTATCAAGGCATTATCAAGAAATGCATGGGGGAAAAATGGATGGAACAGTATTTATGGGAATAGAAAGAGTGGAAAGAGAGATAAGAGGAGGGGATTATATTAAAAAGTTATCTAGAAGAGAAACCTATTGGATTTATAGTTTAGATACTCTGTTGCCAAAAGGTCTTAATTCTGAGATCTAATTATTTGGTTTTGAGTAGTGATTGACAGATAGATGGGGAGGTACGTTTTCTATATATATAGAGGAGAGCAGTGGTGGGTCAAAGATTTATTTTTAGTTTTTATGTTATTTTAAGTTATTTCCCTATCCAAATTTGTTTGCAGGGAACTTGTCCTACTCGTACCCCCATTTTGTTTCAATTTCCAGCCCTCTAGCCCTTTTCATGACATTTTTAGAGCCATTTTAGTGCCCCAAAGTTCGGATCCCCATTGACTTCAATGGGGTTCGGGGTCAAGTTTGGGTCCCAAACCCGAACTTTACGGTGAACGCGAACTTCCAGGTGTCTGCTCACTCTAGTCACGCACGAAACAAAAAAATTAAGTAATAGGACAGATGAGCTGTATATCAGCCCACTGCCTATTTCTCCAGCACACACGCACTGCAGGGAGAAGCATCATGCTCTGTAATTAATGACACAGCCGGGAGCGTGGTTCAGCAGCGCGCCTCTCCCAGCGCAGCGACTGCAAAGCATGGGGCCACTCCAAACATTGTGCCACTGGAGCCTGGAAGGTAAGTTTATGACAGAAATGTTGTACGCAATTTTAAATTTTTTCATATTTGTTTTTTACTCCCAGCCTTCCCAAAACCATAACATTTCTTATCTTTACATTCACATAGCTTTATAATTCCCCCAAAGTGTTATGGGTTTTATTGTTGCAACGTTTCCTACATATGTGGTAAAACTGATTTATTACTGTATTTTCATTCCCTTGGTTAGTACGATTACAACAATACCACATATGTATAGTTTTTTAATACTGAAAAAAAAACTTTGTAAAAAAATTTTCTTTGTATCACCATATTCTTATCCTCCTAACTACTTTATTTTTATGTGTACAGAGCTGTGTAAGGACTCATTTTTTGCAGAAAGATCAGTACTTTCATTGATACCATTTTGGGTAGTGTTGATCAAGCACCAAAGTGCTTGGATGCTCGGGTCCATGGGCCAAACACATGGGGATGCTAGGGTGCTCTACAGAGAACCCAAGTATAATGGAATTCAATGGGAGAACAAGAGCAGTAAACCAGGAACCCTCTGATCTGAAGAGGGTACCTGGTCCATGGGTTCATAGTAAAAGTTCAGAAATTAATGGAAACACCACCGAAATGGTTCGGGAACAGTATGGAGAGGATGTCTGGATGTTTCTTGGACTCCCAGGTCGCTGCTGGGAATGATGTTGTTCCGAGTAGTACGCCACTTTCACAGACTGACAATAATAAGCACAAAACAAAAGATAAAATCGATTTTAGAGGAAAATTTGTTAGGAAACCTTCTTTCCTGTATATTTACTTGTATATAAAGTGTAAGTGCTGGCAAAAATTACAAGCAAGGGGCACTCCGATACAACCTGTATATCACATAAAGGACGGTCTCATTCACATTGTGGTACAATTCTTCATGTAGTGGGACTCCTACACTCATAAAGTCTATGCACTAAGTGAAAGGGCTGCAAAAATTACAAGGAACCGGCACTCCAATACACCTTTTGTTGCCCATAAGGAGGGCATCATACACACAATTGAAAAATTATGATTGATGACCTGCTGGTGACCCTCAAAAACATTTTGAGCAAGGGCCTGCTGATCTGACCATCTAAAACATTAGGGGCGAGGGCCTGCTGCAGAGCTGACCCTGTAAAACATTAGGGGTGAGGGTCTGCTGCTGAGCTGACCATCGAATAAATTATGGTTGAGGGCCTGCTGCTGAGCTGACCCTCTTGAAAATTAATTGCGAGGGCCTACAGGTGATTTGACCCTGTAAAATATTATATTCGAAGGCCTGCTGGTGAGCTGACCCTGTAAAACATTATATTCGAAGGCCTGCTGGTGAGCTGACCCTGTAAAAGATTGTAGGTGAGGGCCTCCTGGTGAGCTGACCCTCTAAAACATTATCTGCAAGGGCCTGCAGGTGAGCTGACCCCATAAAACATTATATGCGAGGGCCTGCAGGTGGGCTGACCCTGTAAAACATTATATTCAAGGGCCTGCAGGTGAGCTGACCCCGTAAAAGATTGTAAGTGAGGGCCTGCAGATGAGCTGACCCCGTAAAAGATAATGGGTGAGGGCCTGCAGATGAGCTGACCCTCTAAAAGGTTGTAGGTGAGATCCTCTAGGTGAGCTGACTCTGTAATACATTATATTTGAGGTCCTGCAGGTGAGCTGACCCCGTAAAATATTGTAGGTGAGGACCTGCTGGTGAGCTGACCCTGTAAAAGATTGTAGGTGAGGGCCTGCAGATGAGCTGACCCTCTAAAACATTATATACAAGGGCCTGCAGGTGATCTGACCCTGTAAAACATAATATTCAACCTGAAGGTGAGCTGACCCTCTAAAATATTATATGCGAGGGCATTATATGCGACGAGTAAGCATGTTGATATGATGGAAGAAGAGGAGGAGGATGAGAAAAGGAAGCTTCAACCATATACCATTTTTTGTGGTGGAAGGGGTGCACGGGAATACAGTGTATTTAGTACATTATAAACAACTAATTTACAGTGCATTTATGTTCATCAGCTTTCTTCTGGTGGAGTCAAGAAGTCAGGGGCAATCCAGGCCTTGTTCATTTTGATAAGAGTCAACCTGTGAGCATTTTCAGTTGACAGGCAGATACGCTTATCTGTTATAATGCCACCAGCAGCACTAAATACCCGCTCAGACAAACCGCTGGCGGCAGGTCAGGCCAGCACCTCCAAGGCATAGAGAGCCAGTCCGTGTCACGTGAATAGCTTGGACACCCAGTAGTTGTAAGGCGCTGAGGGATCATTGACATGACACGGTGTGCTATGTACTCCTTCACCACCTTCCAAAATTTTTCCCTCCTTGTGACAGTAGGCCGCACATCAGGGTAAGGGTGCTGGCGGGGTGTCATGAAACAGTCCTAGGCTTTGGAGAGTGTTTCCCTGCCTCTTTTGCAACTGCTGTGTGTTCCCCTTGTCTCTCCCTCCTCGGTTGCCCAAGGAACTACGGACTCAGGGGATGAAGGGGATCCCGATTCTTCAAAACGTGTTTTTTTTACATAAATTATTTTTATTGGAATAAAAAAAGAAATCTGAAATTCAAGATTGCAGTGCCGGGTTTTGGAGCGCCAAAAAGCAGGCTCTTCTTTCTTCTTCATGCAACGACCAGTGAGGGAGGACTGGACATCCTTCCGCATTGGAACCTAAACCTGTGGTTGCACACCCGAAGGCGATCGTTTCTTCACTTGACATGCCTACAATAGGGTTGTGCCTATTATAGCACAACCTAAAAGGGTGAACCTTTAATTTTAAAGCATCTCAGTCCTATATACTATCAAGGACATGCTAGCCTATTGTGCGCTATTCTCTTGAGCCCTAGGCATGTCCACTCTACATACAACTGACCAGATCTGGGTATCCCAGAAAACAAGAAAAGCAGCACATAGGAAGTTGAAAACCATGGAATATATACTGAATCGCCTAGAACAGCGAGAACGTCTGATCCTACAATGCACAAAAGTCCAGCAGGAACATAAACCTAAGGAAAACTATGTGGAAAACACAAGTATAGATGATAAGACTTTATTGAGCATGTTCAACAATGTGGAAAAACTTATGCTTGATGAAATACAGCATCATCTGGATTCGACATTCCTGGACATTTATCTTCAGGAAAATATCGTACCATGTGGTTTTCGATTACGATTTAAGAATTCCTTCAAAGACGATATAGATTTTTGTAAAGAATGGGACATGTATCTTTTAGAGTGCGCAAATGGTTTATTAGTAAGACTGATAGAGAAAAGGAAGTCTCTGTATTCCAATCTTAGTGAGCGAATTGACGAATGCCACATGGGACTCAGTAAATACAGGTCCCATGCTTCATTCGTCAAGTTTGACCGAATGATAACAACTAGAATCTTGTCATATGAAAAAGAAACTATAAATAAAAAGAGTGGAAAATTGGCTAGAGATAGACTAGATTTTGCAACTAATAACATCAAATACTGGCTAAAAATAGGACTAACGGACAAGGAAGAGACTAGAGAGAGTAAATCTTATCAAATTACAAGTCAAAATAACATTCACCCATCCACCATGAACCCCAAAAACCAAAAGCATCAGCGAACTAACATATACAATAGCTACAAAAGACCCTACAAAAATCTCACAATAACTACACATACACCAAGAACAACAGATACAAGTACAACCAGCACCCTCAAACCAGCACCAAACCACAGAAACCAACACACAACCACAAACAAGAATACAATATAGACACACCAATCATTTCCAAATCACAACAGGTACCTAATCCATTCAATGAAACCAATATTTCCAATAGAAAATCGGACCTCGGAATTCACACCCCCCTACCAAACACTACCAAAACCACTTCAGGTTCCACCAAAAAAATGCCAAACAAAAACCCTGCCTCTATTTTTGGCGAAATTTGCACCTCTCAATTTACTCCCAACCCAGTTCTCATCTTACCCTAACTCTCCTTTGGAATCCACACTTACCTCTCCTGCACCTTCCATTGTGTCTGATCTGGAAGCAAGCTCCCTCACCACCAGTCAGAATAACACCCCACCTAGAGGAACGACCCACACCAGACCGAGACCCATCGGCAGCAAAAAGAAAACAAGAACCGAAATCTTAGTGAGAGCCAACTCCACTGCAGGTATTTTTAACCTATCCAGCTATACACTTACCAAAAAGAAATTTCCCTAATAATAAAAGGTCTTTCTTTTTGCCCCTCCTCAAAGATAGATGAGTTTGGACTCTTTTTGGATCTCAATCATTTTATAAGAAAATTAACAATAAAAAGATATTTTGAAATAGTCAACAAAACGCAAAGTGGAACGAAACACAAGGAACCTTTGTCACTGACTCCCACGGCTAATGTAATCCCAGAATTCATAATATCAAGATTGAAGCCACCATCCAATTTTTACCTAATTCACCATAAAGGGAATTTTCTAGACACCTTCTACACAGTAGTGTCTGAAGAATTCCGCTGTATCAATGATGTACTCAACATGAAACAGAACCTCAAACCTTCTGAAAAAACTGCCCTCAAAACACTCCAGAGAAATAAAAATATTGTGATTCGCAACGCAGACAAAGGAGGGTCATAGTCATACAAAACAGAGAAGACTACATCAAGGAGGCACTTAGGATTTTATCCGATAAAGACTATTACACTCCCCTCCAGGAGGACACCTCCACACAAGACAGAGATGAATTCATTACACTAATAAAATCAGCATCTCATTTACTGGGAAAAAAAGGAAAAGGAATATATCTTTGTGAAAGAGTCCACTCTTGCCACATTTTACCATCTCCCTAAAGTACACAAGGACCTAACAAACCCCCCAGGCCGTCCAATAATCTCAGGAATGAATTCTTTTACCTGCAACAGAAATATGTAATAGACCTCGCATCCTATCTAAAGGACTCGACAGCCATTATTATGCAACTAAAAGACATCAAATGGGACAAGGAATATAGGTGGTTGACCCTAGATGTCTCGGCCTTGTACTCTAATATCTCACACAAATTGGGAATCAAGTGTACATCCAAATTCCTAAACAAAGATCCGACTATCCCTGTGGAACAAAAGAACTTCATCCTTACCGGAATACGGTTCATTCTCACCTCAAATTCCAACACAACATCTACAAAAAAATATGAGGGACGAGGAACGAGATTCACGCCAAGCTTCGCGAATCTCTTAATGGGGGCAATCGAGGAACTATATGTATATAGAACACACTTTTGGAATGACAATATAATCTATTACAGGCGGTATATAGATGACCTGATCATCATCTGGAAAGGAGATGAATCGAGTGCTGAAAATTTCATCTCCCATCTCAACCTGAATGATTGGGGAATATCGTTCACAGGCACTCAAAAATTCCCCAAAAATCGATTTCCTGGACCTAGAGATTACATCTGAGAATGAGAACATAATAACAAAAACATTCTTCAAAAGAGTAGATGGCAACAGCTATCTGAAGTATGCCAGCACACATTATAAAAAATGGAAACAGAATATCCACAGGATTATGATTTCAGGCAGCAGAGTAAAATCCTATCCATCAGATTTCAAGAGAAAGGTTACCCCATGTGAGCATAATTGCTGCAGCAAAAAACAAAGCGGCAGGCTTGACACAATTAGAATGCCTGGAATCCAAACCGAAACAAGAAAACGAAACTGAAAAATACCAGTGCAATTTCATCACCACTTACAATGAGGGCCACAATAAGGTCAGATCCATTCTAGAAAAACATTGGCATATCCTGAAAAAAGACCCCATCCTCAGTAAATTGATACCTACTGCTCCAGCAGTTACCTACAGATGAGCACGCACACTGAAGAATTTTTTAGCCCCAAGCAAACTCAGAGAGAGCTCGAACAAGAAAGAAGATCCTAAAAATCCTCTAAAAAACAGAAGTTGGAGAGGCAAACTACCCAGATGCCTTTGCTGTAGAATGATATGCCAAACAACATCCTTTTGTAATAAAAATGATGGGTCCCAACATCCTATCTCCACCAACCTTGATTGTGGCTCTACACATGTCATTTATATATTAGAATGGTCCTGCAACCTAATATACGTAGGACGGACCATACAAACCTTACGAAATAGAGTCAACAAACACAGATCCAATATAAAAAAACAATACCTGAAACACAGTGTGTCAAGACACACCAAAAACTACCATGGAGATACGCCCCTTGAGAAAGCGGAGCGAAACGTACGTCGGGGTAGGCTCTCCTCTCTGCTAAGAAGCCCGTGTCCTCCTTTCCAAATGTCTCTCAGGTATATCTTTATGGAACATATGTGTCTCGTTGCTGTATTGTATGTGTGCTATTGCCCATCAGGCTAGTTCAGTTAGGCACTGTTCGATTTTAAATATATTCTATATTGGGGGTGTGTTGGTTCATGTTAGCACTGTGATAGGGTTTTCTTACCCTATATAGGAGAGGTAATCGGGGTCTTCTACGCATGGGAGGGGAGTCATATGTCTTGGCTACCATTTGTATTGCCGCCATATATATATATTTTTAAATATTGACATTATGTGTATTGTTTTTATCAACTAATAAAGTTTATGAAATTGTATTGCATGTCCCTTTATGGTCATTTGGTGATAAACTACCATGGAGGGAGCACTAAAGTAAAGGATTAAAAATCACTCCTATTGAGCAAATCCCGATCCACCAAAGAAATGATATCCAGTACATCAGGAGAATAAATATGTACTGGAAATGTACTGGATATTCAAACTAAAAAGCTTAAGTCTATATGGCCTGAACGAGGCTTTTGAAATCAACCTATAAACTCCATACACTTATGATTTCACCCAGGAATAAGTAAGGTCAACCATTTAATCCGACCCCAATACCATCAGTAATTACTTCAATCTATAAAACACCCGCACACCGCATATACAGGCAGATATACATCACCCCCCTGCATCATTGCCTCTTAACTCACACGTAATCATTCAATTCCATAGTCCCATCATATCTGCATCATACACGCAGCAGTAATCCCCACCATGCAGTATACAGGACACTATATATGGAACATACAACCTCTTCACTTCTACTACAACAAAATACCTAATTTAAACCCCCAATTTATCCCTCTAACAACCCCCTCCTATCCTGTATGCCCCATCCTTTCAGTACTCCACCTCCAATTACTTTTATCATCATTCTACCCACCAGATTCATTACTCATATGTATATTCCATATAATATCTATATTAGTGCAACAATTAATTCAATTTCTATCTCCCCAATAACTCCCTTCCATCAGGCAAGTCCCCCCTCCCTCCCCCATCTATACAGTATTTTGACTTTCATCATTGTTCATCCCACCAGCATCACACAAGTCTCAAATATATATACCCCATATAACATCTCCACCAGCTCATATTCCCACAAGTAAGTTCAATCCGCACCTTGTCCCTTAAAAATTCTCCCTATGATGTCCGGAACCATTTATATAATATGACTTTAAGCATACAGCAAACTTTTCTTTCTGGCATTGCCCCCTTTCCCTATACATACTATGTAACCTCCCCCCGCCCACATCCTTCTATAAAACAAATTAATCCACATTGTTAGACAACAAGTTTTTGTTACTACCCCTATCTCCTCCTCCCTCCAACAAGCTATCGACCACATCCAGAGAGAACTGTAGGATCGCTGCACAACGGTCAGGTGCTCCTAGGGCTGGGACAAGGTCCACCACCAACAGAGGCTGAGCTACCCAAGTGCGCCCCCCCCCCACCCCCCCAACTTGTGGATGACGGGGGATCTGTTATGGATGACACTGTTATTGGGGAATCTGTGGATGACAAATATGTGTCATCCACAGATTCTCCCCATAACAGGGTTCATTTACTGAATGACCTCCCAAATTGTGGTGACCCAATACATGGGAGTTGCATCTGCAGAGCTTTTGTATAATGCCACCCCACACTGTAGTGTCCCCCACACAGTAATGTCCGCCACACTGCCCCCCACAGTATGATCCCCACTGCCCCACACAGTAATGTCCACACTGCCCACACTATGTCCCCCACACTGCCCCACACTGCCCCCACACAGTAATGTCCGCCACACTGCCCCCCCACACAGTAATGTCCAGCCTGCCACACGTGCCCCCCCCACACAGTAATGTCCCCACACCCCCTCAACCACACAGCAGTGCCCCCACATAGTAATTTGTCATGCTCTCCCTCTTGTCATTCTCCCCCTCTTGTCATAATCCCCTCTTCTTGTCATGCTCTTTCTGCCCCCTGTCATTTCTCCCCCATTTTCTCATGCTCTTTATACCCCCCATGTTGTCATGCTCTTTCTGCCCTCCCATGTTGTCATGCTCTTTCTCACCCCCATGTTGTCATGCTCTTCTCTCCCCCATGTTGCCATGCTCTTCTGCCCCCCATGTTGTCATGCTCTTTCTCCCCCCATGTTGTCATGCTTTCTGCCCCCCATGTTGTCATGCTCTTTCTGCCCCCCATGTTGTCATGCTCTTTCTGCCCCCATGTTGTCATGCTCTTTCTTCTCCCCCATGTTGTCATGCTCTTTCTTCTCCCCCCATGTTGTCATGCTTTCTGCCCCCCATGTTGTCATGCTCTTTCTTCCCCCATGTTGTCATGCTTTCTGCCCCCCATGTTGTCATGCTCTTTCTCCCCCCATGTTGTCATGCTTTCTGCCCCCATGTTGTCATGCTCTTTCTGCCCCCCATGTTGTCATGCTCTTTCTTCTCCCCCCATGTTGTCATGCCCTTTCTTCTCCCCCCATGTTGTCATGCTCTTTCTTCTCCCCCCATGTTGTCATGTTCCTTCTTCTCCCCTCCTCTCCTCCTAGCTCTGCATGGTCTGCGCCTCTGCGGGTACAGGTGGAGGAGCTTTTGTCTCCTGTACCGAGCTGACTGACTTAAAGTGCAAACTGTGTGCGCACTTCCTGTCAGTCCGGCTGGGTACAGGAGACTGATGCTCTCTGTACCTGCAGACCGGACAGAGCTCGGTCATGCTACAATCAGGGAATGGCAGGAGGGAGCGCTGACCCCCTGTCAGTCCCTCTTCCTCTGGCCGGCCCCTGCCTGCGCCCTGAGACTGGAGCGCCCTGAGTCTGGAGCCTCCCCAGCCTCTGTGTCGGCCCGGCCCTGCGTGCTCCAGCGCTGTCATTCCCTCTGCTTCGTTAAAGGGAACCTGTCACCGGGATTTTGTGTACAGAGCTGAGGACATGGTTTGCTAGATGGCCTCTAGCACATCCACAATATCCAGTCCCCATAGCTCTCTGTGATTTTATTGTGTAAAAAAAACGATTTGATACATATGCAAATGAACCTGAGATGAGTCCTGTCCCTGAGATGAGTCCAGACAGCGATCACACTACAGACCTGCATCTACAGGATCCGTCCACACCGGGACTACGGGCTCGCCCCAAGCCCCACCCCATTCATAGAGGGTTCCCTCCCCCTCCCTCCACAGGGCCAATAGTCTCCTCTCTTCTCTGCATATAGTGGTCACGTGACCCTCTGATGCAGTCAGGTGACCTAGGTCCTGTACCCGGACCAAAGGTCCCACAAAACCACTAACAAATGCCCCAAAATTAATAAATAAATTAAAAAAAACACGCACACATGCTTTTTTAACTTCATTTTATTGTTTTATATTACACAGCTCAAATAAAAACGATTTTTAAAAACAGCAAATACAAATTCTTTTTATATGATTGTACTAACTGCTCATACAAGGGTAAAAAACCTGTGGGTGTATCCAAAATGTAAATGCCACCCCCAGATGCGTTTTTTTGGCGGTTTTTCACACTATATATACCTTTGAAATACTCCATGTCTGTATCCAACTGTTTAACCTGATGAAGGGGATCCTAATACCACGAAACGCGTTGTTTTTACCTAAATTATTTTTATTGGAATAAAAAAAGAAATCTGAAATTCAAGATTGCCGTGTCCGGGTTTTGGAGAGCCAAAAAGCAGACTCTTCTTGAGTAAGTGCTATGGTCAGGGCACGGGTAATGTTCTGGGACACATGCTGGTGTAAAGCGGGTATGGCACACCGTGAAAAATAATGGTGGCTGGGGATTGCAAACCAAGGGATGGCCGCCGACATTAGGCTGCGGAAGGCCTCAGTGTCCACAAGCCTAAACGGCAACATTTCAAGGGCCATTAATTTCGAAAGTTGCGCATTTAGTGCTATGGCCTGTGGGTAGGTGATTTGCGCATGCATTCAAATGCCTGTGTTATCGACATTTGGAAGCTGTGCTGGGACAGGGAAGTGGATGTTGTTGCTGACGGTTGGGTGAGGGGCATCAGGGCCTGGCCAGCAGTGCGTAACACAGGGGAAGAGGAGGCAGTGGTGTGACCCACAGACCCAGATTATGGACCCAGGCATTCGGACCACTTATTATGGTGCTTGGATGCCATGTGGCGGATCATACTGGTGGTGGTGAGGTTGCTAGTGTTCTGCACAGGTCACAGAGCATGCCTAGAATACTCTCCTATATAAGTCAATAAGGTCGCCTCCTGACCATTGTGTCTATGGCCCATGGGGCTGCCATAAAACAATTTTCTTAATGCTTTCTAAATGAACAGCTCAGGCAAGATGGCAGCCCCCACAATCATGTTCAGGAAATAGAATTTAAAAATCTACATTCAGAAAACAAAAACAGATTAGAAAAAAAGAATATGTGCTGCTACTATCAGGCATATAACATTTTTGGTGACACATTTCTTTTAATAACATATGTATTAATAATAATAGTAATAATAAAAGTAATTTCAAAAGTTGCTCATTTAGTGATATGGCCTGTGGGTGGGTGGGTATTTGCACTTCCGTTCAAATGCCTGTGTTATCGACATTTAGATGCTGCGCTTGGACAGGGAAGTGGATGTTGTTGCTGACGATTCATGCGAAGGTCCAGGTGCAGGGTGAGGGGCATCCGGGCCTGCGCCTTCGACAGGGGATTGGCCAGCAGTGCCTAACACAGGGGAAGTGGAGGCAGTGGTGGGACCCTCAGACGCAGAGTGTGGACCCAGGTGTTCGGCCCACTTATTAGGGTGCTTGGATGCCATGTGGCAGATCATGCTGGTGGTGGTGAGGTTGCTAGTGTTCACTCCCCGGCTCATTTTGGTATGGCACAGGTTTCAAACTTCCACTCTTTTGTCGTCTGCGCTTTCCTCAAAAAAGCTCCATACTGCTGAACACCTACCCTTGGCAAGGTAGATTTACGCATGGGTGTGCTCGGTGTAACGGTTGCAGGCCTGTTTGCTGTGGGCCAACGTCTCCCTTTTGCCACCCCACTGCTTCTTCCAGACTGTTGCGGTACTACGGATCCCTTCCCCTCTGTACTGCTGTCCTCGCTCGGGTTTTCACCTAACCATGTTGTGTCAGTGACCTCGACTTTCACTTCCTCACTCTGCTCATCCTCCTGACTTGACCTAACCACCACGTCAGTGATTGGCAACTGTGTCTCATCATCATCCAACCCATGAAAGAATGATTGCGGTTCACCACCGTCATCTTCTTCAGACTGTGAAGGCTCAAGAGGTTTGGAATAAGGGCACAATATCTCAGGTACCTTTTCAAGCGTGCTTGGCGAGAGAGCCAAACCAAGTACTGGCGATGAAAAGAGGTCATGTCAATATCCGAGTGTGGGATCACTTGTTTCCCCAGATGTGACATGGTGGGAGAAAGGAGGATCAGAGTGAGGATTCGGTTGACCAGACTCTTGGCTACAGAGACTGGATTTCGTGGAAGAGAGGGTTGTGCTTAACCGACTGGAAACATTATCTTCTGCAATCCAACCGACCACCTGTTTGCACTGGTCTGACTTGGACAGTGTTGTCCTGGTCCGCCCAGCTAAGTTGGACATGAAGCTGGGTAAGATGAATTTTTTTTCTGGTGCACTGGCAGCAGGCACACTTTCATTGCGCCCAGGGCGCCTCTGCTTGCACCATCAGCATCACGCCCTTGGCCACGGCCTCTGCTTGCACCTTCAGCATGACGTCCAGGGCCATGGCCTCTGCTTGCACCATCAGCATCAAGCCCAGGGCCACGGCCTCTGCTTGCACCATCAGCATCACGCCCATTTCCCCTTCCCTTTGTGCTCGCTTTTTCATATTAATGGTCTTGTCTGTAGATGTGGCGCAGATTGTTTTACTGTCCGCTAAAGACATAGTTTTCTGATGCAGGACACTACTGGATACAGAAAAATACAGATTTTCGGCACTACATTAGCCCAGATATAATGTTATTTTTACAGTACACACTATATTAGCTTGCTGTAATGTACTGAACACAGAAAAATAAAGATTTTCAGGAGTACACTATGCCACAGATAATGAATTTTTTACTGTACATACTGTATTTGCTGGCTGCAATGAGACAGTAGAGATGGCCCGAACTATCCGCCGGCGAACAGTTCCCGGCGACCATAGCTTGTTCGCGTTCGCCTCAACGGGCGAACACATGCGATGTTCGGTCCGCCCCCTATACATCATCATTGAGCAAACTTTGACCCTGTACCTCACAGTCAGCAGACACATTCAAGCCAATCAGCAGCATACCCTCCCTCCCAGACCCTCCCATCTCCTGAACAGCATCCATTTTAGATTCATTCTGAAGCTGCAGTCTTAGTGAGAGGAGGGACAGTGTAGTTGCTGCTGATTTAATAGGGAAATCGATAGCTAGGCTAGTGTATTCAGTGTCCACTCCAGTCCTGAAAGACTCATCTAATCTCTGCTGTAAGGACAGCGTCGTGACAGCACCCCAAAAAGCCCTTTTTAGGGCTGCAACATTAGTCTGCTTTTTTTTTCCTCCATATACATATTGCAGTTGCCTGGCCTGCCCGTGAGTGAGGAGCTGCAGGCCCACAGACTGTAGTGTGCCCACTGCCAGTGCCCACCTCTGTCATCCCATGTGGCACAGGACTTTGCATCAAAAAAAGGCATTTAATTTTTACACTTTAGTGTAATTTCAGCTGCTTGCCTGCTGCCAGTGTGTGTCAGGCCGACCTTAACTGACTGTAGTGTGCCCACTGCCAGTGCCCACCCCTGTCATCCCGTGTGGCACAGGACTTTGCATCAAAAAAAGGAATTTAATTTTTACACTTTAATCTAAGGTTAGTTGCCTGCCAGTGTGTGTCAGGCTGACTTCCACTGACTGTAGTGTGCCCACTGCCAGTGCCCACCACTCATACCGGCTGGCACAGGACTTTGCATAAAAAAGGCATTTAATTTTTACACTTTAGTGTAATTTCAGCTGCTTGCCTGCTGCCAGTGTGTGTCAGGCCGACTTCAACTGACTGTAGTGTGCCCACTGCCAGTGCCCACCCCTGTCATCCCGTGTGGCACAGGACTTTGCATAAAAAAGACATTTAATTTTTACACTTTAATCTAAGGTTAGTTGCCTGCCAGTGTGTGTCAGGCTGACTTCCACTGACTGTAGTGTGCCCACTGCCAGTGCCCACCACTCATACCGGCTGGCACAGGACTTTGCATAAAAAAGGCATTTAATTTTTACACTTTAGTGTAATTTCAGTTGCTTGCCTGCTGCTAGTGTGTGTCAGGCCAACTTCCACTGACTGTAGTGTGCCCACTGCCAGTGCCAACCACTGATCACCCGGGTGGCACAGTAGCTTTGCCGATCAAATAAGGCATTTAATTTTTACACTTTAGTCTAATTTCAGTTGCTTGCCTGCTGCCAGTGTGTGTCAGGCCCACTTCCACTGACTGTAGTGTGCCCACTGCCAGTGCCAACCACTGATACCGGGTGGCACAGTAGCTTGCCGATAAATAAGGCATTTAATTTTTAGACAGTAGTCTAATTTCAGTTGCTTGCCTGCTGCCAGTGTGTGTCAGGCCCACTTCCACAGACTGTAGTGTGCCCACTGCCAGTGCCAACCACTGATACCGGGTGGCACAGTAGCTTGCCGATAAATAAGGCATTTAATTTTTAGACAGTAGTCTAAATTCAGTTGCTTGCCTGCTGCCAGTGTGTGTCAGGCCCACTTCCACAGACTGTAGTGTGCCCACTGCCAGTGCCAACCACTGATACCGGGTGGCACAGTAGCTTGCCGATAAATAAGGCATTTAATTTTTAGACAGTAGTCTAAATTCAGTTGCTTGCCTGCTGCCAGTGTGTGTCAGGCCCACTTCCACAGACTGTAGTGTGCCCACTGCCAGTGCCAACCACTGATACCGGGTGGCACAGTAGCTTGCCGATAAATAAGGCATTTAATTTTTAGACAGTAGTCTAAATTCAGTTGCTTGCCTGCTGCCAGTGTGTGTCAGGCCCACTTCCACAGACTGTAGTGTGCCCACTGCCAGTGCCAACCACTGATACCGGGTGGCACAGTAGCTTGCCGATAAATAAGGCATTTAATTTTTAGACAGTAGTCTAAATTCAGTTGCTTGCCTGCTGCCAGTGTGTGTCAGGCCCACTTCCACAGACTGTAGTGTGCCCACTGCCAGTGCCAACCACTGATACCGGGTGGCACAGTAGCTTGCCGATAAATAAGGCATTTAATTTTTAGACAGTAGTCTAAATTCAGTTGCTTGCCTGCTGCCAGTGTGTGTCAGGCCCACTTCCACTGACTGTAGTGTGCCCACTGCCAGTGCCCACCACTGATACCGGGTGGCACAGTACCTAGCACGCGTAGTACCACTTATCTAAAAAAAAATGACAGGTAGAGGCAGGCCACCCCGCAGGGGCCGTCATGGTCGTGGTGCTGTGATTTCCACTGTCCCTGGAATAATGCCCAGTGTTCAGAGGCCACGTACTCTGAACCCGAAAAATTCTGAGGACGTAGTTGACTGGCTTAGACAGGACACCCAATCTTCTACAGCTTCCGCTAAGAACCTTGACGCACCATCCTCCTCCAGCTCAGCTTCGATCACCTGCTCTCAAGTTACCACGCACCCGCCCGCCGCCACCACCACCACTACCACCACAGCCACCACAGCCGCTTCACTTGATCCGTCAGAGGAGTTATTTACACATCAGTTGGATGCAATTAGTGATGCGCAACCATTTTTGCCAGATGATGTAGATTACGGGGATATGTCTCAGTCAGGCAGTATTACACACATGGACGTACAGTGTGATGATGATGATGTTGTACCCGCTGCTGCTTCCTTTGCTGAGGTGTCAGATACAAGTGAAGCGGTTGATGATGACGATGTGTCCACGGATGCCACGTGGGTGCCTGCTCGAAGAGAAGAAGAGGGGAAAGTTCAGAAGGGGAGACAGAGAGAATGAGGAGACGAGTTGGAAGCAGGGGAGGTCAGTCGCAAGGAGTTAGTGGCACAGTCAGACAGCATGTATCGGCACCTGGGGTCAGCCAGACAGCACGCCAGCCAACGCATGCTGTTGCCACCACCAGAATGCCGTCATTGCAAAGCTCAGCAGTGTGGCATTTTTTTGTGTGTCTGCCTCTGATAACAGCAATGCCATTTGCAACCTGTGCCAAAAGAAACTGAGTCGTGGGAAGTCCAACACCCACCTTGGTACAACTGCTTTGCGAAGGCACATGATCTCACATCACAAACGCCTATGGGATCAACACATGAGTACAAGCAGCACACAAACTCAAAGCCACCATGCTCCTCCTGGTCCAGCATCTTCAGCCACGTCAACCACTGCTGTCCTCCCTGCCCCCTCTCAACCACCCGCCACTCCATCTCTCACCTTCAGCAGTTCCTGCTCATCTGCCCACAGCCAGGTGTCTGTCAAGGACATGTTTGAGCGTAAAAGCCAATGTCACAGAATCACCCCTTGCCCGGCGACTGACAGCTGGCTTGACGGAACTCTTAGCCCGCCAGCTTTTACCATACCAGCTGGTAGAGTCTGAGGCCTTCAAAAAATTTGTCGCTATTGGGACACCACAGTGGAAGGTACCCGGACGAATTTCTTTTTCAAAAAAGGCAATCCCAAACCTCTACCATGTCATTGAAAAGGAAGTTATGGCATCTCTGGCATACAGTGTTGGGGCAAGGGTCCATCTGACCACTGATACCTGGTCTGCAAAGCACGGTCAGGGCAGATATATCACATGTACTGCGCAATGGGTCAACCTGCTGACGGCTGACAAGCATGGAATGCGTGGCTCCGCAGCGGAGTTGGTGACACCACCACGACTTGCAGGCAGACCTACTGCCACCTCCTCTACTCCTACTCCATCCTCTTCGATCTCCTCCTCGGCTGAGTCCTCTTCTGCTGCGGCGTCTGGCTGCACATCAACTGAATCCCCTCAGCTCCCCAGGGGTTATTCCACATCCCGGATACGACAGTGTCACGCTGTCTTGGGGTTGACTTGCCTGAAAGCAGAGAGCCACACAGGACCAGCACTCCTGTCCGCCCTGAACGCACAGGTGGATCAGTGGCTGACCCCGCACCAACTGGAGATCGGCAAAGTGGTGTGTGACAATGGAAGCAATCTGTTGGCGGCATTAAATTTGGGCAAGTTGTCACATGTGCCGTGCATGGCACATGTGTTGAATCTCATCGTACAACGTTTTGTGTCTAAGTACCCAGGCTTACAGGACGTCCTCAAGCAGGCCAGGAAGGTGTGTGGCCATTTCAGGCGTTCCTACACGGCCATGGCGCACTTTTCCGATATTCAGCGGCGAAACAACATGCCAGTGAGGCGCTTGATATGCGACAGCCCGACACGTTGGAATTCAACACTCCTAATGTTTGACCGCCTGCTCCAACAAGAAAAAGCCGTCAACGAGTATTTGTATGACCGGGGTGCTAGGACAGCCTCTGCGGAGCTGGGAATCTTTTTGCCACGTTACTGGACACTCATGCGCAATGCCTGTAGGCTCATGCGTCCTTTTGAGGAGGTGACAAACCTAGTCAGTCGCACCGAAGGCACCATCAGTGACCTCATCCCATTTGTTTTCTTCCTGGAGCGTGCCCTGCAAAGAGTTCTGGATCAGGCTGTAGATGAGCGTGAAGAGGAAGACCTGCAGCAACACTGGTAGAGGAGTATGAGGAAGAGGAGTCAGAGGAGGAATGTGGCGGCTTTGAGGAGGAGGAAGACCAACCACAGCAGGCACCCCAGGGTGCTCGTTGTTGTCACCTATCTGGGACCCATGGTGTTGTACGTGGCTGGGGGGAAGAACAGACTGTCAATGACATCAGTGAGGACGAGGAACGGGAAATGAGTAGCTCTGCATCCAACCTTGTTCAAATGGGGTCTTTCATGCTGTCATGTCTGTTGAGGGACCCACGTATAAAAAGGATGAAGGAGAACGATCTGTACTGGGTGGCCACGCTACTAGACCCCCGGTATAAGCAGAAAGTGGCAGAAATGTTACCAAATTACCGAAAGTCGGAAAGGATGCAGCAGTTCAAAACCAAAATAAAAAAAATGCTTTACACAGCTTATAAGGGGGATGTCACAGCACAACGGGAATCTAACAGGGGAAGAGGTGAGTGTAATCCTCCTCCTACCACGGCGGCAAGGACTGGACGATTTACAGATGTGTTGTTGATGGAGGACATGACTCGACATGACAGGTAGCAGACTACCTCGCCTTAACAGCAGATATCGACACTCTGAGGAGCAATGAACCCCTTCACTACTGGGTGTGCAGGCTTGACCTGTGGCCTGAGCTATCCCAGTTCGCGATAGAACTTCTGGCCTGCCCTGCTTCAAGTGTCCTGTCAGAAAGGACCTTCAGTGCAGCAGGAGGCAATGTCACTGACAAGAGAAGTCGCCTCGGTCAAAAAAGTGTTGATTACCTCACCTTCATAAAGATGAATGAGGCATGGATCCCGAAGGGACTGACAGTGGGGGATACGTTTGACTAACAAAAGGCCTGATTACATGCCTTGGCCTCAAAATGGTCCCCATGCTGCTGTATTTAATGTCTGCATACCGGATGACTTTCGTGAATTCTCCACCACCAACTAGGGTTCAAGCCGCAATGTTTTAGTCACTTTTCTGCCTGGAAAACATAAATTTTTCTGGCCGCTGCTACAATAGCGGCTGCAACAATGCCATTATTTTTCAGGCATGTGTACATGCCTAATTTTTCTGTCCTATGGTGCAGCACTGTGGCTGCAAAAACAAACAAAAAAAAAAGGCACATACAAGTGTCAATTCCCCTTCGTGATCGTTACCTTGTTGTGGTGAAGGGGCTTGCGTATCACAATGAAGCAATCATCACCTCTATGAGTGTGTTGGCAATGTTGCCACACCCCAGATGATAAGGCCGTTGCTTCATTATGGTCAGACCAAAAGCGATCGGACGGCTGGATAATATTTTATAGAAAAAACATTATTTACCTTTTTTTAATATATTGTATGGGTTTTTAATACATAAAATAAAAAATCATAATAAAGTCTCTTAATAGTTTATTAGAAATGATGCAGACAATTAAAAAAATCCCCATCAATTCCAATACAAAGCAAGTACAAAGCTCAGAACTAAATTATTTCATGATGTCGTAATGGTTCGCTAATTCGACAATGGTTAATCAATACGACCGGATAGGGTATGTAACAGGGATTAAACTGATAGGAATAGTACTAGTTAAGACACCACTCATATAGGGTGTCACAGCCCATTGCCCTGTGCACGCGCAGTGCCCCAATTTGGGAGTATGAGGACCGACCAAGCTGCTTTTTCCATCTCCCGGTTCCTCAAATCAATTCAGTTTGGTGTTTGGTCTGTCACTGTGAAGGCAGTCGAAAGTACCCGGCCTAAATTTTTTTTCACAAAAGGCAATCCCTGATATGGGACATAACAGGGATTAAACTGATGAGAATAGTACTACAGAAAATACCACTCATATCGGGTGTGACAGTAAATTGCACGGCGCAGACGCAGTCACCGTGGTTTGAAACAGAGTGGAGGGAGCCAGCGTTTTTTTAACCATCTCCCCGTTCGAAAAATCTATTCAATAAATGGCCCCCAGATTGGGGACGTTAGAGGATTAAACTGATGAGAATAGTACTACAGAAAATACCACTCATATCGGGTGTGACAGTAAATTGCACGGCGCAGACGCAGTCACCGTGGTTTAAAACAGAGTGGAGGGAGCCAGCGTTTTTTAACCATCTCCCGTTCGAAAAATCTATTCAATAAATGGCCCCCAGATTGGGGACGTTAGAGGGATTAAACTGATGAGAATAGTACTACAGAAAATACCACTCATATCGGGTGTGACAGTAAATTGCACGGCGCAGACGCAGTCAACGTGGTTTAAAACAGAGTGGAGGGAGCCAGCGTTTTTAACCATCTCCCGTTCGAAAAATCTATTCAATAAATGGCCCCCAGATTTGGGAGTCGGGGACGTTAGAGGATTAAACTGATGAGAATAGTACTACAGAAAATACCACTCATATCGGGTGTGACAGTAATTGCACGGCGCAGACGCAGTCACCGTGGTTTAAAACAGAGTGGAGGGAGCCAGCGTTTTTAACCATCTCCCCGTTCGAAAAATCTATTCAATAAATGGCCCCCAGATTGGGGACGTTAGAGGGATTAAACTGATGAGAATAGTACTACAGAAAATACCACTCATATCGGGTGTGACAGTAAATTGCACGGCGCAGACGCAGTGACCGTGGATAAAAACAAAGGGGAGGGAGCCAGAGTTTTTTTAACCATCTCCCCGTTCGAAAAATCAATTCAATTCACCTTTTGGGGACCCTTGGTGTTGTACGTGGCTGGGTGGAGGAAGAAACCTTCAATGACATCACCGGGACGTGGCTAGCTTGGTATCCAACCTTGTGCAAATGGGGAGTTTGCGGTTGTGCAAATGAACTGTTTGCGGTGCATTAAAAGGGAGTTTGGTCTGTCAAATCAATGTCTGTAAAGTGGGCGTAACCCTTACACTACCTGATCGATACAACATCATACCTGATCGTATACACACACTGGATGTTTTAAAGCATGTTATTCCAAACAATTTAGGAATTTTAGTTGATTTATGCCCTTTATGGATTAAAACCCGACTCTGCGTCCACTACGTAATTTTCCATGGGAGTTTTGCCATAGATCCCCCTCTGGCATGCCACAGTCCAGGTGTTAGACCCCATGAAACAACTTTCCCATCACTATTGTGGCCAGAAAGAGTCCCTGTGGGTTTTAAAATTCGCCTGCCAATTGAAGTCTATGGCGGTTCGCCCGGTTCGCCCGTTCGCGAACATTTGCAGAAGTTTGCGTTCGCTGTTCGCGCACGGAAAATTTTATGTTCGCAACATCACTATGAGACAGGAGACAGAGAAATACAATTTTTTGGCACTACACTAGAACACAGATAATGTAACTTTTTACAGTACACACTGTATTTGCTGGCTGTAATGAACAGGAGACAGAGAAATACAATTTTTCTCCACTACACTAGTAACATAGTAACATAGTACATAAGGCCGAAAAAAGACATCTGTCCATCCAGTTTGGCCTGTCATCCTGCTAGTTGATCCAAAGGAAAGAAGTACTCCATAGATCAACGACCCATCTCTAGTAGCTCTAGCCTCTTGAATTCCTTTATTGTACTCACCATCACCACCTCCTCAGGCAGAGAGTTCCATAGTCTCACTGCTCTTACCGTAAAGAATCCTCTTCTATGTTTGTGTGCAAACCTTCTTTCCTCCAGACGCAGAGGATGTCCCCTCGTCACAGTTACAGTCCTGGGGATAAATAGATGATGGGAGAGATCTCTGTACTGACCCCTGATATATTTATACATAGTTATTAGATCTCCCCTCAGTCGTCTTTTTCTAAAGTGAATAACCCTAATTTTGATAACCTTTCAGGGTACTGTAGTCCACCCATTCCAGTTATTTCTTTAGTTGCCCTCCTCTGAACCCTCTCCAGCTCTGCTATGTCTGCCTTATTCACAGGAGCCCAGAACTGTACACAGTAATCCATGTGTGGTCTGACTAGTGATTTGTAAAGTGGCAGGACTACTGTATGTTCTCGTCCTAGGCATCTATGCCCCTTTTGATGCAACCCATTATCTTATTGGTTTTGGCAGCAGCTGCCTGACACTGGTTTCTACAGCTTAGTTTGCGATTCATTAAAATTCCTAGGTCCTTTTCCATGTCAGTGTTACCCATTGTTTTACCATTTAGTATGTACGGGTGACTTGCATTATTCCTTCCTATGTGCATAACTTTACATTTGTCAGTGTTAAACCTCATCTGCCACTTCTGTGCCCAAGCCTCCAATCTATCCAGATCCCTCTGTAGCAGTATATTGTCCCCTTCAGTGTTAATTACTTTACACAGTTTAGTGTCATCTGCAAAAATTGATATTTTACTGCACAAGCCTTCTACAAGATCATTAATAAATATATTCAAAAGAATAGGGTCCAGTACTGACCCCTGAGGTACCCCACTATTGACAGTTGCCCAATCTGAGTGTGTACCGTTAATAACCACCCTCTGTTTTCTGTCACTCAGCCAGTTACTTACCCACTTACAGACATTTTCTACCAGTCCGAGCATCCTCATTTTATTTACTAACCTTTTATGTGGTACAGTGTCAAATGCTTTGGAGAAGTCCAGATATACCACATCCATTGATTCGCCGCTGTCAAGTCTAGAACTTACCTCCTCATAGAAGCTGATTAAAGTCTTTTGGCATGACCGATCCCTCATGAAGCCATGCTGATATGGCATTATTTGCTTATTTTTGTTGAGATCCTCTAAGATAGCATCTCTCAGAAAACCTTCAAACAGTTTCCCACAACAGATGTTAAGCTTACCGGCCTATAGTTTCCGGGCTCTGTTTTGGACCCTTTTTGAATATTGGCACCACATTTGCTATGCGCCAATCCTGTGGGACATTCCCTGTCAGTATAGAGTCCGAAAATATCAGAAATAAGGGTCTGGCTATGACATTACTTAATTCCCTTAGGATACGGGGATGTATGCCATCCGATCCTGGCGATTTGTCTATTTTAATCTTTTTAGGTTGCTGTTGTACTTCTTCTTTAGTGATGAGCGGCAGGTGCCATATTCGATTTCTACTAAATCGAATATTCGTCATTATTCTAGTTATCGCGATTAATATGAGATTTAAATAATCGCGTATTGTGATTTTAACTTAGGCTACTTTCCTATTGGTTTCATATCTAGAATTATAGCGAAGATGACGAATATGACAAATGTATTCGTCATATTCCACAAAACGAAGATAACGAAGTATTCTCCATCTTCGTTTTAGCTACCTATTCGTCAACTTCGCTAATTCTAGCAATCAAATAGGAGGGTTGACTATAGAGACAGCTGTGTTTAATTCGCTATGCGATTATATTACTTTGCTTTTTTTAATAGAATAATTATATTACTTGATAATTATTATAACTATTCTATTTAAAAAAAATAATAATAATAATATAATCACATAGCGAATTAAACACAGCTGTCTCTATAGTCAACCTTCATATTTGATTGCTAGAATTAGCGAAGTTGAATAGGTTGCTAAAACGAAGATGGAGAATACTTCGTTATCTTCGTTTTGAGGAATATGACGAATACATTCGTCACATTCGCTAATTCTACCAAGCCAAGAACGTCTCCATACTAGAATGTACTGTCGGATTTGAGAATTACGTTAAAATCGCAATGCGATTAATATAACTTGAATTAATCGCATTGCGATTTCTACTTAGACCTGGTTTACTATGGTTGGCTTGGTAGAATTAGCGAATATGATGAATGTATTTTTCATATTCCTCAAAGCGAAGATAACAAAGTATTCTCCATCTTCGTTTTAGCAACCATAGTAAACCATGTCTGTTGAAATCGCAATGCGGTTAATTCAAGTTATATTAATCACATTGCGATTACAACTAGCACTTCTATCTTACATATTAGTCTAGAATTAACTGAATATGGAATATAGCAGCAGTGCTAAGTAGAAATCGCAATGCGATTAATTCAAGTTATATTCGCAAGATTAATATAACTTAGAATTAATCGCATTATGATTTCTACTTAGACCTGGTTTACTATGGTTGGCTTGGTAGAATTAGCGTAATATGATGAATGTATTCTTCATATTCTCAAAACGAAGATAACAAAGTATTCTCCATCTTCGTTTTAGCAACCATAGTAAAACCATGTCTGTTGAAATCGCAATGCGGTTAATTCAAGTTATATTAATCACATTGCGATTACAACTTAGCACTTCTATCTTACATATTAGTCTAGAATTAACGAATATGGAATATAGCAGCAGTGCTAAGTAGAAATGGCAATGCGATTAATTCAAGTTATATTAATCGCATTGCGATTTCAACTTAGAGCTGGGTTTATAATGGGTCAGCTTAGCTAGATAGCGAGGTTAACGAATATGGAATATAGCAGTGCTAAGTTGAAATCGCAATGCGATTAATATAACTTGAATTAATCGCATTGCGATTTCAACGTAATTCTCATATCCGACAGTACATTTTAGTATATGGAGACGTTCCCATGGTGATGGGGACGCTCCATGAGCACGGAAGTCGGCAGAAGCGGCAACTGGCACTGACTGGAGCAGCCAGGAAGCCAGGAATCCTCAGGACAGGTAAGAGCTACTTATGGGAAGTGGGAAAGAAAAAAATATAACAAAAAACCCCCCAAAAAAACGAATATTCGAAATAGCGAATTTATAGCGCTATATTCGAAATATTCGCGAATTAGCGAAGTGGCGATATTCGCGATAAAAATTCGCTATTCGAATATTCGCGCTCAACACTATTCTTCTTGGGTCAGACAGGACACTTTTAATGGGGGATTTATTTTTATATTTAGCATTTCATCTGACAGTTTATTTCCTCAGTGAATACATTGGAGAAAAAAAATATTTAACAGCTTTGCTTTCTCCTCATCGCTCTCTGCAACTCCCCTTCATTACTCTTTAAAGGGCCGACACCTTCAGATTTATACTTTTTAACATTTATATAATTGAAGAAAATTTTAGGGTTAGTTTTACTCTCTTTGGCAATTAATCTCTCGGTCTCTAGTTTGGCCGCTTATTTGTTTTTACATGTTCCATTTTTTCCTTATAGTTTTTCAATGCTTCCTCGCTACCCTCCTGTTTTAGTGATTTATATGCTTTCTTTTTGGCATTTATTGCTTTCTTTACATTTCTATTTATCCACATTTTTTTTTTTGTTCCTTAACCTTTTATTCCCATACAGTATGTACCTCACACAATGAGAATTTAGGATGCTTTTAGGCCTCTTTCACACGGGCGTCATGTTTGGCGCCCGGATAAGAGCGGGTGCGTTCTTGAGGAATATGCGCGTTTTTCCGCGCGGGTGCAAGCGTTTGCAACACGTTTTGCACGCGCGTGAAACGCCATGTTTGGTACCCAACCCGAAGCCGGAATTCATCACTGAAGTCGGTTTGGTCTACTGGAGAATTGATTATTTCCCCTTATAACATGGTTATAAGGGAAATAATAGCATTCTTAATAAAGAATGCATTGTTAAATAAAGAGGAAGGGGTTAAAAATAATAAAAGTTAACTTACCTTAGCCACTTGATCGCGTAGTCGATAACCATGTTATAAGGGGAAATAATAGAGATTGAGTCCCGCTGCTAAGCAACAATGCGGGAAAATCGCAGCGCATCCGCGCTGCTTGCGGATGCTTGCGATTTTCCGCAGCCCCATTCACTTCTATGGGGCCTGCGTTGCGTGAAAAGCACAGAATATAGAACATGCTGCGATTTTCACGTAGCGCAGAAGTGATGCGTGAAAATCACCGCTCATGTGCACAGCCCCATAGAAATGAATGGGTCCGGTTCAGTCGCGGGTGCAATGCGTCCTCCTCACGCGTTGCACCCGCGAAGCTTCGCCCGTGTGAAAGGGGCCTTATAGATCTCCAATTTTGTGGCTGTATTTTTTGTTTTTGAGGACTTTGTCCCAGTAAGTTACGCATATGGCCTCGCTTAGTTGGCTAAATTTAGCTTTTTGAAGTTTGGTATTTTTGTTCCTCCCTGTAGAAATGCTCTTTTGAATGATAATTGGAAGGTTATTACTTTATGGTCACTATTTCCCAGGTGTCCCCAATTTGCACATCTGTTGTTCTGTCAGGTCTATTGGTTAATACTAAGTCCAGTGTGGCCGTCCCTCTAGTCGGGTCCTGAACCAGTTGGGAAAGATAATTGTCTTTGGTTATTGCCAAGAACCTGTTTCCTTCATGCAATGTACAGCTTTCATTTTCCCAATTCAATAAATGGCCCCCAGATTGGGGACGTTAGAGGGATTAAACTGATGAGAATAGTACTACAGAAAATACCACTCATATCGGGTGTGACAGTAAATTGCACGGGGCAGACGCAGTTAACGTGGTTTAAAACAGAGTGGAGGGAGCCAGCGTTTTTTTAACCATCTCCCCGTTCGAAAAATCTATTCAATAAATGGCCCCCAGATTTGGGAGTCGGGGACGTTAGAGGGATTAAACTGATGAGAATAGTACTACAGAAAATACCACTCATATCGGGTGTGACAGTAATGTGCACGGCGCAGACGCAGTCACCATGGTTTAAAACAGAGTGGAGGGAGCCAGCGTTTTTTTAACCATCTCCCCGTTCGAAAAACCTATTAAATAAATGGCCCCCAGATTGGGGACGTTAGAGGGATTAAACTGATGAGAATAGTACTACAGAAAATACCACTCATATCGGGTGTGACAGTAAATTGCACGGCGCAGACGCAGTGACCGTGGATAAAAACAAAGGGGAGGGAGCCAGAGTTTTTAACCATCTCCCGTTCGAAAAATCAATTCAATTCACCTTTTGGGGACCCTTGGTGTTGTACGTGGCTGGGTGGAGGAAGAAACCTTCAATGACATCACCGGGACGTGGCTAGCTTGGTATCCAACCTTGTGCAAATGGGTAGTTTGCGGTTGAGCAAATGAACTGTTTGCAGTGCATTAAAAGGGGAGTTTGGTCTGTCAAATCAATGTCTGTAAAGTGGGCGTAACCCTTACACTACCTGATCGATACAACATCATACCTGATCGTATACACACACTGGATGTTTTAAAGCATGTTATTCCAAACAATTTAGGAATTTTAGTTGATTTATGCCCTTTATGGATTAAAACCCGACTCTGCGTCCACTACGTAATTTTCCATGGGAGTTTTGCCATAGATCCCCCTCTGGCATGCCACAGTCCAGGTGTTAGACCCCTTGAAACAACTTTCCCATCACTATTGTGGCCAGAAAGAGTCCTTGTGGGTTTTAAAATTCGCCTGCCAATTGAAGTCTATGGCGGTTCGCCCGGTTCGCCTGTTCGCGAACATTTGCGGAAGTTCGCGTTCGCTGTTCGCAAACGAAAAATTTTATGTTCGCGACATCACTATGAGACAGGAGACAGAGAAATACAATTTTGTTGGCACTACACTATAACACAGATAATGTAATTTTTACAGTACACACTGTATTTGCTGGCTATAATGAACAGGAGACAGAGAAATACAATTTTTCGCCACTACACTAGTAACATAGTAACATAGTACATAAGGCCGAAAAAAGACATCTGTCCATCCAGTTTGGCCTGTCATCCTGCTAGTTGATCCAAAGGAAAGAAGTACTCCAAAGATCAACGACCCATCTCTAGTAGCTCTAGCCTCTTGAATTCCTTTATTGTACTCACCATCACCACCTCCTCAGGCAGAGAGTTCCATAGTCTCACTGCTCTTACCGTAAAGAATCCTCTTCTATGTTTGTGTACAAACCTTCTTTCCTCCAGACGCAGAGGATGTCCCCTCGTCACAGTCACAGTCCTGGGAATAAATAGATGATGGGAGAGATCTCTGTACTGACCCCTGATATATTTATACATAGTTATTAGATCTCCCCTCAGTCGTCTTTTTTCTAAAGTGAATAACCCTAATTTTGATAACCTTTCAGGGTACTGTAGTCCACCCATTCCAGTTAGTACTTTAGTTGCCCTCCTCTGAACCCTCTCCAGCTCTGCTATGTCTGCCTTATTCACAGGAGCCCAGAACTGTACACAGTAATCCATGTGTGGTCTGACTAGTGATTTGTAAAGTGGCAGGACTACTGTATGTTCTCATCCTAGGCATCTATGCCCCTTTTGATGCAACCCATTATCTTATTGGTTTTGGCAGCAGCTGCCTGACACTGGTTTCTACAGCTTAGTTTGCGATTCATTAAAATTCCTAGGTCCTTTTCCATGTCAGTGTTACCCATTGTTTTACCATTTAGTATGTACGGGTGACTTGCATTATTCCTTCCTATGTGCATAACTTTACATTTGTCAGTGTTAAACCTCATCTGCCACTTCTGTGCCCAAGCCTCCAATCTATCCAGATCCCTCTGTAGCAGTATATTGTCCTCTTCAGTGTTAATTACTTTACACAGTTTAGTGTCATCTGCAAAAATGGATATTTTACTACACAAGCCTTCTACAAGATCATTAATAAATATATTCAAAAGAATAGGGTCCAGTACTGACCCCTGAGGTACCCCACTATTGACAGTTGCCCAATCTGAGTGTGTACCGTTAATAACCACCCTCTGTTTTCTGTCACTCAGCCAGTTACTTACCCACTTACAGACATTTTCTACCAGTCCGAGCATCCTCATTTTATTTACTAACCTTTTATGTGGTACAGTGTCAAATGCTTTGGAGAAGTCCAGATATACGACATCCATTGATTCGCCGCTGTCAAGTCTAGAACTTACCTCCTCATAGAAGCTGATTAAATTCTTTTGGCATGACCGATCCCTCATGAAGCCATGCTGATATGGCATTATTTGCTTATTTTTGTTGAGATCCTCTAAGATAGCATCTCTCAGAAAACCTTCAAACAGTTTCCCCACAACAGATGTTAAGCTTACCGGCCTATAGTTTCCGGGCTCTGTTTTGGACCCTTTTTGAATATTGGCACCACATTTGCTATGCGCCAATCCTGTGGGACATTCCCTGTCAGTATAGAGTCCGAAAATATCCGAAATAAGGGTCTGGCTATGACATTACTTAATTCCCTTAGGAAACGGGGATGTATGCCATCCGATCCTGGCGATTTGTCTATTTTAATCTTTTTAGGTTGCTGTTGTACTTCTTCTTTAGTGATGAGCGGAAGGTGCCATATTCGATTTCTATGAAATCGAATATTCGTCATTATTCTAGTTATCGCGATTAATATGCGATTTAAATAATCGCGTATTGCGATTTTAACTTAGGCTACTTTCCTATTGGTTTCATATCTAGAATTATAGCGAAGATGACGAATATGACAAATGTATTCGTCATATTCCACAAAGCGAAGATAACAAGTATTCTCCATCTTCGTTTTAGCTACCTATTCGTCAACTTCGCTAATTCTAGCAATCAAATAGGAGGGTTGACTATAGAGACAGCTGTGTTTAATTCGCTATGCGATTATATTACTTTGCTTTTTTAATAGAATAATTATATTACTTGATAATTATTATAATTATTCTATTTATAAAAAAATAATAATAATATAATCGCATAGCGAATTAAACACAGCTGTCTCTATAGTCAACCTTCATATTTGATTGCTAGAATTAGCGAGTTGAATAGGTTGCTAAAGCGAAGATGGAGAATACTCGTTATCTTCGTTTTGAGGAATATGACGAATACATTCGTCATATTCGCTAATTCTACCAAGCCAAGAATGTCTCCATACTAGAATGTACTGTCGGATTTGAGAATTACGTTGAAATCGCAATGCGATTAATATAACTTGAATTAATCGCATTGCGATTTCTACTTAGACCTGGTTTACTATGGTTGGCTTGGTAGAATTAGCGAATATGACGAATGTATTCGTCATATTCCTCAAAACGAAGATAACAAAGTATTCTCCATCTTCGTTTTAGCAACCATAGTAAACCATGTCTGTTGAAATCGCAATGCGGTTAATTCAAGTTATATTAATCACATTGCGATTACAACTTAGCACTTCTATCTTACATATTAGTCTAGAATTAACGAATATGGAATATAGCAGCAGTGCTAAGTAGAAATGGCAATGCGATTAATTCAAGTTATATTAATCGCATTGCGATTTCAACTTAGAGCTGGGTTTATAATGGGTCAGCTTGCTAGAATTAGCGAAGTTAACGAATATGGAATATAGCAGTGCTAAGTTGAAATCGCAATGCGATTAATATAACTTGAATTAATCGCATTGCGATTTCAACGTAATTCTCATATCCGACAGTACATTTTAGTATATGGAGACGTTCCCATGGTGATGGGGACGCTCCATGAGCACGGAAGTCGGCAGAAGCGGCAACGGGCACTGACTGGAGCAGCCAGGAAGCCAGGAATCCTCAGGACAGGTAAGAGCTACTTATGGGAAGTGGGAAAGAAAAAAATATAACAAAAAAACCCCCCAAAAAACGAATATTCGAAATAGCGAATTTATAGTGCTATATTTGAAATATTCGCAAATTAGCGAAGTGGCGATATTTGCGATAAAAATTCGCTATTCGAATATTCGTGCTCAACACTATTCTTCTTGGGTCAGACAGGACACTTTTAATGGGGGATTTATTTTTATATTTAGCATTTCATCTGACAGTTTATTTCCTCAGTGAATACATTGGAGAAAAAAAATATTTAACAGCTTTGCTTTCTCCTCATCGTTCTCTGCAACTCCCCTTCATTACTCTTTAAAGGGCCGACACCTTCAGATTTATACTTTTTAACATTTATATAATTGAAGAAAATTTTAGGGTTAGTTTTACTCTCTTTGGCAATTAATCTCTCGGTCTCTAGTTTGGCCGCTTTTATTTGTTTTTTACATGTTCCATTTTTTTCCTTATAGTTTTTCAATGCTTCCTCGCTACCCTCCTGTTTTAGTGATTTATATGCTTTCTTTTTGTCATTTATTGCTTTCTTTACATTTCTATTTATCCACATTTTTTTTTTTTTTGTTCCTTAACCTTTTATTCCCATACAGTATGTACCTCACACAATGAGAATTTAGGATGCTTTTAGGCCTCTTTCACACGGGCGTCATGTTTGACGCCCGGATAAGCAGGCGGGTGCGTTGCGGGAATATGCGCGTTTTTCCCGCGCGGGTGCAAACGTTTGCAACACGTTTTGCACGCGCGTGAGAAAAAACGCCATGTTTGGTACCCAACCCGAAGCCGGAATTCATCACTGAAGTCGGTTTGGGTCTACTGGAGAATTGATTATTTCCCCTTATAACATGGTTATAAGGGAAATAATAGCATTCTTAATAAAGAATGCATTGTTAAATAAAGAGGAAGGGGTTAAAAATAATAAAAGTTAACTTACCTTAGCCACTTGATCGCGTAGTCGATAACCATGTTATAAGGGAAATAATAGAGATTGAGTCCGCTGCTAAGCAACAATGCGGGAAAATCGCAAAGCATCCGCACTTGCTTGCGGATGCTTGCGATTTTCCCGCAGCCCCATTCACTTCTATGGGGCCTGCGTTGCGTGAAAAACGCAGAATATAGAACATGCTGCGATTTTCACGCAACGCAGAAGTGATGCGTGAAAATCACCGCTCATGTGCACAGCCCCATAGAAATGAATGGGTCCGGATTCAGTGCGGGTGCAATGCGTCCTCCTCACGCATTGCACCCGCGCGGAAAACTCGCCCGTGTGAAAGGGGCCTTATAGATCTCCAATTTTGTGGCTGTATTTTTGTTTTTGAGGACTTTGTCCCAGTAAGTTACGCATATGGCCTCGCTTAGTTGGCTAAATTTAGCTTTTTTGAAGTTTGGTATTTTTGTTCCTCCCTGTAGAAATGCTCTTTTGAATGATAATTGGAAGGTTATTACTTTATGGTCACTATTTCCCAGGTGTCCCCCAATTTGCACATCTGTTGTTCTGTCAGGTCTATTGGTTAATACTAAGTCCAGTGTGGCCGTCCCTCTAGTCGGGTCCTGAACCAGTTGGGAAAGATAATTGTCTTTGGTTATTGCCAAGAACCTGTTTCCTTCATGCAATGTACAGCTTTCATTTTCCCAGTATATACAGGGCTGCCATCAGAAATTTTGGGGCCCCTTACACAGCTCAAGGCCTGGGCCCCTCCCCCCCGACACTGCCCCAGTGGCGGATCCAGAGCCTGGTCTTTGGAGGGGCACTTCCCCCAGGAATAGGAGATCATGGGGCCCCTGTGTCCCCGTCCACCTTCAAGCCACACCCACACACAGCCCCACCCATATATCGCGCCCATACCTCTCGCATCCAAGGACGCATCCCACACGGCCCTCCACTATGTAGTTCGCCCACCACACTGCGCCCCACTGAGTAATTTGCCCCCACACAAGTTAATTTTGCCCCCAGACAGCCCTGCATTATGTAATTTGCCCCACACGGTCCTCCATTATGTAGTTTTCCCGCCACACTGATTCCCTACTGACTAATTTCCCCCCCCCCCCACAAGTTGATTTTGCCCCAGACATCCCTGCATTATGCAAGTTGCCCCCACTAAGTAATTTGCCCCCACACTAAATAATTTTGCCCCCACATGCCCCTCCATTATGTAGTTTGCCCGCCACACTGACCCCCACTGAGTAATTTGCCCCTCCCCACAAGTTAATTTTACCCCCAGACAGCCCTGCATTATGTAATTTGCCCCCACATGGCCCTCCATGTAGTTTGCCCGCCACACTGACCTCCCACTAAGTAATTTGCCCCCACACAAGTTAATTTTGCCCCAGACAGCCTCCATTATTGTCCCCCACCCTGTACTTGTGTCGCTGATTCCGGCCAGCTCACTCCCCAGCACCGGCTGGAGGTACCCTTTCCTTAAATCCAGTCTCTGTGTATGGGCGTCCGCAGAAATTTTCCAGGGGGGCACATAATTTTATTGACATCCATGCTCTGCTTGTTTCTGAGAATGTAATGAAGGGGAGGGGCGACGTGATGGAAAAGCTTAAATGTATATTAGAAGTGCCATAACAGGAACATATTGAAAATATTTTTTTTTGTGAACAACAGAAAACTGGTCAATTAAATAAAGGCTTTGGACCCAGGGGCTGGGCCAACAGTAGATGGATGGGGCGTGAATTAATATAAATTAAATTTTAATTTCATAACATTAAAGGTTTAGTTTATTTCAAGATAGAAAATCATAAAAAGACGCACCTAGGTTTTTGAGGAGAAAAATAGGAAAAAAAATATTTTTAACCATAAGGTGAGCATTTGGTGCCTAATGGTGGCCTGTAGATGGCACTGTTTTTTGGGGGGGGAATCTGTGGATGGCACTGTTTTTTTGGGGGAGATCTGTGGATGACACTGTTTTTTTTTTTGGGGGGTCTGTGGATGGCACTGTTTTTTTGGGGGAATCTGTGGATGACACTGTTTTGGGTGGGATCTGTGGATGACACTGTTTTGGGGGATCTGTGGATGACACTGTTTTGGGGGATCTGTGGATGACACTGTTTTGGGGGGATCTGTGGATGACACTGTTTTAGGGGGATCTGTGGATGACACTGTTTTGGGGGATCTGTGGATGACACTGTTTTGGGGGGATCTGTGGATGACACTGTTTTGGGGGGATCTGTGGATGACACTGTTTTGGGGGGATCTGTGGATGACACTGTTTTGGGGGATCTGTGGATGACACTGTTTTTTGGGGGATCTGTGGATGACACTGTTTTTTGGGGGGATCTGTGGATGACACTGTTTTGGGGGATCAGTGGATGACACTGTTTTGGGGGATATGTGGATGGCACATATATGGCATCTTATGCTATATATATGTCATCCACAGATCCCCCCTAAGTGCCATCCACACTGATCCCCCATAAGTGACCCCTAACACTCAGAATTAATAGTGGTATAATAAAGCAAAGACCTTTTTTTCTTCAGAATCGCGCAACACTCCGGAGCCCTGTGCCGCCTCCTAGTTAATTTATTACATAATATAGATAACAGCGCTTCTCTTTAATTATGTCAGCGCCAGTGAGGTGAGTAAATTAGCTAGTTTGCACGTCAGACAGACAGACACACAGACGCAGGGACAGGGACAGACACAGGGGCAGGGACAGACACGCAGACGCAGGGACAGGGACAGACACGCAGACGCAGGGACAGACACGCAGACGCAGGGACAGGGACAGACACGCAGGGACAGGGACAGACACGCAGACGCAGGGACAGACACGCAGACGCAGGGACAGGGACAGACACACAGACGCAGGGACAGGGACAGACACACAGACGCAGGGACAGGGACAGACACACAGACGCAGGGACAGGGACAGACACACAGACGCAGGGACAGGGACAGACACACAGACGCAGGGACAGGGACAGACACACAGATGCAGGGACAGGGACAGACACACAGACGCAGGGACAGACACACATACACCAGGATCTGTGCTATAAACCCCCTTAATTGCACCAGATTCCACTCCACTTAAACCCCACTGCCCCTGAGAGCTCCACCTGCCCCCTCATGCATGAGCTGCCCCTCACCTGCTCTCCATGAAACTTTGTGGACTCCAGGACTGCAGCACATCCTCCATCACTTAGCAGCCTGCAGGCACACAGCCCCTCCTCCCTCCACAAGCTGCTGCTGCTGCTGTCGGGGTTTTCCATGTGACTATTAAGGAGCATGTGACCAGTGATGTCACAGACCTCCTTCTAGCAACTACATTCTACCCATGGATCTGCCAAGACTCCAGCTATCTTGTTCTCAGAACAAGATAGCTGGGGCCCGGGGCCCCGGGAGATAAGTGACGGGCTGCAGAAGGAAGAGGGGGAGGAGCACTGGGCCCCAGAGATGGCTGCCACAATAAAAAAAAAAAAATGTTTCAGGACTGGCCGGGCCCCCCTAGGGTCTGGGCCCCTTACTGGAGTATGGGCTGTACCCCCCTGATGGCGGCCCTGAGTATATATCTAGGTAGTTGAGGTCCCCCATAATAACGACTTCATTATGATTTGAGGCCTTGTCTATCTCATTTAGTAATAGATTTTCTGTGGACTTAGGTATATTAGGTGGTTTATAGTAAACTCCTATTAGTAATTTATTATTGTTTTTGGCTCCATGTATCTCTACCCACAGTGACTCCACATGTTCATGTCCCTCACTTATATCTTCTCGGACTGTGGGCTTTAGATAGGACTTTACATAAAGGCAGACCCCTCCCCCTCTCCGGTTTTGACTATCCTTTCTAAACAGACTGTAACCCTGTACATTAACTGCCCAGTCATAGCTGTCATCCAGCCATGTCTCAGTTATTCCCACTATATCATAGTCCTCCTCACACATCACTAATTCCAGTTCCCCAGTTTTGTTAGTCAGGCTTCTGGCATTAGTGTACATACAATTAAGAGGTTTTTGTATATTTTTAACCCTACACCTTTCCTTCTGAACTGTTTTAGTCCCTCCTTCCATTCCTCCCCCAGTCCCACTACCTTGCCCCCGGTATCTATCTGCACTATCTTCCCCCCTTATAACGTAAGTACCCTCCCCCCAGTCCCTAGTTTAAACACTCCTCCAACCTTCTCACCATCTTTCTCCCCAACACAGCTGCCCCTTCCCCATTGAGGTGCAGCCCGTCCCTACGATAGAGCCTGTAGCCGACAAAGAAGTCGGCCCAGTTCTTCAGGAACCCAAACCCCTCCTTCCTACACCAGTTCTTGAGCCACTTGTTAACCTTCCTAATCTCCCACTGCCTTTCTTGTATGGTTCTTGGTACAGGCAGTATCTCGGAAAATACTACCTTTGAGGTCCTTGTCCTAAGCTTTTGACCTAAATCCCTGAAATCATTTTCAGCTCCTATATGAAATGCTATCACGTGTTCCGGCCAGCCCATCAGTGTAAGGCTTACGGCTAACATTGCTATGGCAGCTAAGCCAGCTAAGTAGGGAAATTACTTAGCTGGACCTTGATTGACTGCTTAGAAGGCGCTAAATGTGCGGGGAGGAGACTCGAGCAATGCTACAAATACACGTGGTGCTCGACCGAGTAAAGCCGAGCGCCGAGCATAGCGATGCTCGAGCCGAACCAATACTCGGCCGAGCATGCTCGCTCATCACTACTCCCTATGCAAAAGAAGTTCTACAACAAATGGAATCTGCATTGTTTACATGGTAAGCTCTCATGTCAAAAACACTTATAGACCCTAAAGGACCATAAAGGCCACATTTAAGTAATGTGTCTTTCTAGAACAAAAGAAATCTTTACAAAATTCCCATATGTATAATCTCGATGATTAAAGTGGAAAAATGTTTAAAAAAAGGATTTCTCATTTAGGGTACTTTTACTCTTGCAGCAGGATGGGTCCGACAGGCTATTCAGCCTGCCGCATCCGACCTGCCGCAAGTGGCTGTGCACTGCCGTGCTGCCGCTCCGTCGCCATTGACTACAATGGGGCGGGGGGCGGAGCTACGGCACTGCACGGCCGGAGATCGCCGGACGAAAAGTACTGCATGTCTGACTTTTCGTCCGGTGATCTCCGGCCGTGCAGTGCCGTAGCTCCGCCCCCCGCCCCATTATAGTCAATGGGGACAGAGCGGCAGCACGGCAGTGCACGGCCACTTGCGGCAGGACGGATCCGGCAGGCTGAATAGCCTGCCGGATCTGTCCTGCCGCAAGTGTAAAAGTACCCTTACTCAACCACTTCTCATAAGGAAGCCGTCATGAGTGATCAGAAGATCCTGCTTCTAGCACACCCAGCTACTAGAGGTCTGATAGGCAGGGGTTTTCCTGATGCGATAATCCCATTAGTTTTCTTTTAGCTTCATATACAGAATAGTCCTTTTCTTTGATAACAATTCGAGATGAGCCAATTTTTTCAAAAATTTGATTCAAATTGTGTATTTCCTGGCTGCTGAGAGCCTTTAAAGTGGTTTAGAACACTGTGCCTTGTAATAACACGCATAGGGAGTCTGCTGTGGTAGGGAACTGAACCAATACTGTGAGGTAGTATGACATGCACATGAAATGACAGGCGTCGCTTTTAGAATCACTGCACACGTCACTTATTTGGGAAGTTAAGTGGCCAAAACTGACCAAATAACTCAAGTGTGAACTCTTACAGGTCATAGTTAGCATCAAGAAGCACACTCCTTTTACACTGTTGGCAGCTGATTCCACATAGATGTCTAGAGAACCTGTTGTATTAAACACTTATACAAGTAGAGCGGAGAGGGTGTCAGCAGTATGTTTGTGTTGACGTCACTGATTATTTTGCCCTTCCTCTGATCTGTCAGAACAGTAACCCCCAAAAACATGATCCTGTCTGTGGAGCATCCGCCTTCACTTGGTCAGCATTTGGTCAGTAATGCATCAGGCATTGGTGGGTGGAAATCCTGGCTGATCCGTGCCTGATTCATCTTGACAAAGGTCAGTCTCTCCAGATTTTGGGTGAACAGGTGAGTTCTTCTTGGGGTAACTATGGCCCCCGCCGCACTAACACCCACTCTGATTCCACACTACTGGCCGGGCAGGACATCTTTTCCAGGCTAAACTCTGCTAGTTGTGGCCACAAATCCAGTTTGGCTGCCCTGTAGTCCTGAAGATCTTCAATGTGGGGTAGCAGGGTTTCCAAGTATGCTACAACCTTGTTACTTAAATGTAAAATATAAATTATTCAATAACAATTTTGAAATATTAAATACTGAGGGCACAGATTGTTGAGAAAGATGCAGAATGAAAGTTATCTGTAGAGCTGTACGATGGTAACCTGCAGATTAATCACTGAAAAAAAGTGAACCACAATGATAAGCAACTGACAACACTGGCTAATCCCTCAAGCTGATGTTAAAAGCTGAGACTTTTGCCAGGAGCCAGTCAGGAACATGTCGGAGCCCCTTCATGCACCAGGTCAAGGTCTCTCAGCATGGCATGGTGCCCTACCACTAGACTACCTATGGTGTGTGAACAGGGTCTGAGAGGTGCTGAGATCCAGCTCACAGCCCAACCAATTATGTTTTTGTGGTGCATGTGGTTCGCGTCGGCATCCTCCATTGTATGCATTTTTTGCTGGGGATAGCC